>OY744547.1:1218200-1373200 GCA_963556195.1 Sepiola atlantica
AACCCTATACGTTACCGGATTACTGAGTGTATTTAAATAAAATAAAAAATTATAATTAATAGTAGCTCTTGTGAGATCTACGATCGAGCACTTTTACGAACTTGTGATAAATACTATATACAAATATATTGGTTAATTTGTCGTTTCACAGCCAAAATGGCTGACAATGAATCGTCTGCATGTTTCCGACCTCACAAATGAGTAAGTAAACCCAAAGAAATATTTTTAGACTAATTTCAAATTTACCTTAAATCATTTTAAAAGAAAATACAGCTGGTAAATTAAACCCAAACAATTTATTTGGATTTACTTACTCATTTGTGAGATTAAAAAAAAAGCAGAAGAATGCAGCCGACTTATTGTCCACCATTTTAGCTGTGAAACGACAAATTAACCAATATATATATATATATAACCAAGCTTCGGTATAAATTTCAAATCTTGCTTGTACCTGTATTTGTTAGGGTTACTTAGAGTTGGGTTTTTTTTTCTTCTAATATAAAAGTTAGCAAAACAAAATACTAAGTTTTCTCATTAAAAAAAAATAAAAAAATAATTTAAATATATCAAATCTTTATCAATTTATTTATTTAATTTAAAAAAATTTTTTTTTACACATTTTAAATTTCCACGTGAATTTTAAACCTAAAACTAATAATGAATCGCATTCGGTTGACCGCTTTTTTCTTTTATTTATTTTTTATTTTTTTGAAAGAAAGGAGGGAATTTAGGACGCTAAAAACGTACATGCTCATGAAACGGTACTATTAATTCCCGAATAAAGGTTAGGAGATACATATGTACATATACATATATATATATATATATGTAGATATGAAGTGAAGGTAGATTGTGAATAAAGTGAAGATCTAAGGAAAGGTTTATCAAATAAGAAACAAAATAGACTTATATAAATATCGAATATAAACAGGATACAGTTTTTATTGCATTTTCTTCTCCGTTTTTATTCCCACACAGTAGCGGCCATTTAAATGATAGTAGCAGCAAACGAATTGTTTAAGGTAAGTAAAAACCAAGAAACAATTCAATATTTTTTAAATAAAATATACAAAAAGGAAATATATTTACTGTATCAGTTACCTATATAGATAAAAGAAATGTTATATAAGTAGAAATCTGCATTTTAAATGACGCGACTTTATTAGTCGAACCGATGCACAACAAAAGACATTGCGATATCGCAATAATAATAGTAAGAAAATAAAACGATGTGGGTATATTGAACTTTTCAGCTTTAAAATGGCTGCCTATTCAACAAAATTGGTTCTAGCTTTCTAACACTTTGGTTCAATTAATAATTTAATGACCAAACAATACCGTACTAATAATTAACTATGGTGGTTAAGATAACGTTTGAATGACAGCCTTCTTAAAGCTGAAAACTTCAATATAACCAACGATGTTGATAAATAAAAAAACAACTTTTTTTTTTTAAAGAAATATTAAGTGTTGATTATCTGCCTCATACAGCGCTAAAGTCAGGCACAAGGTCAGTTCATAGTGAGGAACTATCCCTTAAAATAGGGTAATTTCTAGAAAGGTGCAAAATTAAAACATGTTATTGTTCGAACACGTTGGTATTCCTCGGTGAAGGAACCTCAGGCGATAATCCTACTCCTCAATCCGAAAGGAGAAGATAATGCCCGGAAGGATCAGTAAAGTATTATTTTCTTTTTTTTGTTGTTTCCTTTGTAATTCATGTTGAACTTTTTGGCTTTAAGATGGTTCCCATTGAAACAACATTGTCTTAACCAAATTTTTTTTTAATAGTTTTATGACAATTTTTGGTCATTAATTAAACCAAATTGTTATAAAACTAGAATTTGGTTAAGACAATGTTTTAATTGTAACCATCTTAAAGCAGAAAAGTTCAAGATAACCCTTAAATTATATTTTTTTTTTAAACTCTTAAATTCCTTTTTGCTCTAAAAAAAAAAAAAATATATATATATATATATAAAATAAATTTTAAAAAAAATGTTACTAATCAGGTTTTACCATAAAAAAAAGCTTTGTTCTTTTATTCTAAAATCGGAAATGTATTATTTAGAGAAAGTTATTTGTTTTAGAGTCAAATATTGTTCGTGCGATCGGATCGAGTTGCGACGTTCGTTTTCACGAAATCTTACCTTTTTTAGTTCAGAGTTACTGGCATTTCTTGATACTCCTAATACATTATAGAGATGTGTGTCTCCCATGCTTAACTTTCGGACAAGGACGATGTGGACAACGTGAAGAATACGAATTCAGTGAATGAATCAAACTTAAGACGGAAGTCTTAATGTCACTCTATGACGTCACAGCACAACGCTCGAGTGTCAATGGCCGAAACGAGTCGAAATCAAGAACGGTAACTCTCAACTCTAAATTTCAACCGTTTTTTTTTTGTTGTTTTTTTAATTTATTTTTATTTTATTTTTATTTATCTTCCTCCCACAGCGGTAAGATGTGACACAAGGTCGGGAAAGTGAGATTTGAAAAGCCAGCGCCAGAGAAGATGAGCACGCTGGTCTACAAAAAATGCCTGGGCAGCCCTGTCGGCATTTCCCGGTAGGGGCGCCTCAGGCGATTAGCAATAAACTAACCCCTTCTCAAAGGCAAAGCTACAGACTGCCAGAGTCTTGATATTGTTTTAACAGACCGCCAGAGTCTTGGCATGGTTCCTACAGACGAGCATCAAACCATGAGACGATTCTCAAAATGTGAGAAGGCAAAGCCTAGGAGTGTGGACCTGCACAGAACAAACCCACAGACTGGCGGAATCAAGGCCCGAAGGCCAAGACGGTACCGGTCTATAGGGTATAGTATCCATCAGAACAGATACTACACTTTGATCCCAGCCCAAAGGTTAAACTGAAGATCTCTTTATAAAATCAGCTATGTGTACACAATGATATATTTAAAAAATATTTTTGGGTACTTTTTTACATTGGGGCCCGCACTAACTTTGACCATGATCACCCTAACCATAACCCTGACTCTACTGCTAACCCTAACCCTACTTTTACCCTAACGACGGGGTCAAAGTTAGCACGGGTCCCAATGTAAAAAAGCATCTTTTTTTTTATCATAGTTCACCTCAAACAAGGCAGGCTGCCTCTGTAGACGTAACGGGTCACTGAGAATTAGGGTGTAAGTTTAGGGGGGGGGCATCCTAAGTTGTGAACTGTGCAACGAGATGTCTGTTCACATTTGTTTTAAATTTCGGTACAGTCGGGGAAACAGGGAGCAGGGAGGGAGTTCCAGAGGCTGGCAGCACGAGGAAAGAAGCTATTGTAGTAGAAGGCTTCTCGGCATCTGGGGACCTCCACAGTGAATGGATGGGACCTAGCTGATTGTCAGGTTGGTCTAGTGTATTTGTGTCGAAGGGGCACCAGAGTAGCCAGTTCATCGGAGCACAATCCATGGAAGTACTTGTTAAACAAGCACAAGGATGCAACATTGCGGCGATGGGACAGGGGGCTGGATCTTGGTGGATAGTGAGGGACCTATTAAGTTGGCGACTCGTTTTTGGACCTTGTCTAAGAGGGAGAGACTTGTGGATGATGCACCAGCCCCGATGGGGCAACAATACTCCATGCATATATTTGTATGTACAGGATATGAATTTTGAAACACAGCAGCTAGGCGTCAGTGTGCGTAATGTGGGCTATAGTTAATTTCATTTAGTTTTACCCAAAGGGGCAAAAAGGGGGGGGAAGCCCTTTGTGAAAATTAAGATACCTCTGATTTTTGTGAAATTTTTGCAATAGGTATTAGACATCAATTAAATAATGTTCCCCAAATTTCAGTTTCCTTAGAGCATTTTTAAGAAATTTTAGGGGCCATAATATTGGGCACAATCTCTCATTTGAAATTCAAATATTTCAGATTTGCATTAAATGTGATCCATAGTCATAAGGCACCAATTAAGATTCACTGAATTTAAATTTGTTTTTAAGAACCCTTAAGCTTAAGCCTTAAATTTGATAAATTTTCTAGAAACATGGATTTTAATCAAAACTGGAATAAGGATTCTAGACGTTAGGTTTAGTATAATTACATCTTGATTTGAGTCTTCATAGGGAGACATAAAAGTGGTGCAAAACTGTTCTGTTCGGGGATGGGTATTCTTGTAGTTACCATTAAAATGACAAAGTTCTCACATTAATCTCAATTTTCACTTAAGATTTCTTCGAAATTCGCTGCAGGTAAAATTTGCTGTGTGTAAAATCTGCTGCAGGTAAAATTTGCTGCAGGTAAAATTTGCTGCGGATAAAATTTGCTGCAGGTAAAATTTGCTGCGGGTAAAATTTGCTGCGGGTAAAATTTGCTGCAGGTAAAATTTGGTGCCGGTAAAATTTGGTGCCGGTAAAATTTGGTGCCGGTAAAATTTGGTGCAGGTAAAATTTGGTGCGGATAAAATTTGGTGCAGGTAAAATTTGGTGCCGGTAAAATTTGGTGCCGGTAAAATTTGCTGCAGGTAAAATTTGGTGAGGGTAAAATTTGCTGCAGGTAAAATTTGGTGCGGGTAAAATTTGGTGCGGGTAAAATTTGGTGAGGGTAAAATTTGCTGCAGGTAAAATTTGGTGAGGGTAAAATTTGCTGCAGGTAAAATTGTAGCAGTCATAAATGATGTTTACTTCTGAATGCGTATCATTGTCCCTGTGAGGTGGTTTGGCCAATCAGCTCGCAGGGCGTATTGATATCATTAGTTTACTAAAATGGACTACTTCAGTCCCATTAGAAATTGCAGACGGTTTCCTGGCACCAGCTAAGACGGATCGCCTCATCTTCTCCTCTGCCTTTGTCATCGACATCCCATGATGCTATCTTCACCGAAGATATATTTATCTACTAAGCGGCAGCAGACCTTTACTTTTTGGAGGACCCTTTTTAGGGTTCCAGCTTTGGGTGGAAGATTTTGGGAAAAAACAGTTTTATGGAAACATTTTTGAAGATAACAGTTTTAAGAAATATTCAAGTGTGTGAGAGAGCGAGAGAAATGTTATATGATAAACAAAATAAAAGTACAAAAGCATAAGTTTACAAAAAATATATTTTATATATGTTTAAAATGGAAGTCTACAAAGATAGGAAAACATAGAATAATTGTTCATATTTGAGTGTCCTTGCAAAGTTGAGATATCAAAGAAGCTTGCATCAATAATTTAAGAGCTGTGAATTATCCACAGGTCTGAAAAATCGTAATCAAAACTTCCTCACTCAATTGCATAAATTACATTTCATTGAAAGTTATTAAATAGAGTCAATAATCATTGTTTTCATATTAGAAAGTTCAGTGAGAAATGTATGAAGTATTAAAATGGTTAAGTTTATAAATTTGTTTTCAATCAGCAGACGACATTGAAAAGAGATTCAATGGGTTTGGCGCCTTTAGTGTGCGTATGCGTGAGAGAGTTAATGCATTGTATATGTGTGTGCGTTGGTGTCAGTGTAGTTATGTGTGCATGAGTTTAGAAAAGGCATTTTCAGCTTTCCCAAGGCCCTACAGAAAGGTGATGGAGGCTGGAGAAACGTCGATGTTAGCTCTGTCGTGGATTTGGGCTAAACATTCAGTTGAAGGAAAAATCTGGCCTATATGGGGTCGAGGTGGCTCTAAAAGGGTAATTTCTATAAATTCAGAAAGATCTGCTGATTGGTTCAAAATATTATTAGTTGTTTTTATTAATTCTGGCAGATGCGTGCGCAAAGCCGCGTGCACAGAAACGAGTTTAAGCACTTTCATTTTGGGCACCGAAATGTAAACTTCGCTGCTACAACTTCTTCCTATTTGAATAAACCTTTCGTTGTGAAATTGATCTAAGCATTTCTATATTCATTTTTATAAAATAATATGCATTCCCTTGCCATTGTAGCGAAAGAAGTGTTAGTGAAAATTTTATTTAGTATTTTCAAATGTTCCCATCTTTTCAGAAACGTGTTGGTAAATGGTTACCATTTTGACTGTCTTATCATCCCTTCTGAGACAGCACCCCACGAGAGAGCAACTCTATGGACACCTCCCTCAGATTTCAGCCCTGATCAGAGAGAGAAGAACCAGATTTGCTGGAGGGTTAAAGATCAAATCATCAGCGATGTTCTTCGGTGGATGCCAAATGTGGTTCAGTGGGTAGACCGAACAGAACCTACATCAAACAACTAACAGAAGACTCACAATTCACCTACAAAGACCTACAAGGTGTGATGGAGGCTAGAGCGGGATGGCGTGAAATAGTCAGATAAATATTCAAAGCCAGCTCAGTCAGATAAATACAGACATGGACGACTAAACAAAATGGCGATCTTCTATCTCGACATTCAACATGCACCATCCACTCTACAGTAACTGTACCTACAATTCCTCTTTTATGTTTTTGATGACAAACTATTATTGTGCATTCTTTTAACCAAACACTTTTGTTGCCGACGTGTGTCTACTCACGAACATGTGCTTAGAAGATTCATTTGTACCTTCTAACCACACTTTTATATCTGGATAGAATGAGAATATCCAATATCCTCATTATTCAGTGGTGACCCCGACGTAATCCCCTAAGCACCACAGCCCAAATCAGAGCATTACCAAAAGAAGAGAAGAGTGTGTCAGAGTTATTGACAATTTTGTATATTTATAGTGTCGGCACCTGTTTTTATGACTCAGTACACCTAAAATTAATCCTTGAATGTGTTAACCGGTGTAACAGAAATCAACACACTTTCTTTGCGCACATCATCACTGGATCCAACGAATCAAATTTCATCAAAGCGTTGTATCAGCAGCAGTCAGCCAGCAAGACACTATAAAAGCAGTGTCCATCTCCACTCTGGGCTCATTCGGGGCCTTTTACCCTGCTTCGGTACCTAACGCTGTCTCCTCTGTCGCTGCCGACCGCACCTTGTCAGACATCATCGCAGCCTTTCTTAATCCAGCAGCAGCAATCAAACTGTCCTTCTTAGGGCAAGCATCTTTTCTACCATACTAGGATGCGAACAAACCTCCACTCCTTGCTGCTGTTTGCATCCTGAGATTTCTACCTCCTGCCTCTCCTGCTCCATCCTTCCTGCCTCTCCTGCTCAATCCTTCCTGCATCGTCTGCTCCAGCTCAGTCTTTCATGCAGCACCTGCTCCAGCTCACTTCATCCATCTCCTTCCTGCAGCACCTGTTCTGGCTCCTTTCCTGCAACCACTACTCCAACTCCTGTCCTATGTTCCTGTCGGTCCAACCCTTGTCCACATCCACATGGACCGGACCTACCTGAGGCATCTCATCACACCTCAGGTACTCCTACGTCACTCTCTGTTCCAGTTTATCGATTCCTGTCAACCCAGCCTTTCCTGCTGTCCAGATTCCAGAAACATCCTTTCCTGCTCCCAGTGATGTCATCCCTGCCAATCCAGCCTTTCCTGCTTCCAGTGACGTCATCCCTGTCATTTCCTGTTGGTGACGTCACTTCAGTTTCTTTCTCACATTGTTACCATTGTTACCTCGATTATTTTACACCTTTCATCTGCGTTTGTCGTCTCTTCTTTGCCGTAGCCGTAGTTTGCCTGTGTCTACTTTCTTACCCCAGAGTAGTTGTAAGTAGTAGCAATACTTTTCTTTTTCTTCATTTCGTTTTTGTTGTTATCAATCCGTGTGATGTTGAAACGAATGTGGGATGAGAGTCTCTTTAGTCAAGGATGCAGCACGTGGCGGTGCAAATTGTAATAAGAAATGTTGTTCTTGTTAAGAAAGCATTGTTTATATGGTAATATGAATTATCAAAAATAATAATGAGCAATTAGAACGCCAAAAAAGTATTTTAATATATCTTTATTTGAAATTCTGACGAACAAGTATATCTTCGAAAATTAAATTGAAAAAAAAAAAGTTAATAAAACTAAAATGCATTTTATGGCGTTCTAATTGCTCATTATTATTTTTAATAATTCATATTATATATAAACATATTTTGTTCAAAACTATGTTTTCCTCTTTCACAGCACTCTTTTTTCGTTGGGTTTTTCTCTGGGATTGTGTTCGTCAGTTCCATTAAAAGGACCACAGATCTCCACTGAAATAGGAATCATTTTTGTAAGTGGGAACAAAGGAATATGTGGAGAGTTGCGAGGTCAGCTTTTTTTTTTTTTGTCAATAAACGAATGCTGTATCCTGGAGTTCCACATCTCGCCTGCGTGCTTCTGCCGCAGAACAAGAATAGGATGAATGGGACATCTTGCCCTGACGACGAAATCTACTTAAAAACTGATTTGTCTTTTGTGTTAAATCCTCCGGGCAGAATTCAGTAAGCTTCGAGTGCACGTGTCAGTGGTGCGTGCGCTAATCGCCTGTGTATCAATATGCCGACCAAACTACAACTCGACATAATGCAAGATATTGCAAGTCCATACAAATAAAAATAGATCTTTCATGTCACTTCTACAGATTCTGTTGGTGAATTTAGCACTTGCAAAATGGTGACCCATTCTCAATCCTTCGTAACATTTGTGGGTCATGGTAAACTTCCAAAGATGCTACCGTCATCAATAACCTATCCAAGTCAGAATCCACAAAGTTAGGTAGACACTAAAGTTTATTTGATTTCTGAATTTTTGAGATGAGGAATGATAATTTGCATAATTTCTTCGAACTCACGAATATTTATGTTGAACTTGGGAACCTGGACGGAATTTCAAACGGAACCCATGGGGGGTAGCATGCTCTTGTTCCATCAGCCATAACTGGGAGAAGTCTTCAGCAATTCGCAATTCTTTGTATCGTCTGCACCGAGGATTGAACCTTCAATGAATATCATTTGGAACTGAATTTAACTTAGTCCACTGTGCGTAATTTTGTTAATTCGGACTATATTTCTCATCTTGAGTGTTATCATCACGACGTTTCAGCCGCTGTAACCTCCACAAGGACTCGTGGCGAAGTGACCCATTCTCAATCCTTCGTAACATTTGTGGGTCATGGTACACTTCCAAAGATGCAACCCTCATCAATACCCTATCCACAAAGTTAGGTACACACTAAAGTTTATTTGTACCAAATATCGTTGGATTAATTCACGATTTCATGGGTGGCATTCTGTATTACCCTGTAATATGACAAACCACAAATTAAAAGAATTGTAGTCTTCATTATGTCTAATTTCATAAATAACTCCTAAACATATTCATGGCACACAAAAAAAAAACTTTTCCCGCTGCCAGACAAAACTTTTCCTAGTCTCTGCCTAATAAACTTTTTCTCATTTATTTCGTCTAACTTTTGTTTTTTCTTTTTTTTAAGGGGTGGGGGGTGGGGGATATTGAAGCAGTTAGCTCCCAAAATTTATCAACTAATTTTGTTTGTTTTTCTCAGCGGTGACAGGGAAAATTAATCTACCATGCAAATATTAATTTGTTGTCTGATTTTTGCAGATTTCATTCCTTTTTTTAATTTTTTTTTTATTTTGCAAATATTAATTTTTTTTTCTGATTGTTTTGCGGATTTATTTTTATTTTAAAATTTCTTATTTTGCAAATATTTATTTTTTTCTTCTGATTTTTGTGTATTATTTTGCAAATACTATTTTTTTCCCGATGTTTGCAGATTAAACTATCATTTTTTTCATTTTTATTTTGCAAATATTAATTTGTTTTCTGATTTTTTTCGGATTATTTTGCAAATATGAATTTTTTCAGATTACTCTTTTTTTTTCTCGATTCGTTCGGAATTTTTTTTTTGTTTTTTTTCTTAGCAGGTGAGGGGGGCGTTGATATCCGAATTTACGGTTAGTGGCAGGGTTTAAGGAAGAGTATGTTTTTCTTTGTAAGAAACAAATAATAAAATAAAATCGTCTTTATTAAAAACGAAATTGAAATATATAACAAATTAAACATCATAATAATGGCGTATCCAATATAGAATATTGCCGAAGAATCCTCAAAAATCATAAAAGAAATTACTATTTGCAAAATAAAAATTAATAAAAGAAAAAAAAAGAAATCCACAAGAATCAGACAAATTATTTGCATAAATGTGCACGCATGGCTTAATTTTCCCAGTAAACACTTAAAATAAAAACAGATAAAACTAGTCGATAAAATTTGGCAGACATTTTGATAGCTAACCGCTGCAATATATCCTCTTTAGCGATTTTTTGCTTTAAAAAAATCAAATGTTAATCGTTTTGATTGACGAATTCTTGAACGATTTTAACGCAAGGGAAGTAACTCTTTCTTTTCATAACCATTGATTATCTCCCCTGCATTTTGTTTCCTTTAAATTCCAATTTTAAACAGAATTATAATTTTCTTTTTACTCTTATTCGCAATAAACAAGGGGGCACATTGCCACTGGGACGTAAGGGGCTACTTTTAGGGACCATTCCTACAGAGACACTCTAAGTATGGAGTTGAGCAGGGAGATATCTGTTCGCATTACATTTAAATTCTTGCATGTTAGTACAGTCAGGAAAGCAGGAAACAGGGAGGGAATTCCAAAGTCTAGCAGTTCGAGGGAAGAAACTATTAGAGTAGGAAGGCCTTTTGGCTAAGATCAAAGTGTAGTATCTGTTCCGATGGATACTGCACGCCTGTCCTGTGCAGTTCTAGGAGGTCCACCCTCCCAGGCTTTGCCTCCCCTCTTTGGGGAGGAGTAAGTTTATTGCTTACTGTCTGAGGGGAATGCCGACGGGGCTGCCCAGGCAATTTTTAAATGGCCAGAGTGCTCACCTCTCGAGCGCTGGCTTTTCAAACCCCACTTTCTCGATCCGATCTTGGGTCACATCTTACTTGTGGGAGTAAGATAAAACTGGCCTTGTGCCTAACTCCTGGGGAGGAGTAAATAAAACCTCTACAGTGAAGGGATTTTATATTGTCATTTATTTCCTCTCGGTGATCCTGTTTTTTTTGGGGGGGGGGGGGGGTGCATCTTTTCCAACACTCCCATAATATTGTTCATCAATCCAATTGACACTCATTAACCCTTAATCCTCAAGTAACCTCTGGGTCTTGCTAAGTTGTGTCTCACATTTTCCCCCTATTTACTTACGTCTCCACAAAGTCAGGTTTTAATGGTGATGATAATGTTACAGGGACATGAGTGGCCAATGACAAAAAAGCTGAAATTTTCAAATAAATTTCCCAACTTAGGAGTCATTAAGTGTGAAATTTTACGTAAAATGTTCCCATTTCCGGGCCATCCTAGCTTTTTAGGGCACATCCCCCAAAAATATTTTTGATATGAGAGGTAAATTCTGCGGATTTTTTTTATGGAGGGGGGGGGGGGGTCTAAGGTGAACGGTTAGTAAAAAAAAAAAAAAAAAAAAAGAAAGAAAAGAAATACTTACCCTGTCGCTAACCCTAGGTCCGAGTGATAAGTCCCCATAAAACCCTTTTCCATAATCTTTCTACGGAGTAGGAGCTCTCTAACACCCACCACCAAACAAACAAAAAACTTGCAAAACCAGATGTAACTCGCCTAAAAAAGTAACCCCCTCCCGCTAAAAATACACTGAATTTATATTCCACCAAAAAAAAAAAAAATCGGGTATGTGCCCTATAATGCTAGGATGCTTGTAAATTAGAGGGTTATTTTAAATTAAATTCATATGATCCACCATTTTAAGATCTAAAATAATTGTTTTTTCCTCTTGTTTCTGCCAAGTTTTTCAGGGTGTTCTCACATGATCGCCTAAAAAAGTAGAATCTCATTGAGAGTTAAAGGTTTCAATCTATAATACTTCTTTTTTTTTCATACTGGAAATTTTGACTTCACTTTCGCTTTTTAAATCGTTGAATTCTGTTAAAATTAGCTGTTTTGTGTAAATAGAATGTTTAAAGTTTATTTTGAAGAAACAAGAAAAGAACATGGCCGTTAGCAAATGTGTGTGTGTGTGGGGGGGGGGGTAGAAAGGCGTGACAAAGCAAAACAAATGAAGGCGAGATGGAGAAATGAAGAGAGAAAAAACAGGAAAATAGAAAAAGAAAGAAAAAGCGAGAGAAAAAAGAAAAGAAATAAAATCCAGCCAAATAAGAGAAAAAAAAATAAGGAAACGCTCGACTGAATCAGCAGAAATGGAAGTGACGGTGGTTAAGTGGATAACGACACGGACTGAAGACCTGGGTGTTCCAAGTTCGAACCCAGTCGGTTCCACAGTATCACTTTCACTTAGGGATGTTGGCAACCTTCCCGTAAGTACCCGATGTCTTTCCAGAAAAGATTTCTAATTAGATGGGGGAAACTAATGCCAACACCAGAATCATCTGATTCACATGAAAGAAGAAGTTTCAAGTTCGAATCCAGTCGGTTCCACAGTACCACTTTCACTTAGGGATGTTGGCAACCTTCACGTGGTCCTTCCCGTAAGTACCTGATGTCTTTCCAGAAAGATTTATAACCAGAAAAACATCGGGGAAACTAATGCCAACACCAGAATCATCTGATTCACACGAAAGAAAAAGTCTTGGCTTCAAACAAAAAAAATTAAAATAAATAATAAAAATAAAACACTTTCTGAATTCAAAGAAAAAGTGGAATTGCTTCTTTTTTTTAGTGAAGGTCTCACATTCCTGTAATAATAACATTAGTAACAAATAAAAAAATAAAAAATAAAAACAAAAACAACAAATGGTGTGAAAACATTTTTTTTATTATGTTTTTGAAGTTTTTTTTTTGTCATTTCCCTGAAAAAGCTACAACATAAAATTTCAATTTTTTGGGGGGTGGGAGGGTGGGGTAATAAGGGAGGGGGGTATTTTTGGTTTAATTTCTTTAAATAATGAAATGTCATTAATGAGATGGTGACAGTAGGGTTAAAATAATGAGACGGCCTACTGCAGTGGGTTTGGGATGTGAAGACGGAACTTTAAAATGAATTCAACAATGTAGAAATGAAAGGAGATATAGTGCAGGGGGGGGGGGGGTAAGGGTTGGCGGTAGGTTCAAAAGAAATGAAGATTTGATCAGATTTTTTTTTATTTTTTTTATTTTATTTTTTTTAAATCTCAAAGGTTAGCAAATAGCCATACGCATTCATATTGAAATGCAATGTTTGTGGCTGCTTGAAACACATATCGATCTTTCTGGAATATTGTTGGTATTTATATAACGATATTATTATTATCATCATTATTATTATTATTATATCGGAATGGATGTACAATAACGGTTTGTCTGAACATTTCCATCACTCCAAAGCCGCAGACAAGAACAGAATTGAAGTGAGAATTGGTTTCAGAAACAAACAGTTAATTTGAGAGTATTTTATTGAAGAAGAAAAAAAAAAAATGGCCACGTGGCTCAAAAATTCACGAGGAGGCAAGATAAAATTTTTAGAAAAAGGAATTTCTAACCACCTGATAAAAACGGAAACGGTTCGGGGCCAAGAATCACCCCATAATGCCCCCCCCACCCCCACCACCACAAAGTGTCACTTAGCAACATGCCATTTAGTTGCATAGCGTGCTGCTATTGAAAGGGGGGGGGGGGTTATTGACCAAAGCAAGGCTGGGTTACTGGTTGAGTGACTATGATGTTGACAACCCGAATCAAGCGATGAATCCAACAGAACATGGAGGACTCACTTCGAATTATCTTCAACATTTTTTTTTTTACTCAACATATTATATTGGCCGATATTGTTATTAATAAACATTAAGATTTTCCTTCCTTATGGCTTTTGCCGATGGTGTAGCGGTTAGAATCTTTGATTGTGAAAAAAAAACACGGTAGTTTTGATCTCAGCTTCAAGCAGTTGCCTGTCTATCCACACTAAAGAGATGTGATACAGCGAAACAGTATCTGTGGATGACAGAAGTCTGTGACTCACTGTTTTGCCAGTTAGTCTCGGATCGACCTTTGGTTGGACAGCATGAAGCAGTAATATATACACACACATATATATAAATCAGAGATATATACACATATATAATTGTTTTTTTTCCACAATCAGAAACACACTGCAGCCAACACACACCAAGCCAGCCATCAACAGGAAATCCTAGACTCGAGTGTAGCCCACTTTCGAGCTCTTCAGTAGGATACATCCTGACCCAGGATTTGAGATCCGAGTCATCTGCATGCGAACCAGCAACCCTGCTATTGAACCACCGCGCCACGTATAATAAAGCTGAACAACTACCACAGCATATGCAAATCACGGTGAACGACCGATTGTGGGATGGTACCTGTTCTTCTTAATAAGGGGTGCCGTTATCCAATTCCAAACCGAGGCCAATGGCTCACAGCAGGATTTATAAACAAATCAGAGACATATTATATAACTATCAGCAACTACTGAGAGAGCACAATGAATATAGAATTGAATACAATATATATATATATATATATATATATATATATATATATATATATATATATACATACATATCTATATATATACATATCTATATATATATATACATATCTATATATATACATATCTATATATATATATACATATCTATATATATAAGTACTTTTTTTTAATGCATCTTTTATTCCTATATAATTTTATATGCTAACTACCATATCGCAGAATGGTTCTTAAGTGTAGTGTTTTAATAATATTATAATTATAATTAGTATTATTAATTGATATGCAAATTACCATATCACATTGTAGTCTTAAGGGTAATGTTTTATTATTATTATTATTATTTATTTACTTATAACTATATATATATTAGTGAAATAAAAACTGAATTGTTTCTACATTTGATTATTGGGGAAGTGGTCATGTGATCAGTACTACTGGAGAGCCATAAATTTTACAGCTGTTCTGTTTTTAAATCTCAGAAACAGTTACACAGTAAACAGCTGATGATCCCCGTTTAATATGTAACAATTTAAGTTCAGATCCCCTGTTTATGTTTCACTTGAATCCGCTTTTTGCATTTGTAAATTTTCCAGCGGTAAGTCGGCTGATGCGAGTGCTGAGTCTGCGATATTTTGGATTTAGTTAGTATTCCTGGGAATTTAAACTGTATTTTCTTTCTTTGTTTAAAATAACTCAAAGCTTCTTTAAACACATTATATATATATATATATATATATATATACATACACAAATATATATTTTGATTTGAAAACACTTTGTTTTAAACAACTGAGGACGTAATAGCTTTTGTATTTTCACAATCTTCATTAATCTTTCATTTGTTATATATATACATATATATATATATATATATATATGTATGTATGTATGAATGAGGGTCTTCAAATGTCATCATCTATTTAAAAAAAAATGATAACATCAAAATTGTATTTCTGATAGTAAAAAAAAACTTACACACTAAATAAGAAATAAAATTAAAATTTGCATCATTTTTTCTCATTTTTTTCCCTGTTTGAACGCTATCTTAATGCCAACAACCCATGAGCATGTTAAAATAATTATTTTTATGACAAAATGGCGTCTCCTGTTTTTTTTTTGTTTTTTTTTGTGAGGTTTCTTAAAAATTGAAGCTTTCGGAAGAAAATCACAAATAATCGATCAATTCAAATCATTTATTGGAAAAGAAAGTTTGTAGAAAAACTCTGGACATTTTGGAAAACGTGATGCAATCATTTGTGAGTCGTTTGTAGAAATGTGTAACATTTGGCGCAATGACATGCATTTTTAATAAATATTATTTATTGTGTATAAATGTTATTATCAGAAATACAGTTTTGATGTTATAAAAATTTTAAAACACATGACATATGTTTTCCCACAAATCAGGCACACAATGCAGCCAACACACAGCAAGAAAAACAGGTACCATCCCACAATCGGTCGTTCACCGTGATTTGCTGTGGTAGTCGTTCAGCTTTCTTGCGCGATGGTTCAGTGGCAAAGCTGCTGCTTCGCATGCAGGTGACTCGGATCTCAAATCCTGGGTCGGGATGTATCCTACTGAATAGCCCAAAATAGGGCTAAACTCGAGTCTAGGATTTCCTGTTGATGGCTGGCTTGGTGTGTGTTGACTGCAGTGTGTGTCTGATTGTGGAAAAACAATATATATACATATATACATATATATATATATATTTTTATTAATTTTATACGTACATAAAAGTAATCCATGGACACGTGTTTCTGGCTCACAGCCGTCATCAGCATGGCTAACTTGGACAAGGACTGAATCTTCGATGTCAATAGTCTGGCCCTTTATCTCGGGACTATGACGCCTTGCCTGGAAATATGTACGATTTTTATCACCTAAATATTTAATGTATTTTTATGTAATTGTTTTTTTATTGTGATTGTAGCGTTCGTTGTTGCTTTACGCTTACTGTTATTTCGATTGTTTCACTTCCTAAGTGATAAAGATGCAGAAAATTGCATTATTAGTCGCCCTTAACTTTATGACATATTTTTTGTTGATATATATATATTTTTATTCATTTTTTGATACATACATTATATATATATAATTATATATATATATATATATATATATATATATATATATATATAATTGGAATTGTGAGCTAAGCTATAGGTTGTTGTTTTTTTCGTAGTTTCATATCAAATATTATTTGTGTCTTAATTAGCACTAGGAATTTTTCCACTCTAAATGTAGACGGAACTGGATTTAATTTTGCAAGGCGTATAAATATTATTGAATAGTGAAGAGAAGCACACTGACAACAAAACATTCATAGAAATACGAATTAGTTTAAAATAATACCCAAATAATAAAAAAAGTTATTCACATGGTAATTCTTGGGGAGGGGGGGGGGGAGGGAGAAAAAAGAAACATGGTACCCTAACTACAACAGTGGTAATAACAAAAAAGAAAAAAAAAAAAAAGCTTCTTTTGATGGGGTGGGAATTGGGTTTCTCGTTATCGTTGCATTGTTATCTCCCCTGCATAACACTTTTTTTGGTGCTTCTTGCTTAAAAGTCCGAAAAAAAGATTTCTTTGTCTTTTAATGTTTAAGAGGTAAATAAGGGGCAGTAACTCTTAATTGTAATTTTGAGCCAGACTTTATCGTTAATTTCTATCAAGCCTGATATTCTCTTCAACTGGAATCATGGATTTGAAATTGTTCCAGTTTGAAGACGTACTATATTTTACTTCAGAAAAAGCAAAACAGATAGATTTTTTGCAAGCGCATGGACTTATTTCTGGAGAAGAGACCTGTAATTGTGGGCATAACATGCGACTTGTGCCATCACGAGTGAAAACGGATGGCTTCCATAAACCCAAGTATAAACAAAATAAATGCGTAAATTTTCAATAAAATCTTAAATTTTCCATTTATGTATACTTTGTTGTTCATTTATTACTAATTAATTTTCAAAATCTTAAATTTTCCATTTACGTATACTTTGTTGTTCATTTATTACTAATTAATTGAATGTGGCAGTAAATTACGTTAGATGTAATAACAACAGTTGATAAGAGTTACTGCCCCTTATTTACCTCTTAAACATTAAAAGACAAAGAAATATTTTTTTCGGACTTTTAAGCAAGAAGCACCCTTTTTTTTTTCTTCTGTTGACATATTTCAACATTTTTTTTATTTTTATTACATATTTTTAATTAAAAGGGTCCATAATTGTTATATTAGATTTCTTTCTTCTCATGTTAAATGTAAGAAGTTGACATAATAGGTTAAAAGAGAGTACCGTCAACATATAAAACCAGGGAAATGTTACGGTACAATTACATAACTGTTAAACTTGATAGAAATTTTTCTTTTCCAGATGAAAATTAAATGCTTCCTGAGTTGTTATAGGGTAACCCTAACCCTAACCTCATATTTGTAATTTTATCATTGGTAAAACCAGAATGAAATGTGATACGCAAAATAGGGTAAAAATAAAGCACATGATTTGAAAATTAGTTTGACATATATTGATACAAAACGAATATGTCCAAATTTAAGACAACAAAAAGTAGTGATACAACAGACCCCACCCCACCCATACATTAATTCTTGCTAACAAAATGGGTTCTAACGAAAGCACCTACTGGCCTATTAAAACTCGAATATGTAACCATTAAGTCACACTTAAGAATTTATTTTATAATATGGATCGGAAGAGAGGGGGAGGGGAGAGAATAAAAAAAATGTTACCTTTTTGAATTGGATTACAACAGGCAAAAAAGTTTACAAAGGTTTTCATATTTTATAATAAAAAGGGGATAAAAATGTTGCGCTAAGAAAAAAAACTGTGCGAAATTTATAAGTAATGTACATTTAAAAATTCTGTCAAAGTTTTTAAAAAATTTTTTTAATCATTATTTTCTTCTTTCTTTTTTTTTTTGTAAAAAAAAGAAAAAAAAAAAATTCTCATCAAGGACTAATTGTACAATTTCTAAATTCAAAAGGACTTTTTATTTCGAAGTCTGTTAGAACCTCCACTATATCACAGATTCGGAAGCAACTAAACTTGAACGTAAAACAAATGGAATTAATGAACTTCTTGAAGATGTTTTATTAAATTTTTGGGTTAAAAAAAAAAAAAAAAAAGAAGACTTCTTAAAGATTTACTCAGATCTCAGAAATTAAGAGTATCTAAATATCCCATTATCTAGATTTTAGTCTGATGTCCGCCTTTACCATGAAAAAATATACCTGCTTATTATTTACATAATAAAATTGAATTTTATTTTATCCATAAAGGGAAAGAGACATTTTTTGTCATCGAATTGGTAAAGTTTACAAAAAAAAAAAGTTGGTATAAATCCAGAATAGTTACCCCCCCCCCCCCAAAAAAAAGAACACATAATTTATATCAAATGCATTAGAATGAAATTCTCTACCTAACTCGTTTATAACACTTAGCAATCGACATTTAATGGCGACCAATAACAGTAGGCATAGCGGCCATTAGCTGTACTTTCAGTTGCCGAGAAGATAGTTTTTCTTTGATAAAATCTAAAATAAAAAGTGTTAAAACTAGGCGAGGCGAGTTTGGTAGAGAATTTAATTCCAATGCATTTGATATAAATTATGTGTTGTTTTGTTTTTTTAGAGGGGATGGGGGTACCGAATTATCGAGTGTTAACTATTCTGTACCTTTACTAACTGGGTAATAAGCCTAGAAGAACCATAGACAAACATGAACCTTTGGCGATATTGTCTACCCCCCCCCCCCCCACCTCTACTTAGTAAAAAGAAAATTTTGAGGAAAGTCCATGACCTATGATTTTGCATTTCATCGGAGGAAAAAATTACCATACACAGAGAATGATGCTAAAAATCAAAATAGGTTCAAGTCTTCACCGTCTTTTTTTGTTTATCTCATACAAAATTAAATAAATATTCAAGGAAAATTTTGTATGCTTGATTAAAAAATTTTTTTTTTAAATTTAAAAAATAATTTTAAAAAATTATTTATTTATTATTTAAGCCCCCCCCCCCTCCCTCCTCCTTTTTCCATTATAGGGCGAGTCAGAAGTAACCGGGCATAAAGGGGGATTATTTTTCCGTGAATAACAAACTAAAATATTAAATCACTTTCCTAACACATTGAGTGCACGGTTATTTCCGACTCGTCCAGTATTTTATTTACTGTATCCGTCTCCTCCTTAATACTTATTAATATTTATATTCTCCAGCCATCTCGACATAAATGGCCGTAGAAACAAAAAGATTATAAGCCCCAAATTCAAATTTTTTTTTTACTCAGAATTTTTAGGGGGAGAGGGAGATGAGGGTTATTTAAAAATTGCTTGCTTTCTTTTCTTGGGAGCCATCAACAAGTAGCAACTGCGGGAGCAAGTTCTGTTAGACCCTGAAGAAGGAAACACTGAAAAAAAAAAAAAAAATAAATAAATAAAACCAAGAAGCAAATATTTTGTAATAAAACAATAATTCAGTGGTTAAACAATTCAAAGAGAAATATAAGCAGGAAATGGTTTCTTAAAAATAAAATTTTGTTTTTCTCTTAAACTGTCATGGCCGACCTTCACTCCAAGGGCAGATAACTATCCCTTGCCTGCAAGGGAAATAACTCAGTCTTTTGCGTATAGTTTTTTTCTTATGTTAGGCTGCCACATAAGATCTAAGCAAACAAGAGTATAAAAAAAAAAAATGGTTTCTTTAAAAACCAACAAATGTTGACATATTTCAATCTGGTTTTTTTTTCTTTAAAAGAGTACAATATTTTTAATAGAAAAAAAGTGTCTCATTTGTATGTTAGATTTTAATTATTTGTGTTATTCTGACAACTATTCGTATCTGGGTTGTTGTTTTCATGACTTTCCGACCGTCTTCAGATGCACCTTGCCGAACTTCGAACTGAAAAAAGCACCGGACGAAGGTCGGAGATTACATCGGCGGAAACGTTGTGAAAATAACGACTAAGATGAGAATAGTAGTCTCAATAATAAAAATCCTCATCTCAAAAATTATGAAACATAAGAATGAAACAAATATTGCAATGTTCCCGTTCTGAGGATTGTGATTAGTGTTGCAACAATTGATCGGAATCGGACAAATTTGTGCCTATTTTTCCCGATACCAAAAAACGATTCTTTTAATTGTATTTTTTTTTTTAAATTTAATTTTCCATTGTTGGTACTAATGATAAATATTTATTTATTTTAAACGACCAGTAAAACTAAAATCTATAGACCCCCCCCCCCCCGTGTACTTTTACATTTGCAAAAATATATGCACGTATTACATGGGGTTTTACTGTAATCCAACAATTAAAAAAAACAAACAAAAAAAAACTATAGCTAAATATTTAGAAATTTTAAAAGAATCGGAATCAGTAATTGTATCGGAATCGGGAAAAATATTAGAATCGTCCTGTAACTAGTTGTGATTCAATTCTTCTCGATCTAATAAAATAGCGTACGGTCCACTTTTGAAAAATGGAAAAGATGTACTCATTAGAGTAAAATGTAAGGGATGCACCCAACCCATAAAAATGTAAGGGATGCACCCAACCCATAAAAATGTAAGGGATGCACCCAACCCATAAAAATGTAAGGGATGCACCCAACCCTTAAAAATGTAAGGGATGCATCCAACCCTTAAAAATGTAAGGGATGCACCTCACCCATAAAAATGTAAGGGATGCACCCAACCCATAAAAATGTAAGGGATGCACCCAACCCATAAAAATGTAAGGGATGCACCCAACCCATAAAAATGTAAGGGATGCACCCAACCCTTAAAAATGTAAGGGATGCATCCAACCCTTAAAAATGTAAGTGGTGCACCCAACCCTTAAAAATGTAAGGGATGCACCCAACCCATAAAAATGTAAGGGATGCACCCAACCCATAAAAATGTAAGTAGTGCACCCAACCCTTAAAAATGTAAGGGATGCACCCAACCCATAAAAATGTAAGGGATGCACCCAACCCATAAAAATGTAAGGGATGCACCCAACCCATAAAAATGTAAGGGATGCACCCAACCCTTAAAAATGTAAGGGATGCATCCAACCCTTAAAAATGTAAGGGATGCACCCAACCCTTAAAAATGTAAGGGATTCATCCAACCCTTAAAAATGTAAGGGATGCACCCAACCCTTAAAAATGTAAGGGATGCACCCAACCCTTAAAAATGTAAGGGATGCACCCAACCCTTAAAAATGTAAGGGATGCACCCAACCCTTAAAAATGTAAGGGATGCACCCAACCCTTAAAAATGTAAGGGATGCACCCAACCATTAAAAATGTAAGGGATGCACCCAATCCTTAAAAATGTAAGGGATGCACCCAACCCTTAAAAATGTAAGGGATGCATCCAACCCTTAAAAATGTAAGTGGTGCACCCAACCCTTAAAAATGTAAGGGATGCACCCAACCCATAAAAATGTAAGGGATGCACCCAACCCATAAAAATGTAAGTAGTGCACCCAACCCTTAAAAATGTAAGGGATGCACCCAACCCATAAAAATGTAAGGGATGCACCCAACCCATAAAAATGTAAGGGATGCACCCAACCCATAAAAATGTAAGGGATGCACCCAACCCTTAAAAATGTAAGGGATGCACCCAACCCTTAAAAATGTAAGGGATGCACCCAACCCTTAAAAATGTAAGGGATGCACCCAACCCTTAAAAATGTAAGGGATGCATCCAATCCTTAAAAATGTAAGGGATGCACCCAACCCTTAAAAATGTAAGGGATGCATCCAACCCTTAAAAATGTAAGTGGTGCACCCAACCCTTAAAAATGTAAGGGATGCACCCAACCCATAAAAATGTAAGGGATGCACCCAACCCATAAAAATGTAAGTAGTGCACCCAACCCTTAAAAATGTAAGGGATGCACCCAACCCATAAAAATGTAAGGGATGCACCCAACCCATAAAAATGTAAGGGATGCACCCAACCCATAAAAATGTAAGGGATGCACCCAACCCTTAAAAATGTAAGGGATGCATCCAACCCTTAAAAATGTAAGGGATGCACCCAACCCTTAAAAATGTAAGGGATTCATCCAACCCTTAAAAATGTAAGGGATGCACCCAACCCTTAAAAATGTAAGGGATGCACCCAACCCTTAAAAATGTAAGGGATGCACCCAACCCTTAAAAATGTAAGGGATGCACCCAACCCTTAAAAATGTAAGGGATGCACCCAACCCTTAAAAATGTAAGGGATGCACCCAACCCTTAAAAATGTAAGGGATGCACCCAACCCTTAAAAATGTAAGGGATGCATCCAATCCTTAAAAAATCAACGAACCATAAAATACATAAAGGGAAAACATAAAAAAGTTGCCAAATTAAAAAGAAAATTATATCTACATTTAAAAGTCAAAAATGACACTAATCCTAACCTCAACCCAAACTTAATTGTTTTCAAAATTAGTCCCTGAGTGTATGCGAGTCCCTTACCCATACAGCCAACAAACAAGTTATATATAATAACACAAAAAAGGAAAGAAAAAAAAGGAAGAAAAAAAAAACAAAAAAAAAAAAAAAAGGACAAAAAAAAAAAAGGGAAAGAAAGAAAAAAAGGAAAGAAGGCAAGAAAGAAAAAGGAAAGAAAAGGCAAGAAAGAAAAAGGAAAGAAAAGGCAAGAAAGAAAAAGGAAAGAAAAGGCAAGAAAGAAAAAGGAAAGAAAAGGCAAGAAAGAAAAAGGAAAGAAAAGGCAAGAAAGAAAAAGGAAAGAAAAGGCAAGAAAAAAAAGGAAAGAAAAGGCAAGAAAAAAAAGGAAAGAAAAGGCAAGAAAAAAAAGGAAAGAAAAGGCAAGAAAAAAAGGAAAGAAAAGGCAAGAAAAAAAAGGAAAGAAAAGGCAAGAAAAGGCAAGAAAGAAAAAAAAGGAAAGAAAAGACAAGAAAGAAAAAAAAGGAAAGAAAAGACAAGAAAGAAAAAAAGGAAAGAAAGAAAAAAGGCAAGAAAGAAAAAAAGGCAAGAAAGAAAAAAAAGGCAAGAAAGAAAAAAAAGGCAAGAAAGAAAAAAAAGAAAGAAAGAAAAAAAAAGAAAGAATGAAAAAATAGGAAAGAAAGAAAAAATAGGAAAGAAAGAAAAAATGGAAAGAAAGAAAAAAAGGAAAGAAAGAAAAAAGGAAAGAAAAAAAAAGGAAAGAAAAAAGGAAAGAAAGAAAAAAAGGAAAGAAAGAAAAAAAGGAAAGAAAGAAAAAAAAGAAACAAAAGGAAAGAAAGAAAAAAAAGGAAAGAAAGAAAAAAAACTTACTTCAAATTGGTTTCCAATTAAATGCTGTCTTTCGTGTTTGAGAATTGACGCAGCGTCTGTGAATGAGCGATCGCAATACTGACATACGAAACTAGACTGTTCTCCCAATTTTGAATTACTCGGAGTATTTTTAATATTTCCAACATTCAGATGTTCGGAGGTTTCGCCGTTGGTTACCGTGATTTGATTTTTATCCGTTTGTTGATAAAGTTGCGCAATCTGTAGGGCCTCTGATAAGACTTGGTCTTTCGCCTGTTCAATCCGGTCCTTCTGACCGTTCTCCGTCAACCAGCTCGCCAACTCAGGCAAGGGACAAAAGTGGACACGAATATGTTGAGCGAGAAGGTGATTTTTGGACACGCTGTAATCACAATATGGACATGCCAACTCGCTCTGTACGATATGAAATTTGAGATGAGTAAGCATGTGGTCTCGTCGTGTGTTGGAATACGGGCAACGATCACAGCGGTACAGCTTTTTGGGTTCGGAGTCTTCCTTCTCGGGCTGTGTATTTTCATAGAGGTCCAAGTGGTCATGGGTCACTGCTAAGGGTGTAAAATTCTTCGGATCGATTGGTGGTAAAACGCTAGCAAGAGCGAGATCTGCAGGGATTTCGGGCAACTGCTGCAGGTTGGAGATAGATTGTGTAGCCACAAGGTTCGGATTCGGACGAAGGTGAAGTTTGCGGTGCTGTACAAGTAAGTTATTTGAGGGAACACTGTAGTCACAATAGTCACAAGTATAGCGTTGCTTGCTGCCGTGTAACTCAATGTGGCGCTCAAAATGCGTACGCTTAGCACTTGCGTAAGGACACCTTTCGCAGCAGAATTTCTTGAAATGTGCAATTTCAAGTAACGCATCGACTCTGTTCTCGTGAGAAATCTCTGTGTCTTTGTCGTCAAGATCTTCACTTTCCAAATTGACGCCGCCTTCCTTCAATTCCAGTTCGGATACGGCGTTATCGTTGGGGTCTGGGAGATACTTTTGCTGGTGTAGTTTTAAATGGTGAGATAGAAGACCTTTGGAACCAACGTAATAGTCACAGTGCGGACATTTCATAAGAGGGTGTGCAGTAGAACGCATCCCGTGCATTTGCTGGTGAAGGCGCAGATTTCGTAGTCTAATGTTAGTATACGGACATTTAGGGCATTTCAAAAGTTTCTTGTAGACACCATTCTTGTAAACGTATCCGGATTTATCCCCAAACGTCGCAAAGTGGGCGGCTATTTTTAAAGGAGAGCCTACGGTATCATTCTGTGTCAACGTTGGTAGAATCTTAGACGAGATGAGCTTTTGTTTGACAGAAGCAATTTCAACAGCGTCATACGTAAGGTTAGAATCGGGCGGATCAGATTTTTCAGGTGACGACTGTGTAGAATCTGCGTCCGATAAAGAATGAAGCCGGAGATGTTGTTTAAGTAACCGTTTGTGACTCACCCAATAGTCGCAATGATCACATTTGAAAAGGGAAGAATTTGCCGTCTTTACTCTGTGAAATTGCTTATGATATAGAAAGTCGTTTTTACTGTTTGTCGAATAAGGACATTTTTCACAGACGTAGCGCATGCGTTTTGAAGCTGCAATTTTTGGAGATACGCTGATATCGGGCCGTGGGGACGAAGACGGCGATAGCCTTTCATCCTTACACCCAACAGTCGGTTCCTCCAGCTCTTCCGAATCAATTTTGTCCTTTGCAAGTTCACCTGCATGTAGACGAGTATGCTGATTTAAAAGTCGACGAGCGCACACATAATACGGGCAGAATTTGCACTTAAACCGATTTTGGCCCCTCGGCTTGTGGTAACTCAGGTGGAATTTCAGTAGAGTTTGTTTCTTTGTAGAGTAGGGACAGACCGTACACTGGAACCTGTTTGATTTATCCGAATGTCGTTCCGGGAGTGGAACTCGGATCTGAATCGGCGCCGGCATTTCTTCTTCGTTCTCAGAAGTCTTCATGAAGCAGTTGTTGTAATCGGTGGTTCCGTGCTGCTCGCGCAGATGCCGATACAAGCACGCTTTCCACGTCGATTGGAATCTGCAAATCTTGCATGTGTAAAGATCCAGCACCTCTCCAATTCCCGTATCGTTTTCATCTCCCGGCAGGATTGCCCCCTCACTCGTTCCGGAATAAGAAATACTTAATTTACAAAGGCTGTAATCGTTACGGCCATGCTTTTGGCGCAAGTGTCGATAAAGTGCGCTGCGATAATTTGAGGAGTGACCGCACAACTTGCATTTGTACGGTTTCACTTTGTGCGACGTCAGATGCCGCATCACTAATATTTTATCTTTATGGCGGTAAGAACATTTGTTACATTTCCATAGTTTTCCATGACCGAGCAAAGAAACAGAATCTGCAACTGAATCAGTCAGCGTCATCGATGGCGGAGATATTTCAGACACAGCAGAAGCGATAGGCATATCTGTCGTAACGGGCAAATTTACATCTTCCGAAGCAATTTTCGCTAAAGTTTTCTCCGGTGTTTTCTTTTCATAACTGCCGTCGGTTTTCTTAAATTTAAAGTCGAATGGTGGCGGGTGATCACTCGTCTTATGATCGACGCAGACAATTTTATTCTTGTTATTACTGTGTCGACGCTTGATATGCCGATAGACGTCGCTTCGCCAATTAGATTTGTATCCGCAGCCTGAGCACTCAAATTGCCGCCACATCTTCTGCGCATTTTTATGAGCTGCTGATGTCACTGGAGTGACAGAGGCATCCGAGTTGGCTGGACTATCAGCCGGTTTGGTCACGAGGGGATGGTTAGGATAGCAGACGGCTAATAAAGATTGTCGAGCTTCTTCTTCCTCCATTACTATGACGTAACCATCCTCGGGGTGACGCTCTCTGATATGCTTCTTCAAATCCCACTTCCAGTTTGAGCGGCGTCCACAAGCGGAACATTTAAACGGCTTTATATAACCAACTCGCTTGGGGTTGCTATACAAGGCTTCCAGTGCAGTTGTGTGCTCAGGTGCCTCTTTTAATTTATCGGAGGCCAAAAGCAAGGTTGCGTCAGTGGAACTTTGGGCTGATTCCACAGATGCTTCTGTTTTTGGGGTTACACTGGCCGAAGGTGACATCTTTTCTTTTTTCACTTTAGTTGTTGAATTAGCCATTTTAATTTCGTTTGTTCGAGACAAAATCTCCTCATTTGAAAGTGTCCCGACATATAGAATTCGAATCTCTTCACCTGGATGCATATAGCGGTAATGTTTTCGCACATCGCCTCGAAACGTGGTCCTTTTACCACATAACGGGCACATGTAGGGCTTATCCGAAGACGACTTGGAATCTTTTTTAGAAGTTTTCAGCTTGCTAATCATGGGGACACTAAGAACAGGCGTGCCACTACCGGAGAGAACGGCAGGTTTAGGTACAAAATTGGCTGGCGTTGTGGATGTTTTTGAAGGTGAAGATAACGTTTTACTTGATTTGGGGGGAGTAGTACCTGGTTCTATTTTAACGACGGCGTCGGGGATATCCCTTACGATAATATTATTTTCGATCGTTTCGTATCCGGGGTTCTCGTTTATTCTACCGCTGGAATTGTTGGCATGATCATTTCGCAAATGTTTAAGAACCGTCCACCGAAATGCTGATTGAAAGTTACACTGAGAGCATTTAAAGAGCTTTTTCGGTTTTAGCATCGACACATTCAGCTGATGCTCGCGACGATTCGTAGGCATTGTCTCCATGTATTTCAGTACGGTCGCCTCCGCTTCCTGCTCGGACATCACGATGACGTCGTCATTTTCACCGGGATGCTCTTTGCGGATGTGCTTACGAATATCCCACTTCCAGTTGGACCTTTTACCACAAACGGGGCACTTGAATTTCTTCAGATTCAGATGCGTGGCGAGGTGGGCTTTCAGTTTGGATGGCGCGGGTGCAGAGAAATCGCAGTATTTGCATATGAACGGACCGACGGCATCTTTGAGATAAGATTCATCCGTAACACTAGAGTTGCTTGCATCTTTAGTGACCGTCGTCATGGAGACAGAGTCTAATCCTATCGACTCCACGGACGTAATGTTGGTCTTATCTTCCGCATCACTCTCCATAGCATTACCACCGTCATCGTCATTATTATTATTGTTATTATTATTTTCATTGTTAAGAATATCATCATCTGGTTGCGGAGAGCGACATTCGCCTGCAGTCGCTGCCTCACTTTTTGCTTCGATGCTATCTGGCTCTTCATCAGAAGCAGAGGTAATCGACCTAGTGGCGTTTTCTTTTATCGATGTAGGAGTGATAGCTTCAACAGTAACAGTCGCAGATGCAGTGGCTGCGTCAGAGGGCGACGGCGCGCCCAGAGCAATAAATTCAGGGTTGCCAATCTTTTGGTAGATGACCAGGTTCTTGATGTCATCTTCTTGCTGCACCTGGTTCGGATGATGCCGATAAAGGTGCCGGTTCATGTCGCCCTTCCAGTGGCTCTGGTATTTGCACAGTTTGCACTTGTACGGCTTGTTCCCGTCGTGCAACTTCGAATGTCGATCGATTTCCGACTTGTAACTCGACGTGAACGAACAAGACGGACACTTGAAAATCGTCGGGGAGGATTTTTTTTTCTGAACGCTCGTGACTTTTTCAATCAGCGACTTGTCTGGTTCAAGATCATGGTCCCTTCTGATGTGGACATTAAGGTCACCAAAGTACTTGTACTTTCTCATACATAAATGACACTTGTATCTTTTGTCCACGGAGTGGACGGCCATATGACGGCGCAAATCACAAGGCCATTTGGCAATGTAAGAACAATACGTACATTTTAACTTGGTTCTGTTAAAGATGCTTCGCATAGTCTTAATGGACAAGTCTAAAGGACCACCATCCTCATCACCCCCTCGGAAATTCACTTCGGCGCTATCGTTATCAACAGAATTTAAGACTTGATATTGACGCTCGAGATCCAGTTTCTTAAATTCCTGTATACTTATATTATGTTTAAGTTTCATGTGGCGATTCATGTCTGGCGACCTCTTGTATTTGAGGCCACATATCCGACAGCGGTAACAGAAACTTTTCTGGAAATGATGCAGACGGGAATTGGTGCTGCTATCGCCGCCGCCACCGCCAGCATCATCATCATCATCATCATCATCCTCCTCCTTTTCCACCTTCATCTCCTTTTGAACTTCGATTTTTCCGCTTTGTTCTTCAAACGATGCAGGGATGGGTTTTTCACCGATGTCTCCGGAGAAACTAGCGCTTAAAGATTTGCTTTCCCGTCGGGTTTTAGTAGCCACCGCGTCTACACTGGTTTTGTTGACTATCAAGGATACATTCTCGTCGCTGTTTGAGTGGTGGTTTGTCAAGTGGCGTTTTAAGGCGCCCTCGTTCGGACTCGAGTACGAGCATAGATTGCACGTGAACGCCGACGTCATCTCGTGGTTCAACATGTGCCGATCGTAATTCGTCTTTAGCGTCGTTCCATACAGGCATTCTTTGCATTGGTAGAAGTTTTCATTGGTGTGTTTGCTCTTGTGAATGTAGAAGTCGATCTTCTTCTCGGTCGAGAAACTGCACATTTTACATTTAAAAACCTTAGCCTTCACGTGGCAACTGTACACGTGTTTGTACGCCTGCATCCGCGTTTTGCTAGTGTAAAGACAAAGCTTGCATTTGAACACCGAAACGCCATTAAACACGGGACTCAACTTCTCGATGTACATCGAGCAAGAGTCGAGGTTGTTATTCTTGTTAAGATGTTTTCTCGACTTCTTTAGCTTAACGTTGGGATTGGATGCTGTGTACCTGGCCGGTGACGAAGGTTTCTTTACCTTCGGCGATGATGCAGGGGCAGGAGGAGGAGGGGGAGGGGGAGGAAGCAAGGGAGGGGGAGGAGTCACGGGCGGAGGTTTGGAAGCCGCGTGCTCCGGTTGAAGCTCTTCCATCGTTACCGTTACCTTATGAGCCTTTTCCTTATGCCGCAAAAGTTTGTGCTTCCAGCGAGACGCGTACTCGCAAAAATCGCACGGAAAAACGTTGAAATTGGCGCTGTGAACATCGATTTGATGATACAGAAACATTTTCGATTTTGTCGTCGTGAAACTACATTCTTGACAATGGTAATTGCGGCACACATTGGGCGGAGGGAGAATTCCACCAGATGACGAGCTTCCAGAGATCTCTGGAAATTCATCAAAGGACTGATTCATTGGGCTACCTTCAATGAGAGAGCTATCATCTGCATCCATGGAAGTCTCGTCTCCTTCTGCCTCTGCGGACATATCTGGATTCAGGGGTTCATGTATGACAAGAGGTGATTCTCCTATCTCTACGGAAGATGATTCCATGACTTCTTTGGAAACAGGGGGGCACGGTTTAAGACTTTTGGCACTAGATTGAAAGAGTTTAAGCTTCTGGTTACGCCGGCATCGGTTAACGTGCCGTTTGAACAAATACCGATTTCTAATTGAGAATCCACAGAGTTGACAGCTCCTTAGAGGTTGTAGGGTTCGTCCCATAATAAAATTTCAGCTTAAACCAAAATCCAGTCCATTACACGTCAAATCAATTAGATTGGAGTCTGAAATTAAGAAAAATAAGAAAGTGAATTTAATGATTTAAAAATATAGATAAGAACCCCAAACCAAAATGTTATTTTCATTATATCTAAAAAGTTTAACGAACAATCGTACCAAATATATTTTGGTACAAATTAGAATTATGACCGTTCAAAGTTCATTAGAAATTTTGCCGCCTTGTGTGCTATTTGTTCAGAAGCGAACTTTATTAATGTAAAACTAAAAATGCAGGCTTCAAACAAGTGAAAAATCCTTACAAATATAATGTCATCTCGTGGTAAATGAAAATTAATCATAATGGAAGCAATAATTATTATATCAGTCCAGGCATTACCCCCCCCCCCCCCAAAAAAAACATACAAATATCTTTGTTCATAAGATTCATTTCAACAGCTAACACATTGAATCTTCTTAATATGATTCATAAAATAGAAATCAAAGATAGATTTTTCTTGTAATAGTAACAAACTAAAAGAAAAAAAGAAACCCTCAGATTTAGACCATGTAAAAACAAACGGAAACAGACGATAATAGGGCAAATTTTCATTCACTAAGGTTTCTTTGCAACAGCTTTATGTAAAAAAAAATATATATTTTTCTATAATCAAATTAACTTAGTCAATTTAAGATTTATGTAAATGAAAACATCTTTTGTAAATAAATAAATAAAAGTAAATAAAGATCGACATTTTTAGTATAAATTAAATAATTAAAATAATTTTATATATACGTTAGAATGATAAAATTTAACCATTAAAAGGGAGAGCAGCCATGTTTTCCTAGTTTGTCCAACTGATGCGTTGGTTACGTCCCTTTTATTCAACGCTTCCAAAATTCTTTACTCATCCCCTCTCTTTCACAGTTCCGGCCTCCACCGGATTGCACACAGCCTTATTAAATATCTTTTGTAAACTCAAATTCTGAACTTAGTAAATATGAAAAAACTTATTAGCAGGCTTATATTGCACGGCCATAGAAAAAAAAAAGGGCATCTTTTACGAGACTCAGCAGAGTAAAAACGCTAAAAAAACAAATATACAACAAATAAAAGTAACTGTAAGCTGTAAAAGTTAGTTTCAAACTTGCATGTGCTATTTGTTTGTATTTTAAACCCGTTTGAAGTGCTATTTATTAGAAATTTAAGCTCTACACACGATCAGCGAAGAAAACAAAATGGCCGCTCTACGTAATAATATCGAGTGACTGGCCACCATTAATATTTGAGAAAGTAGATGTTTTAAAAAACAAGAAATTTTTTTTTTAACATCTAATAAAAAGCCATTTATACTACGTAAAAATACAAACAAATTACATAGGTAAGTAGAAAAATGTCTATTCTAGACATAAGTTAACTTTACTTGTTGCAAATTTATGTTTTTAAACTCTTTCTCGTTCTTTTTTTGGACCCTGTTCGCGCCTCTGCTGAGCGTCGTAACATATACCCCAAAAAAAAAAAAAAATCAATTTAAGGTTATTATTTTCCAATGAATCAACGTTAATAACTGAAGGGGGGGGGGGCGCGCAGTAGCAGTGTGCATGAAACCACTTGGTGACTTTTCAACGACTAAAATTGCAAGTCCAGACAAGGTTTTTTATAGTTGCAAAGGAAAATAGGTCACGCATACGTGTGTTGGTTGGTTGGTATATGAAAGCTTGGTTTATAAATGAACCCGGCTGTTACTGTTAAGGTTTAGTTAACAAAGAACATAATAAATTAAACATTTTCAATCTTGGCTCTTTTCTTTGTACAGAAGTAGTTTCATTAGGTATCAAAAAACAAACAGCCAGCTTAGTGTGCAAAAATGGATAAATTTAGTAGCGAAATTTCCTTCAAATTCAACTTGTGATAACTCAGTTTTTTTTCTTATCTGCATAACATTTAGATATGAACGAAATTTCATCTCTTCTCTTTAGAAATGTACAATTCTTTCTTTTGTGTCATTAATAGTTTTTTTTTCCTCAGGTTATTTCAAGTTAGGTTATTATTATTTTTTTTTTTTTTAACATAGTTCACCCCAAACAATGCAGGCCGCCACTGTAGACGTAAGGGGCTACTGGGATAAAAGGAAAGGGGAGAAGGTGGTGGTTCAACCTAAATTGGGATCTGCGCAGCGAGATGTCTGTTCACATTAGTTTTAAATTTCTGCATGTCTGTACTGTCGGGGAAACAGGGGGCAGGGAGGGAGTTCCAGAGGCCAGCAGTACGAGGAAAGAAGCTATTTGAGTAGAAGGCTCTCCGACATCTGGGGATCTCCACAGTGAATGAATGAGATTTAGTTGATTGTCGAGTTAGTCTAGTGAATTTTCGTCGCGGGGGCACCAGAGTAGCCAATTCATCGGAGCATAATCCATTGAAGTATTTGTAAAACAAGCACAAGGATGCTACATTGCGGCGATGGGACAGAGGCTGGAGCTTGGTTGACAGTGAGGGACCTATTAGGTTGGCGATTCTTTTTTGGACCTTGTCAAGGAGGGAGAGACTAGTAGATGATGCACGAGCCCAGATGTGACAATGGACGGATGGTGGCTTTGTAGAGATACAGGATAATGTCAGGTGTGAGAAGTTTACTAGCACGGTAGAGGGAGCCAACCCTCTTTGCGGCAGCCTTGGCAATGTCTTCAATGTATTTGTTCCAATTCATGTTCAGTAACGAACGATTTATTTTTTTTAATGTTGGTGTTTTTTAACTTAATGTGCACTATATCGTGTCTATGCATATAAAAACCGTCCCATCTTAATGAAAAAACGGTTGTCGTCACTATGGTAAGCTTAATATAGGTTAAAACTGAAAACTTGAGTGAATTAAATTTTTACCCAATTTTCAAATTGTGTTTCCGTCTATTTTTATTTAAAAAGTCCAAATCTGAGCGTTTTTTTTAAAAATTGATTTACTATTAAAATAAAAATCTAGCTTAATCACTACCGCATTATGAATCATATTATGAACATTCAATGTGTTAGCTACTAAAATGAATCTTATATGAAGAGTCAAAGTTACATCTCTGTGCCATTTTTGTACGGTTTTTTTTTTTTAGAGGTTTTGTCCAATTTTTAGGCTGGCTTGATCTCAGAATTATTGCTTCCATTATAATTCATTTTAATTTACCATGAGATGACATTTCATTTGTAGGAATTTTTTTTATTGCATTTTTAGTTATACACTGTGAAAATTGGCTTGTAGACGAATAGCCCACAAGACGGCAAATTGTCTAATTTCCAACAAACTTTGAACGGTCCATAAATTTGGTATCATTGTTTATCTTTTGCAAAGATTTATGTTTGGTACAAAATAACAGTCGTTGGTTGAATGAAAAGCTTGAGTGCCACCTTGAAGTTCAGAGGTGACCCCCAGAACGGAAGTCGACGAAACAACGTAACTTCAAGAAAGAGGTTTTCTGTCTCTGGTCTAGCAATACTTAACACAGGGAAGACATGTCCAGGACGCCACAGGTGCAGCGAGATGAGCTATCCGTGTAACTAGGTGTATCGAGATGAGCTATCCGTGTAACTAGGTGACGCGAGATGAGCTATCCGTGTAACTAGGTGTAGCTAGATGAGCTATCCGTGTAACTAGGTGTAGCTAGATGAGCTATCCGTGTAACTAGGTGACGCGAGATGAGCTATCCGTGTAACTAGGTGACGCGAGATGAGCTATCCGTGTAACTAGGTGACGCGAGATGAGCTATCCGTGTAACTAGGTGACGCGAGATGAGCTATCCGTGTTACTAGGTGCAGCGAGATGAGCTATCCGTGTAACTAGGTGCAGCGAGATGAGCTATCCGTGTAACTGGGTGACGCGAGATGAGCTATCCGTGTAACTAGGTGTAACGAGATGAGCTATCCGTGTAACTAGGTGCAGCGAGATGAGCTATCCGTGTAACTACGTGACGCAAGATGAGCTATCCGTGTAACTACGTGACGCGAGATGAGCTAAATGTGTAACTAGGTGACGCGAGATGAGCTATCTGTGTAACTAGGTGTAGCTAGATGAGCTATCTGTGTAACTAGGTGTAGCTAGATGAGCTAAATGTGTAACTAGATGCAGCGAGATGAGCTATCCGTGTAACTAGGTGACGCGAGATGAGCTATCCGTGTAACTAGGTGACGCGAGATGAGCTATCCGTGTAACTAGGTGACGCGAGATGAGCTATCCGTGTAACTAGGTGACGCGAGATGAGCTATCCGTGTAACTAGGTGACGCGAGATGAGCTATCCGTGTAACTAGGTGACGCGAGATGAGCTATCCGTGTAACTAGGTGACGCGAGATGAGCTATCCGTGTAACTAGGTGACGCGAGATGAGCTATCCGTGTAACTAGGTGACGCGAGATGAGCTATCCGTGTAACTAGGTGACGCGAGATGAGCTATCCGTGTAACTAGGTGACGCGAGATGAGCTATCCGTGTAACTAGGTGACGCGAGATGAGCTATCCGTGTAACTAGGTGACGCGAGATGAGCTATCCGTGTAACTAGGTGACGCGAGATGAGCTATCCGTGTAACTAGGTGACGCGAGATGAGCTATCCGTGTAACTAGGTGACGCGAGATGAGCTATCCGTGTAACTAGGTGACGCGAGATGAGCTATCCGTGTAACTAGGTGACGCGAGATGAGCTATCCGTGTAACTAGGTGACGCGAGATGAGCTATCCGTGTAACTAGGTGACGCGAGATGAGCTATCCGTGTAACTAGGTGACGCGAGATGAGCTATCCGTGTAACTAGGTGACGCGAGATGAGCTATCCGTGTAACTAGGTGACGCGAGATGAGCTATCCGTGTAACTAGGTGACGCGAGATGAGCTATCCGTGTAACTAGGTGACGCGAGATGAGCTATCCGTGTAACTAGGTGACGCGAGATGAGCTATCCGTGTAACTAGGTGACGCGAGATGAGCTATCCGTGTAACTAGGTGACGCGAGATGAGCTATCCGTGTAACTAGGTGACGCGAGATGAGCTATCCGTGTAACTAGGTGTAGCGAGATGAGCTATCCGTGTAACTAGGTGTAGCGAGATGAGCTATCCGTGTAACTAGGTGTAGCGAGATGAGCTATTCGTGTAACTAGGTGTAGCGAGATGAGCTATTCGTGTAACTAGGTGTAGCGAGATGAGCTATCCGTGTAACTAGGTGTAGCGAGATGAGCTATCTGCCTGTCTTTCTTGCACGCATATGCAAGTAACCGGTCGCTCTGATTTATTTTTGTGACTGTTCTCTTTGAAATAAATCGTTTTTGGTCGAGTAATTATTGCTTCCATTGATTAATTTTTTTTTTTTACCATTGATTAATTCATTTTTTTTTTTTTTTTTTACCATAAGATGACGTCACATTTGTAAAGAATTTTCACTTGTTTGAAGCCTGCATTTTTAGTTTTACACTGAAATGTGGCTTCTGGACGAATAGTATACAATATGGCAACTTTTTTTAAATTACCAACAAACTTTGAACGATCATTATTTGTTGGCAAATTGTGCTACCAGAATTAATTTGATATCATTGTTTATATTTTGCAAAGATCTATGTGGCCACATTAAAAGTTTTTTTTTTAAATTCTTATAAACAATCTGTGCCAATGTAGGTCAATCATTATTTTAAAAAACCTCTTTTCTCCTCGCCCTATATTTTCAGTACTTAATAAAATCATTGGTCTCTTCAGACCAATTTTTCACTATGTCTGGAACCTTTCCAGTACAATTGAAGTTTAAACCCATATTTATTTTTTTACCATAAGATGACGTCACATTTGTAAAGATTTTTCACTTGTTTGAAGCTTGCATTTTTAGTTATACACTGTGAAATTTGGCTTCTGGTCCAACGGCACAAGACAGCACATTTTATAATTTCCAACAAACTTTGAATGGTCATACCTCTCGGTCACTAGTTGTCCTACCAAAATAAATTTGGTATCAATGTTTATGTTTTGTAAAGATCTATGTTCCAACATAAAAAAGTTTTTAGATATAATGAAAATAAAAATGTTCGATTGGGATACCTACTTTCAGATTATCGCAAAATCACTAGAAGAACATCCGTCCCAGGACGGGTAAAATGAATTCCCACAAACAGAACAGTTTTGCACCACCTTTATGCCCCCTTACGAATATTAAAATCAAGATATAATGATACTAAACCTTATGTCTAGAATCCTTATTTGAATTTTGATCAAAATCAATTCCATGATTTTGATTCTAGAAAATGGCTAAAAATTAAGGCTAATTGCGATTCAGATAATTTTGCTTCATTGGTGTCTAATAACTAAGGATCAAATCCAAATTATTTGAAATGATGGGGTGTTGGGTTTAACATTAGTGGGATATGTTAGGGTTTTGGGGGTTTAGGGTTAGGGTTTAGAGTGGTAGGGTTAGGATTTCGGGTGTTCTGGTTAGGGTTAGGGTGTTCTGGTTAGGGTTAGGGTGTGCTGACTTGAACATTAGTGGGAGATGTTAGGGTTTAGGGGGTTAGGGTTAGGGTCAGGGTTTAGGGGGTTAGGGTTAGGATTTTGGGTGTTCTGGTTAGGGTTAGGGTGTTCTGATTTTAACACTAGTGTGAGATGTTACGGTTAGGGTGTTCTGATTAGGGTTAAGGGTTAGGGTGTTCTGGTTAGGATTTAGGGTGTTCTGATTTTAACACTAGTGTGAGATGTTACGGTTAGGGTGTTCTGATTAGGGTTAAGGGTTAGGGTGTTCTGGTTGGGATGTTAGGATGTTCTGGTTAGGATTTAGGGTGTTAGGGTGTTCTGATTTTAACACTAGTGTGAGATGTTAAGGTTAGGGTGTTCTGATTAGGGTTAAGGGTTAGGGTGTTCTGGTTAGGATGTTAGGGTGTTCTGGTTAGGGTGTTAGGGTTATGGTGTTCTGGTTAGGGTTAGGATGTTAGGTTGTTCTGGTTAGGATTTAGGGTGTTAGGGTTAGGGTGTTCTGATTTTAACACTAGTGTGAGATGTGTCCCACTTTCGCATTTATTCATTGAGACAAAGAAGATTAATGATGTAAACATTAAGAAAAAAAATAATTGTTTGGTTCTGGGTTTAAACTTCAATTGTACTGGCAAGGTTCCAGGTATAGTGAAAAATTGGCCTGAAGAGACCAATGATTTTATTAAGTACTGAAAATAGGGCGAGGAGAAAAGAGGTTTAAAAAAATAATGATTGACCTACATTGGCACAGATTGTTTATAAGAATTTAAAAAAAAACTAAAAAAAACAAACTTTTAATGTGGACACATAGCTCTTTGCAAAACATAAACAATGATATCAAATTAATTCTGGTAGCACAATTTGCCAACAAATAATGATCGTTCAAAGTTTGTTGGTAATTTTTAAAAAGTTGCAATATTGTATACTACACAGAAGCCAAATTTCACAGTGTAAAACTAAAAATGCAGGCTTCAAACAAGTGAAACATCCTTACAAATGTAAGGTCATCTTGTGGTAAATGAAAATTAATCAGAATGGAAGCAATAATTACTAGACCAAACCAGCCTAAAAATTGAACAAAATCCCATTACCTCTTGAAAAAAAAAAAAAAAAAATGTAAAAAACTGACATGGAAGAGCAACTTTAACCATTCATATAAGACTCATTTCAACAGTTAACACATTAAATCTTCTTACTATGATTCATAGCACAGTAGAACTTCTTTTTTCCTTTAATAATAAATCAATAAAAATAAAAATGCTCAGATTTGGACCATTTAAAAACAGACGGAAACAATTTGATGATAGGGCTAAAATTTAATTAACTAAAGCTTATAACTTGGATTTTTTTTTTGTGAAAGACAACTTTAAAACCTTATATTAAACACGTGATAGTAACGAGTGGACTCTTTATATGCATAGAGACACAATATCGTGTGCATTAAGTTGTATAAACATTAAAAAATAAATTGCCCGTCACTGAAAATATTACCTTATTGAAGTAACCTGGAAAACAAATTAATGACAATTCATTTCAACAGTTAACACATTGAGTCTTCTTAATATAATTCATAGCACAGTAGAGATCAAGCTTGATTTTTTTTTTAAATAATTAACCAATAAAACAAACCCCAAAACTCGGATTTTGACCATGTAAAAAAAGATGGAAAAAATTTGATAATAGTACAAAAATTTAACCCACTAAATTTTTCAATTTGGAATTTTTTTTGTGAAAGTTGAAAAACAGCAACATAAAAAAATAAACCGCCGTCACTGAAAATAATAACCTAACTTGAAATAACCTGAGGAAAAAAAACAAAAAAAAACAAACTATTGATGACACAAGAGAGACTTGTACATTTATAAAGAGAAAAGATCAAATTTTGTTTACATTTTTATCGAAATAACTAAAAATATAAATGAGTTATCACAAGTTGAAATTGCATGGAATTTCACAAAATTTATTCATTTTTTCGCATACTAAACTGGCTGCTGCGTGATACCTATTTTTAACAAGAATCGACATTGACAGCAAGTCAAACATTTCTGGCCACTGTCACTGGGTTAGGGTTACTAAATATTTCTAGCAGTGAATGGGGGTCAACAAGATGGAGGTGATAAAAGGGAAGCTTAAAAAGAGAAAACACTGGAAAGCAGGAATGAACAAAACAAGAAAATAAAGGGGAGAGTTAGGGTTAAGTTGCCTTGAATAATAAAAAAAAGGTTAAAGAAAGGTTTATTTGAAGGAGAAGGTTAGAAAAAAAGGTTTATTTGAAGGAGAAGGTTAAAATAAAGGTTTATTTGAAGATAAAAATAAAAGGTTTATTTGAAGATTAAAAAAACAGGTTTATTTGAAGATTAAAAAAAAAAGGTTAATTTGAAGGAGGTTAAATAAAGGTTTATTTGAAGGAGAAGGTTTAAAAAAGGTTTATTTGAAGAAGGTTTAAAAAGGTTTATTTGAAGAAGGTTTAAAAAGGTTTATTTGAAGATTAAAAATAAAAAAGGTTTATTTGAAGATTAAAGAAGGTTTATTTGAAGATTGAAAAAAGGTTTATTTGAAGAAGATAAAAAAAGGTTTATTTGAAGGAGGTTAAATAAAGGTTTATTTGAAGGAGAAGGTTTAAAAAAAGGTTTATTTGAAGGAGAAGGTTTAAAAAAAAGGTTTATTTGAAGGAGAAGGTTTAAAAAAAGGTCTATTTGAAGGTTAGAATAGGTGATAAAGTAATTCTTAGATCTTGAAAGAAAGCAAAAATACAAACATGTGCAGCAATTAGCAGAAGCAGCATTGGGAATCTCTGAACCAGCTCACACCCGCACACTTGAATGTGCAGAAAGAGGGGGAGGGGGGCATGAACAGCCAGCCAGTCAATGCTAGTATTCCCAGTCAGCAAAGACTGCTAATAAGCTGGTGGTAGTAGAATTTATCAAGTCAGTATAGTCAGTCAAGAAAAGAAATGTTTTCAGCAATATTGGAAAGCAAAACACACAAAAAACGAAACGAAAAATCAGATGTGCTTTCTGTCTCTTTTTTCGACTGCTGTTTCTGTTCAAAGTTTTAAGCAAATGTCAACACTAGCGGCAATTATTTCTTTGCAAGGGCAGAAATTGGAGGAAATTACAACAACCTTTTCTTGGCACAAAAGTTTACCAATTACTTATATATTCTAGTTTCTGTTTGTTCGTCTTTTCTTCTACTTATCAGAAAACTGGCACTTTTTGGAATTATTCACCCAAATCATTCTTAGCTACAACCTTTTTATCTATTACTATTATTACTATTACTATTATTACTATTATTACTATTACTACTATTATATAAAAAACAAAACAAAACAATGCATATTGTGTGTTCTATATCTATAGACGGAGTCATAAACATTTGAAAATCATAGTTTTTATTTTTCTCTTTGCATTTTCCTGAAAAAAAAGAAAAAAAGTACCTCTTAAAATTTTAAGCTATAATTTCTCAATGTATCAGTCAACTTTAAAAGAGCCATGAAATACGAAATACTAAATTCTGAACATCAATTTTTTTTCGGATTCAGTTTCTAAATTTTGGGAAGACACATCTGCTGACCTTCAAATATCATTTTTTTTTTTTTTTTTTTTTTAAACTCTGGGCACACTGTTCAACAATTTCTGAGAATCTTTAAGCAAGTATACATTCGAATTGCAAGGAGAGCCAATGCTAACTTTCTACAATAAACAGTAGAATTGTGGAAACGAAGCTTACCCTTCGGTGCCCAAAATTAAAACGCGTAAACTCGTCTCTGCGCATATGGCTCGACGCACGCATTCGCCTTAATAAAGAAAAAGATTTTAAGCCAATCAGATGCATTTCTCTGAATTTATTAATTCTGCTGTTTTGATCCACCCAGAATGCATAAAAAGCCAGATATTTCCTTCAACATTTGAGGCCAAATACATGATATTTCTCCAGCCCCTCTGTCGGGCCTTGAGAAAGCTAAAAATGCTGTTTCTAAACTCACGCACAAATAGCCACACTGACATCAACACACACACACACACATAAACAATACATTAACTCTTTCACTGTCTTACGCATATGCACACTAAAACAACACACACACACACACACACTGCTTGAATCCCCTTCCAATGTCACTGCTGATTGAAAACAAACTTATAAACTTAACCATTTTAATACTTCATACATTTCTCACTGAACTTTCTAATATGAAAACAAATGATTATTGACTATTTAATAATTTTCAATGAAATGTAATTCATGTAATTGAGTGAGAAAGTTTTGATTACGATTTTTCAGACTTGTGGATAATTCACGAACCTTAAATTATCCACTCAGGCTTCCTCGATATCTCAACTAACGAATCCCCCTTGTTCTGCAAGGACACTCATCTTTGTAGACTTCCATTTTAAACATATATAAAATATCTCTTTTGTGAACTTATGCTTTTGTACTCTTTATTTTGTTTGTTTATCGTATAACATTTCTATCGCTTTTTCACCCACTTGAATATTTCTTAAAACTGTTTTCCTCAAATATGTTTTCATAAAATCGGCTCTCCCCATAAACAACCGGAAACCTAAAAATGGTCCTTCAAAAATACTAGCAGAATCCATGCCACCTGAATATCGAAGAAACAAAGAATAGCAACCCTCAGAAGTAAATTGACCTGAAAGATTCTTTTCCCCCAAAATTCTAAACATTTATCCAGAATACAGAAAATATTCCTAAATAGATCTGTGGGTTATAGTAAAATGAAAAAAATCAATAAAAGCAAATAGTTAATTAACGAGATGTCCTTTTGCAAGTCAATATGCAAATTAGTTAACCATCTGCCGTCGATCACATAGACATGATTGAGTAGATTAGAAAACTCTTCTATCATGAATACGAAGTTGGAATTTTAATCTCACTCTAAGTGCAACAAATGGCTCAATCGTATAAGTATACAGATAATTAAAAACATTTTAAAAATCTATTGAATTAAATTTTTAGGCGCTCCTTTTGTTTCACAATGACATGAAAAATATTTAAAGAAATGTATAAACTTTGTTATGTACTTACGTGGTAGCTGAAAATAAGATTGTACAGAAAGAATTACGCAAATTCATCCAGTATTTATTAAATTATAAGAAAAAAAGAAAAAAAAGAAAAGAACAATCGTAACATTTTTTACCCAGTTCAGCTTACTGATTAGGCAAGGGAGATAACTCAGATTTTTTGCTCGGAAAAACTCGAAGTTTAACAAAAATGGCGACGAAAAATAAAATAGTTTTTATTTTTGATTTAATAGATACTGAATGAATTTGCATAATTTTTGGTGTACAGTCTTCTTTTCAGCTACCACCTAAGTACATAACAAAGTTTATACATTTCTTTGGCTATTTTTTTTCTTTTTTTTCAAAGAGATGCTTAACATATCATTGTGAAACTAAAGCACCAATTTTTATCAAATATTACTTTTTCCTTCTTCTAATAAACCACCACTTATAAAGGCTAAAAGAGACTAGAGGATAAAGGTAGATTGTTAGTTGAATGACGATGAATATTATAAGATTGAACATAAATGAATAGAACAAACAAAATGTCATGACATATGAGCACGGTTCATCGGAAATGTCTATGTACAATATATTTGAAGATGACCATGTTGGAGCCTTCAGAGGTCGGAAGCTCCCGGAAAGAAACTGTTCGACGCCATTACTATACTAATAATTTTGTAATCGTTGAGAAGATGTAATTCAGATTTTTTTTTTTTTTTTTTACTTTTTAATTATTTGAATAATATTTGAAAATTTCAAAACGTTTTCACAAATATCTACGAAACTATTTTGGAATTTCTAAATATTTATGAAAACTCTTGTGCTGTCATAATAGCCCCCCTCCCCTCCATTTCAATTTGGAAATTCCAAAACGTTTTTCAGAAATGTTTAATATACTAAGGGTCACAAGTAGTCTAGATAAAACGCCATTAAGGATGTCTTCCCCACCCCCTCTCTCTCTCTCTCTTCGGTTTGATGGATGACGTCATCATTTCGTGATGTCAACCACTGTGAATGGTCATCCATCTGTTTTAATAAATGACATCATCCAGTTTGCATGGGGGACAAACAAACATAGCAAACAGGTCCCTCACTATCCATCAAGCTCCAGCCCCTGTTCCATCGTCGCAATGTTGCATCCGTGTGCGTGTTTTACAAGTACTTCAATGGAATGTGCTCCGATGAACTTTCTGCTCTGATGCCTTCGCAGCGTAAATACATCCGACCAACTCGACAGTCAGCTAACTCCCATCCATTCACTGTGGAGGTTCTGAGATGCCGGAGAGCTTTCTACTCCAACAGTTTCTTTCCCGGAGCTGCCAGCCTTTGGAACTCCCTCCCTGCTCCCCGACTTTGCTGACATGCAGAAATTAAAATGTAATCCAACATCTCGCCACACGACTCCTCTCTTAGGATGACCCCTTGAATTTCTGACACGCTAATCCACAGTAGGCCCTTACGTCTTAGTGGCAGTGTGCCTCGTCTAAGGTGAACTCCAGTCAAAAAAAACAAAAAAACACAAGATCTAAAGAACCTGTGTAGATAGACCGTCATAAAGGAATCTCTTCACAACTCTCTCTTTCTCTTATTGAAGGATGACGCTGGCCTTTAATGACGTCATCCAATCGGCATGGGAACAAACAAACAAGTTTTAGTAGATAGATAGATAGATAGATAGATAGATAGAAAAAATACTGACCAAACGGGGCACGGGTTGTAAATAAACGAAAGTTTGTCATGATGCGGCTAAAAGAAACAAAAAACAAATGACGGCAGAACGTGCAACCATCGAAGAATTCCCAGCAGGAAAGCATCTGCTGAAACTTATGAAGATGAGCTAATCGGCTCACAGAACCAGATGATGAAGAGTACTTCGAAAGAGGAGGGAAGAGAGAGAGAGAGGGGGGGGGAACAATACCATAAGAAGGAGAGGGGTGTTGGCAAAGTGCACTTTATCAATCGCATTCTTTTCTGCCCCCCTCCCCTTCCTCCCCCTCCTCAGACTATTGCTGCTACTGATTATTTCATTGCAGGTCATTTTACATTAAACCTCAAAGGAGGGGGAGGAAGGGGAGAAAGAGAGGAAAAGTAGCAGTATGGCAGCTCAACTATTATTGGCCTACAAACTCTTTTGTTAGAAGAGCATCTTTCTTTTTTTTCCATAGTACCGGATTAGTATCATGCAGCACAGCTTAAAAGCGATACTCGTTATCCAATCACCTTTGGTCACTACTACTTGTATTTACCCGGCGTCGCCCGGGAGTCTTTCTACTCTCATTTCACCCCCCCACACACACACTTTTTTTTTTTAGTGTTTTTTTTTTTTTTAACAAATTATTAAAAAAAAAAATAATAATTCTGAAAATTAAATTATCACGCTATTTGGTTATTAAATTATTAATCGAACCAAATTGCTATAAAACTACAAGTAATTTTGTAAGATAATGTTGTTTTAATCTCTATAAAATTATTGGGCCACTCCAGAAAAAACATTTGACTGAGTCAGCGTGCAGCTATTCCAAATTCATGACATCAAACCGCAATCAATAGACTTGTCTCTCCGATCATAATTTAAAAAAAAATAAATAAAAATAAAATAAAAATCTTTTTCATGTAAAACTTTATAATTAAAACTTGCTGGTAAAATTTTTTTTTTTTTAAATGAAAATTAAATATAAAGTAAAATAATTTTTTTTTAAATTTCTTTTTTTTTAATATCTGTGAATTCGACAGCACTATGATTGGTAGAAAAATTCATATTTCAATGTTTCGGGAGGAGGAGGGGGGGGAGTGAGAAGGAAAAGTCAGCAGGAAGAGAGTTCCACAAACCTACAGTTCTTGGAAAGAAGCTATTTGAATAGGAAGTTGTATTATAACGAGGTACCTGAATAGCAAATTGATGAAGACCACTAGACCAATGAGTCAAACGAGCTGGAACAAAGGAAGCAGGGAATAAATAAGAAAATTCTGAAGAACACATGCCATAATAGTATTTATAGAAAAGACTGAGACTAACAACATCAGGTCTGTAAGAGAGAGAGCGTAGAAAGGAAGAAAGGGTAGGGTTAACTATGATTACAATAACGTTATCAAGAACCCTCAAATGAGACGGAGATTCACCAGCCCAAATATGATAACAGTACTCCATACAAGGTCTGATAATAGATTCGTAGAGATAGAGAATGTGGTTTCCTGCACCGAGAGGAATGTAAGAACCAGAGGGTGCAGAGAAGAGTGTAGGAACAACCAAATTACAGATAAACTTCTGAACCTTATCAAGAACCCTCAAATGAGATGGAGATTCCCCAGCCCAAATATGACAACAGTACTCTTTATTTATTATTAAAACTGTGTTCTGCGGCTACGGTAGTCAAATGACATCCCGTAGCTGCAATCAGTCCTCCATGCTAGTCCCAGGTCATCTGGCCTTGTCATGTGCAAGTTGTCGTAGGCAATGAAGTTGTTTCACTGTACATAGTAGTCCTAGTTCAGCCTGCTTGAGGTCAGAATGTAGCGTGCCCAGCAGATTTGTGTAGTGCCATCCTAGTCGCGGTTGGTAGGCTTGCGAGCCAGTAACGGCAAAGTCTAGTGCCCTCTGTGCGGGAGTGTCAGGGTCCATTCCAGTACTCTATACTCATACAATAGTTGAACAAAATTGTGTCATTCTGACGTTTTGTCGACGACAATCTGTACCTTTGTATGGCCGAGAGACTTATCGATGATGAAACGCCAAAATGCTACGATCTTTGCTGCAGCGCATTGGATGGAGAAAATTGCAGATCTCACTGTAAGGCTTCCATGAGAAATTACATCACAAAACGACGTCTCAACTGGTACGGCCACGTCACCCACTTTCAGTCAGCGGAGAGTTAGCAGTCGAGCTCTGGAAGCCAAAGAGAGTGAGCTCTGGAAGCCAAAGAGAGTGAACTTAGCTAAGTTGATTTAAGGATCTGTAACGAACAAAGCAAGGGGTCTTGACACCTTGTTTCTGAATCCCCGAGCACCTTCTAATTCTTGCCAACAAGATGTAGGCAATACCAACAGTCTAAATAAAAACCGATGTTGATGGTCGTGCTGTAGATCGTTTAAGACATGGAAGAAATCAGTTGATGATGACCTGATCCGAGCAGGTATTACAAGCAAAATGGCAACAGATAAAAGTTGGAAGTCATTGACAAAACATCAGAAAATTAAGAAAACAAGCCGCGCGTGCGTGGTCCCCCTCTGTATGTGACTCGATGTGGCGAGTGTAAAATGCAATAAATTTGGGCAATTTGGGGCATTTTTGACCCCCTTTGACCCCCTGGGGGGGGGGGGGGGGGGACCAGAATTTTACTGAGGTCAAGGATGCTCATTTTATATCCAGAACAATTGCTTCTACATTTTGGCCAAGTTTCAGAAAAATTGAATGGATGGATCAAACGTTATGGGAGAAAAGGGGCATTTTTTGCCATTTTGGGGAGTTTTGACACCCTGGGGGCGCGAACCAGATTTTTTCCAAGGTCAGCAATACTTATTTTCTATTAGGAACAATTGCCTCCACATTTTGGTCAAGTTTCAGAGAAATTGAATGGATGGATGAAAAGTTATGGGGCAAAAAATGTCATTTTTTGCCATTTCAGGGCCTTCTGACCCCCTGGGGGGCTAACCAGATTTTTTTTCAAAAATCAGAGAATGTCACTTTCTAACCTGACAAAAGTTACAACTTCATGCAAAATTTCAGAGAAATTCAATGGATGGTTGTGGAGAAAAATGTAGACGGACGGACGGACATACCTCAAAACATAAGTCCCCCGATTTTATAAATCAGGGGACCAATAAATAATATAGGATTTGTACAGAAACTATTGTAGCACTTAAGATATTCAAGATCGATTTTCTTTTGCGCTTGTATGTTCTTATTCTCGGAGCGATTGATGCATTATTTAGCAAAAACACTTTTGTGCAGGATAGCACTTTCGCTCAAACCATTTTGCACCCATTTTACGAAAAGCCAGACTTTAAGTGTCGTGTTGGCAAGACTTATCTTTTCTTCCTCGCTTCCCGTCATGACGTGAGCGAGAGGACAGATAAAAGTCTTGTTTGAGACGTCAATGCAACAAGTTGTTATATTTCCCTCCTCGTCTATAGCAATGGCTTTGATAGACAAGATAAACTAAATTCTATTTCTATAGTACACATACGTCGGCAGACTCAACCTATTTTGTATTCCTTTTTTCATAACGACGAGAGGTCGTGTAAACCCTTCATGTGTCAGAAGTGTGCTAATGTATGGCTCCGAAATTTGGGATGTCTCAGTCGGCACACTTAAGAAAATGCACCGTCCCGACAAGACAATGATAGATGGCAGACCACTGACAGAAGTGGATACTGGTGACGACCAGCTTGAAATAGTGACGGAATTCTGTTACCTTAGAGACGTGCCGTCATCGGGTGGAGGCTGTGAACTCGCAGCAGCTACACGTTGTAAGTCTGCTTGTAGACAGTTTAGAGAGCTGCTACCAATTCTGACAAATAGACATCTGCCAGCAGCTACGAGAGGTCGAATATACTCCTCATGTGTCAGACATGTGCTGGTGTATGGCTCCGAAACTTGGGATGTCTCTGCCACACACTAAAGAAACTAGACCATAATGACAAGACAATGGTCAGATGAATCTGTTTGGTGGGGCCTGAACAAAGCATACCTTTTGGGTGTCTACTCGCACAAGTCAACTTGAAAAGTCGCGCGGACGTCATGCAGAAGATCAGACTGCATTGGATGTGGGCACATTGAGCGCAGCAATGGCTGGATTGTTAAAGTCTGACAGTTGAACGCGCAAGCAGAGAAGACCACGTCTGGCAGACTCAAGTTGTCTTGGGAGGACGTGATCAAACATGATAGGAGAGCCTTGGGTATGGATTCCGTCGGGCCTCACCAAAGACAAGAATGGAGGGGAAGACTTAGATCGAGACTAAACAATCAGGCCCCTACCCTCAGGGTGCTAAAGAGAATTTCTAACCTAATAGGTCCCGTACTGTCTGAGGATTAATTGTTGTCCGATTCAACAAATAAACCAATTGATGATGTTGATGATGTTGATGATGACTCTTTCCGGACCATTCTTTGTGTCGATGAAACTGTTTGAATAAAATTGATTGAAATTGTAGAGAAGAAGTTTGTCCTTTTAGCCAAAACTTGGTGAGATTTCTCTCCATGATCAACAAGGCCAATAGAATGGATACCTGTGCAGCAACTCTACTACAAAATTGCGATCCGACATCTTCTCCTTCACACTATAAATAACTTTGACGGACAATAGAAAAATAATTCGATAGTTCCAACATTTTTGCTTAAACCTAATAAAACAAAATTTTAATAAAACGCAAAAACTAATTTGCAATTAGATTTTTTTTTTCCTAAAATAATTTGCTTCAATTTAAAAAAATTTTTTAAAACTTTTGTTTGTCAAGACAAGGCATATTGCCACGGAAGCGTAGGGGGGCTATTTTGATAGGGCTAGATTTATAGAGGGACAACCTGGGTGGGGAGCTGGGCAGCAAGATGTTTGTTCACATTACATTTAAAGTTAACAAGGAAGGAATTCCAAAGGCAAGCGGTCCGAGGAAAGAAATTATTAAAGTAGAAAATCTTCCGCCATCTAAGAGACCTCACCAGTGAAGGGGTGGGATTTTGCTACTATTCAGGTGTTTTGGGATTATTTATGTTTAAAGGACACAAGTGCAGTAAGTTCATCGCAGCACATTCCGTTAAAGTACTTGTAAAACAAACACAGAGATGCAATTCTGTGGGGATGCGACAGGGGCTGGAACTTGACAGACAGTACGGGACCTATTAGGTTAGAAACTTTCTTTAGCACCCTGTCCAGTGGTTCGTGCACCAGCCCAGATGTGTTAACAATACACAATGCATTGGCGAATGGTGGCTTTATAGAGATATAGGATACTGTCAGGTGTGAAGTTTTCTAGCCCAGTAAAGGGAGCTTACCTTCTTTGATTCTGACCAGTCAATTTTCATTTGTTATTGTTGTACCATGTTATTTACAATTAATTGACTAATGTACTTTGCAAAAATTCTTTTGAAAAAGTACTTAATCTGTTTCGGCAGTTTACTAATATGGAGACATTTTTAAATAACACATCAGCAAAGGGCAATAACTCTTAGTTTATTATTTGGTTTTTAGCTTCAATACTGAATCTAAGAAAAATATGTGGTTATCAAACATAGAAATATTTACAAAACAAATATGCACATAATGAACCCCAGGCAATGCCGGGTCGGTACAACTAGTCTAATATATAAAGTAAAGTTGGTCTCCTTATCGCTGTTTTGTCATCGATAGCTTCCTTCTTTTTTTATTCTGGTTCATCGTTTTTTCTTGTGGATCATTGTAGCATTTTGTTAAGAATAAAATGCTATTTTATTTTTATTTTTTATATGGAAATCGCTCCAGACAAGGCATGAAGCCACTTGATGTAAGAAGCTAACAAGAACAAATATGATTATTGCAAAGACACAAGATGCCTATTGACCTTAGTCTTAATAAGACGAAGGTTATAGGTAGGTAGAAAACAGTCAGCAGGAAGAGAGTTCCACAAGCCAACAGTTCTTGGAAAGAAGCTCCTGGAATAGGAAACCGTATTACAATGAGGTATCAAAACAGCGAATTAGTGGAGACCACTAGACCAACGAGTCAAACGAGCTGAAACAAAAGAAGCAGGGAATAGATCACACAATTCTGAAGAACACATGCCATGATAATATTTATAGAAAAGACTGAGACTAGCAACACCCTGTCGGTGAGAGAGAGGGTGTAGAGAAGAAGAAAGGGGGGGGGAATCAAATTACAGATACGTTTCTGCAACTTATCAAGAACCCTCAAATGAGACAGGGATTCACCAACCTAAATATGACAGCAGTACTTGATGCATGGTCTGATTGTAGATTTGTAGCGATAGAGAATAGCCTCGCGTGTGAGAAAGTGTTTGGGGCGATAGAAAGAACTGACTTTACAAGAAACAGAAAGAGCAATGGATCTAATGTATGAACTCCAAGAAGTTTCAGAGTCGATTTCTCCTCAAGAGCAGAGCCATCCATGAGAATCTCAGGAAGAAAAGGGGTACGCCTACGATTGAAAACCACAAGCTGAGTCTTAACTTAATCCAATTAAGACTCAGCTCGTATCTTTCAATCGTATGTGTGTCCCTTTTCTTCCCGAGATTCTCATGGATGGTTCTGCTCTTGAGGAGAAATCGACGCTGAAACTTCTTGGTCTTTCTCTCTCATCAAATCTTTCTTGGAGTTCATATATTAGATCCATTGCTCTTTCTGATTCTCATTTCATATCCCAATCAACAACTGAACCCAAGTCAACTTCTCGATCAGCTGCATATTTCGACTGATCCAAGGGAGATGGGCGAGAAACACCACCAGAATAGAAAGTGGTATCATCAGCATAGATGTTAATTTTCTGAACAATATTCTTTGAAAGATCATATAGAGAAGAAACAGTGTTGGGCCTAGAATAGAGCCCTGAGGAACACCAGCATTGATAGGAAAAGAGAATGAAGAGACACCGTTCAAAGTTACTTGCAAGATTCGATCAAAAAGACCTAATAATTTCAAGAACCTCATCACTCATAACCCTGAAGTTTTTGTAGGAGACCAGAATGCCACACTGTCGAACGAACGCCTTCGAAATGTCAAGTGCAATGGCTATAGCTTCTTCTGAATTATCCATAAACCGACAGATCCGCTTAGTTATAACAGTTAAAAGATCAGCAGTTGAACGAAAACCATGAAAGCCATACTGAACATTACTAAAGAGGACCAGACATTATGTATGGATAAACTTTGTTGTCATTACTTTTGATAAATGCTTTTTTTCTGATGCTTCTTGTGTAAAAAAAAAAAGAAAAAAAAAAGGCTAAAAATGTCTCATCACTTGTTCAATTTTGAATTATACGTGTCGATAAGCAAAAAGAATCTTTTTTTGATCTTTAGAAAATGATAATGACTTTTTTGAAATCAGAGAAGCAAAATGTCTTGTGTTTATTTACTAGGCGAATAATTAACCCAACCCTTAGCCTGTTTTAAGTTCGCTTCTGTCATTCATTATATGAGGACCACACGATGCAACACTGCTATGTCTGCCCTCTACAGCCCGACTGGTGCAGCTTGAAAGATCTTGCAGAGTACAACGCTAAAGGACTGCATAAAAAAATTAATGGCCCCTTTTCTACTGACAAGAGAATCGCCCCTTCTCAAAAACTCCTTCCCGGTTCAGAGACACTTTGGCTCCAGTGGAAAACACTAAGCTGCCTGAGAACGGGAATGCGACGATCAAAAGTTGCTATGAGTATTGATTTACTCCTCTCCAGGAGTTAGGCACAAGGCCAGTTTTTATCTTACTCCCACAAGTAAGATGTGACCCAACGTCGGGTCGGGAAAGTGGGGTTTAAAAATTGCCTGGGCAGCCCCGTTGGCATTCCTCGGTAGGGGCGCCTCAGGCAGTAAGCAATAAACTTACTCCTCCCCAAAGAGGGGAGGCGAAGCCTGGGAGGGTGGACCTCCTAGAACTGCACAGGACAGACTCATAGACCGGCATAAATCAAGCTCTGAAGGCCAAGACAATACCAATCTATGGGGTGCAGTATCCATCGGAACAGATACTACACTTTGATCTTAGCCAATGAGTAGATGAGGCTACAAAACTGACCCAACCATCTGCGAATGTGAAAAGGAGAACCACACTAGAACCACCGCCTTGTCTGCCCTCTACTGCCCAACTGGTGCAGCGTGAAAGATCTTACAGAGTAATAATAGAAATGACTGCGTGAAAAAGGTGGGGAAACTGTCGTATGACCACGTGCTTCAAAGAGACAACCAAAAAGTATACTAATAGAAAAAAATGATAAGGAAGCAAGATAAGTGAGTGATTATGGAGGGGCCGGCAAATTTATTGAACCCCCTAGATCAGGGGCGGGCAACCTTTTCAGAGTGAGGGCCAGATGAGACTTTTGGAAGGATATCACGGGCCGGGGTGAAAAACGAAATCTCAGAATTACTATATTTTGTTTACATAAATAAATTGTACAAAAATTGCATTGAACACTCTACAAATCTGATATTTTTTATCAAGAGACTTCTGTATGTGATGTTATAAAAGGCGCCGACGAAGAGCCATTTTGGAACCATAAAAAATAATGACGGGGGAAGTAGCAAGTTGATCCAGCATTCATTTTGACACACCTCACATAGGTTCTCTGTTTTATGCCCTTTCCTCGTCTCTCGTTTCCTCTTTACCTCTCTCTTTCTCTTTTTATCTCAGGCCAAGGATTTGAAATTAATAGTTAAAGAAAAATGAAATATACATGCATCATCGCTCACTGATATTTATATATTTTTATCCCACTGTAAATATTAATTGAAACCTACTTTTACGTCTATGTCACAAAATGACATGAGTTTTACTGGGAGGCCCGCGGGCCGGATTGCAATAATAAAGCATAGCATAGTGGTGGGCCGAATGCTAAGCCTTCGCGAGCCGGATGTGGCCCGCATGTTACCCGCCCCTGCCCTAGATGGTAATTATGAAATTGTGTGCCCTTGTCGCGAATGTAACTTGCAGACAATGAAAACAAATAAATTCGCTTGAATCTCTAAAATGTACAAGCGTCAAAAAATTGAATTGGGTATTCTTTGTAGGGGAAAAATATTTCACCGCTTTGCAAATCAGACAAAACTAATCGATAAAAGCAACAACTTTTGGGAGATAACAGCTTCAATATAACGATGCATTTAATGGTCTACGAAGTTCAAAAAAGGTTGACGACCGCGAGTCCAAATGATCCAAATTCCTAATTCGGAAAATGATGTCGGACGTGTCCAGAAAATTTGTTTGAAACGGAAGAAACATTGGGCAACGCTAATCACAGATTGTGATTGGCCTTTTTTTTTTTTTCTTCTTTTTTTTTTGTAACTAAAATATTTCTGTAAATACATATTTTGATTTTTTTAAATGTTCTCATAAAACTTTAAATTAGGTGTATTTCAAAGGGGAATAAAATGGATGAAAGTTGAAAATAGAAAAAAAAGTCATCATGAATCGAAGAGAACCAGAAAAAAAAGATTCTTGAATGAACCTTGAATAACAATGTTATTGTTCGGTAAACGTGACTATTGGCGACATAAATTATTCTGAAGGGGTAATGGTCTTGTTTGGAGTTTTGTAATAAATTATGGGTGCTTTTACAGTTTAGTGGATACTTTAAATAAAACAAACTGAGGAATATCTGTTTGATTTACGTACCTGTCACGGGTTGAATAAATTCTATACCAAAAAAGCAAGTAGGTTTTTTTTTTTATGAAAGAAAATTAAATTTTAGCCATGTACGAAGAGGACAGCCATTTTGAAAGTTTCCAAAGGAGGATTGAAAGTTTTAAAAGGGGGATAACCGTAACTCCAAAAATCGCTCCATTTGATCATGTGACGTCGAGAGATACATTTAACTTTTTCCATTTTTTTAAATGAAAAACACAATTTCTGAAAGATAACACAGACGTACTATATAAGACAAAATGAGATACATTTGACTTTTCCCCCCTTTTAAAACTTTCAAAATGGCTGTCCTCTTCATACATGGCTAAAATTTAATTTTCTTTTATATATAAAAAAAAACTACTTGATTAATTTACGTGCTTTTTGGTATAGGATTTATTCAACCCGTGACAGGTTCGTACATCAAGCAGATATTCCTCAGTTTGTTTTATTTAAAGTATCCGCTAAAATGTAAAAGCACCAAATTATGTATAGGCGATGACAATTGTTTTATGTTGTTGTTTTTTTTATGATATTAAATGAGGAATCATTTTGAGTAAAAATCTACTTATTACCCATATAATCGGAAGAAAAATATGTTTGCAATGTGTAAATGTGCTACAAAATAGCATAGAAAATGCTACAAAATGAACGCGAACAGACCGGAAGTAGGGCCTAACGAAAAATGGAATGGCAGTACGAAACGAAACCAGCACTTATTTTTATGATTCACTGTACAATGAAAAAAGAGGTGAAGGACATTTATTTTTGTATTTTTATTGAGATAACACAAGTTGTGAAATCATGAAACTTCTTAAATTATTTTTTATAATTCACTACAAGATTTCGTTTCAGTACTCCATGCTTCACAATCCACGTTTTCGTGATGCTTGATGTCGCTATTGCGTCTTAAAACAGGTAATTATAAGTGGGTTTTTACTGAAAACGGTTCCTCATTTAATATTATTTTAAAAAAACAACATAAAACGATTTTCATCGCCTATACATATGTTTTTGTTTATTACAAAACTCCAAACTCGACCATTACCTCTGAAAGAAATACAGTTGAGAAATTAGTCAAAAATCAAATTTGTGACCTATTTGCGTTCAGAAATATAGAAGCCTGTGAGGTTACCGTAAATATTGGTTGTGAGTAAAGTAACAATGTGTCAGATATCTTTATGTTTCGTCACAGGAAGCATGCTTATATCTGTTAAATGTTACCATTCTTTTTTAAAATGCAAATTAAGTCGCAAATTGGTAGGTAAAACCAAAATAAATTGTTTTTGACTAATTTCCCAACTTTATTTCCTTTTAAATTAGAACATTTAAGAACCGCAGGCTTGTGGAACTCTATTCCTGCTGACTGTTTCGCCTCCTGTCTATAACCTTGGTCTTTTCAAGACTAAGGCCAATAGGCATCTCCTGTCTTTGCGATAATCATATTTCGTTCTTGTTAGCTCCTTACATCAAGTGGCTTCATGCCTTGCCTGGAGCGATTTCCATAAAAAATTTAAAAAATAAAACATTTATGTCGCCAATCCAACGTTCTGTTTTTTTACACTATGCAAGGTTCAGGCATGAGGTCAAACTTTGGGGTGGGGGGATAGCGGGTGTCTCAAAAATGGAACACTCTTAATGGTCATAAAAATAACCTTGATCGGACTTGTTGCCTTGGTGGGGCGCCTCAGACGATCGGCAATAAGCCACGTATCCTCCAAAAAGATGAGGTAATGCCTGGGAGGATGGCTTCTAGGGACTCTACTCAGATATAAGCCCGATGGCCTGTACCAGAAAGTTCATTAATAATTATAACCTGGCAAGTTCAGAAGACGCCAAGAATGTAAAGACGTTAAAATTACATTTTTTCAGTTTAGTTAAAAGGTTTATATTGTATGCAATAAATACAAGAAACAATAGAATCGACGAAGAGTTTGGAAGTTTTTGCGATCAAAATACGATTAGAAATATTTAACGAATTGGACGATCGTCTATTTGAGAAGATTGGTAGCATTGTTCGAAAAAAAAAAAAAAAAGCAGAAGCGGCGACACGTGTCCGTTAAAAGAATACCAGAAAGCACAATGGGCCATTGGCTTTCCGTCTTGCAGACAAAACCACTTTCGAATGGGTTCGAAAAGTGATTTAAAGCAAGAAAATAGATCAAACTACAGCTTTTAATTCATGAAATAAACAGAAGGAAGAAAATAAAAATATAAAAATCAGAAACTAATAAGAAAAAAATAAATAAATAAAGGCGAATTAAATGATGAAGCCAATTTAAAAGTGGAAACATCATGGCGATATACGCCCTTTATTGGGCACAAGATAAGCGAGTCGATGGCTTGCTAACTTTAAGCAAGAAACAAAGACAAGTGAACTAGAAACTTTTATTTTTGTATTTCTTTAAAAAAAAATTTAGGAAAAGATTAAAATTCATAATAAATATTTATATTGAAATATATAAAATAAAAAAACTGAAAAATCTAGAGTTAGGAGAGAAATCCGGCAAAAGTGCCAACCGACAAGAATGCTCAGTTTTCGAGATGAACAAATGCGTCAGAGATAGAAAAAAAAAAAACCCAACTTGGTTTAGATTTTTAAATTGTCTTTAAAGATAATCTTTTGTCGTTTTATTATATTTTTTAAATAACTTTGAAGAGGCAAAATAAAAACAATAACAAATGAAAATTATGATAGAATATGGAGAGAGAGAGAAGAAAGAAGAAAAGGTTGATTTGTTTTTAACCGGAATCCATTGATGGACTTGATTTATTTAAATTTTGACAGAAACGAAATGATGTTTATATTGTAGATTCAGTTCTTGCAAAGATATATATATATATATTATATATATATATTATTTATATATTCCTGTATATCGTAAATTTAACAAGACTTAAAGTTATGTGGAACAAGTCGACACAAAAAAAAAAAACAGATCAAAAGAATATTTTTTGTCTACATTGAATATTTTTTTCTTTTTAAATAAATTCGAAACTTACAAATAAATATCCAAAAAGAACTTAATTTTTTTGCTGTTGTAGGTTTTATCTATTAAGATTTAGAGATTTGAGACCAAAAATCCAATTCGTAAACAAACAAATTTAAAAAAAATATTTTTATGCAATTTTAAAGCTAAATTGCAAAAATAAATAAAGAATTAAAAAACAAAATATTGAAAAAAAATAAAAACGATTTTTGTTGTTTTTTTTTTGGTGCGTGTGTTTTTTTTTTGCACGGAGAAGTCAAAAATAAATACATCGGAGCTAAAAACATACCGATCGGCTTTCAAAGTGATTGTCGTGAATTTATTATATCCTACGGTCAAATTTGCTGGCTGAAATGAATGACGATGGCCGAAAAATCATAGAAAACTTTAAACATGGTTCGTAAAATGGAAATAGTGGCTGTCGGCTTCGAAAGTAGAGAGAGACAAGTGCTTGTTTTTCTCCGTTTTTTTGTTTTGCCCGTCTCTCTCTTTTCCAGCGATAGCAGTCTTCGCTGAGAAACCCGAGTTCACAGTTGCCCTTTCTCTTTTAACAAGGCAAACATTTCGCTGGTTTTCTTCTGTTCAATCATCGGAGGGCATCCTCCCAGGCATTACCTCCTTCGATAAAAAAAAGTATCGGCTTATTATTGAACACCCCTCTCCCAAATAGGGGGAATGCCGACGAGGGGTCCCCCCGATCATGGAAACTTTTTTAAAATTTTTTATTGCAACCATCTAGAACCCCCCCCCCCCCCCCATTAAACTAACCTCCTTATCTAACTTTGGTGCATTGAAAAACACACATGAAAAAACAGTGGATACACATTACAAACAACATTGCATTGGCATAGAAAATAAATGAAAATATCGAAAAACTTGTTTAAAAATTACTTACATCGTACAGAAATGGTAGAATTCTTGGAAACATACGCGAATAGCTAGACGTAGACTTGGTCGGTGCGCAAGGGTCGAGTATTCATACTCTTTCTTATCCCCCCCAAAAAGAGGTTACAGAAATTTATCTTGGGTCTTTCTCTTTTTCAAAATAGAACACGTAGAGACTTGTATTGGCGAATATAAATGTCAGCTATTCTCTACCTGTTCCATTATATACAAACAAACACATATGCATCTATCTTATAGAGTTTCATTATTCCTTTCCGCCACTTGGATTCAGTTGGGCCTTCTTTGTGGGTTTCTTTTTCCTTTTCTTTCCAAGCATCATGGTGTGTCTTCAGAGGATGATGGCGACTACTGGCAAAGATGTCGATTCTTTCTGTATTACTCCCCTTTCTCGTGTAATCTTAACAAATATTCATGAGTCGTCAGTCATGTCTATCTGCAATCCTCCTTCCGTCTGTGTGTCTCTCTCTCCCTCTTTCTCTCTCTTTCAAAGCCTGTCCTCGTTCGTCGTCACCAAACAAAAAAGCCGTTTTCACCATCATACGCTAGGGCAGGATCTCTTGTCCTCAGATCAACATTTTTGCGGAATGAGCCTTCCTTTCGTTAACACTCGCGATCATTGAAAGAGAGAGAGAGAGAGGAAGAAAGAGAGAAGCACGCATCACTTTGGTGTAACTAAGAATGTCCAATACAATATTAAAGAGCAGACAGCAGTTGTTCTCACTCGTTTATTGTTATATCTGCTAGTCTAAACGACCATCCCCAATATGAACCTTTTAAACCGATGTCTTCATTAAAGTTGTAGGTTATCTTGAACTTTCCAGCTTTAAGATAACTTCCGTTGAAACAACATTAGAGCATTTTTAATAAGAGCCAACAAAACAAAAAGGGGGGGAAAAAAACAAAACAAAAAACAAATAAATGTTACCGAAGGCAAGATAAGTTACTCTTTTAACATACCTGGATAAGTTTATTTGTGTCTTAACTTATTTTAAAGCGTTTTTTTTTATTTGTTGTTCAAAATAAACCTTGTGGCCACCTGTTCAGTTAGGACGAAAAAATACCTGAAATTACAGTCTCAATAATCGCCCCCGAAAAACGAAAATTAAACAAAATACTGGTAGAAATTACATTTTCCAACGATTGGTGACATTTATTGGATGTGTTTCTAACAGTATTTTATTTATTTTTCGATTTTTTACCGATTATCCGTGCAGGACTCATGACCAGCCATTTTGTTTTTCGTTCTATCTGAACAGGTGGAGACCAGATTTGTTTTGACCCCCCCCCCAAAAAAAAACGGTTTAAAATAAGTTAAACCACAAATAATCTTATCCATGTAACTTATCTTGCCTTTGGTAACATTTATTTGGTGCCTATTTGTTTTTGGTGGTTTTTCACCCCTTTTTTGTTTTGTTGGCTCTTGTTAAAAATGACCAAGTATCATCTTAACCAAATTAGTTTTTTTTAACCATTTGGTTCAATTAATACCATGATAAAATAACCTCGTTATTTATACGGTATTTTTTGGCAGTCATCTTAAAGCTGAAAAATTCAAGATAACCAAATTGTAATTTCTAATTAAGAAATAATTCAAAGACTAACTAAAAAGTCCACACTAAAATTTCCACACTATGTATAAACAAATTAAAACTGATATAATTTTAAGCCTTCAAGAATATTCTTTTGCTTCAGAGAGAGGGGAGAAACATCTGGGGAAATGTTTTCTGCGATCTATTTATATGCCACGACTATTTAAAAATACTCCCCCCCCCCTTAATTATCTTCAATAAGACCCTTATACATATATATATATATATATATATATATATATATATATATATATATATATATATATATATTTTTAATTTTTGTCCCTATCCAGAGTACCTTTTTGAAGAGCTGATTTTCCACACATTAAAAACTGACCTTGTGTCTAACTCTACTCTTGTGGGGAGGCAAATATATAGGGACTCTTTAGAAGCCCCCTCCCCTTAATTATATTCAATATAAACCCGTTAAACCGATTTTTGCACAAATATTGTACACGATTAATCAAATTGTGTTAAATATTTAAATCCAATAGTTCCCCAAAACGCTGCTCCGTATTTCCTTGATACCATTTATTTCTGAATTCATCCATTGTACGCCATTGCCATTCTTAATCTGATCGCGCAAGTTGTTCCAAAATATGTATTACTGTATTAGCAAAAAAAAAAAATCAATTGTTTAATAGATCTTTTCGGTTAATTCACAGACAAAATGGCGGACAATGAATCGGCTGCATTTTTTCTGATTTTTTTTTTGCCAACCTCACAAATGAGTAAGTAAACCCAAATAAATTGTTTTAGGACTAATTTCTTAACTGTATTTCCTTTTAAATAATTTAAGCTTAAATTTGAAATTAGCCCAAAACAATTTATTTGGGTTTACTTACTCATTTGTGAGGTCAGAAAATTGCAGCCGTTTCATTGTCCACCATTTTGTCTGTGAAACGACGAATTAACCATTACAATTTTTTTTTTAATATATTTCCCTCGAATACCATATTTTAATCTTTTTCCTCAATCTCGAAAGATTTAGAAAATATTAAAATATGGTATTTTTTATTTTTAAAGCTATTATTTTATTTATTTATTTTCGATTTTAGCAGTTGGATGTCTTGTTAAAAGTCAATAATTAGCCTAAACTATTTCCCCTGTTCGCAATAAACCAGTTGGCTCGTTGGCTTTCATTGTTGTAGATTTGTTTGCAAACCAAACATGCCTCCGTGTCGCTGAGTGAAAAAAGAAAGCTGCTCTTTGTATGCGAATGCGAGATTGCTTTAAATGCTAACTATGATAAATTGGTCACATTTAACCAAAACTTATTTCCAAAATAGATCATCTAGGCGCAGATTGTATCAATTTAGAATGGAATCTGGAATCATCTGACTGCATTTTGTTTTTTTATTATCATAAACGTATAGACACGAAGAGCTTTTCAAAGCCAGCGATTTCTTCCATTTTGTATGACCTCACCTTCTGATGTCAAAATTTCTTTTTTAGACATTGCCTTGTTTCAGTAATCGAATTCGAGATTCGTTTTTATTATTATTAAACAATGGTTGTTAAGTATAGTTTATTAACTATAAAAATTAAAATAAGCTGCAATGTTTTATTTTAGACTAAAAAAAGTATTTTTTTAAATCTACTTGTACCAAGTGACAAGAAACATATTTGTATGCTTACATGAGATAACCTACTTTTGAGGTTTTTTCGAACACGTTTTTTTTTTCTTCTTTATACAATATCTCTATTACAAGACAACTTCACGTGTATTGGTGTTTTTCTCACGATAAAAATAATTATTATTATTATTATTATTTATTATTATTATTTTGTTAATCGAATATTTATTGAAATCAGAAGTTCAATAACACAAATTATTAAAACGAACTTTTGAAAAATCATTTTTTTTAAATAATTTAATTCAAAAATTCAATCCTCCAAAATGCATTTTGGTTTCTTCGTAAATAAGTCAGTCATTTTAATTTTTTGTTTGTAGTAAAAAAAAAAATATTAATTATTTTGCGAAAGGAATTCGGAAGCATCAACTAGAAGGCTTTTTAAACTGGCTTCACAATTTCGAGCAAATTCTCATGTATTAAAAGATTGAAAGTTTTTGGAGCTAATTTTATAAATAGAGATTAAAACATTACCTTCACAATTAGTTCTATTTTTATAACTGTTTGGTTCAATTAATACTTCATGACCGCCGGACCGGTAAAAAGTACAGAATAGTTAACACTCGTGAACTCTGACCCCCCCCCCTACTCCTTAAATACAACAACGCATAATTTATATAAAACGCATTAGAATGATATTCACTAACGAACCCGGTTAGTTTTTGTAAGATTTTTACCGTTTAAAAGAATCTTACAGATAGTTTTACACACTAAAAAAAATGGCGTTTTGCGCCATTTTTTCGGGGGGGGGGGGAGTTCTTGAGTGTTAACTTTTCTGCAATTTTACTTTAAAAAAGATCGTTTCCACGTGTTAAAATTGGCCAGGTTCGGTAGAGAATTTCATTCTTATGCGTTTTACATAAATTATGTAGTTTGTGTGTGCGTGGTTTACGAGTTCTCCAGTGTTAACTATTCTGGACTAAGTCTAGTGGACTTTTACCTAAAATAACCAATCGATATCGTAATAATTAAATTTAACTTTTAAAATCTTATTTAAAAAATTTTTTTTTAATAATAATTTGGTAAAAAGCAAAATCGAAACAAAAATAAATGAAAGTAAAAAAGACTCCCGGGCAACTTCGAGTGGACACAGCCATGGCCGTCGTAATAGTAAACTAGTTTACTATTACGATGGCAACGACACAGCTAGTTAATTATAATAAACCTATGTCGTTACGCTCCGGAATAATTAAGTGTAAAAAAATGAAAAATGTCGAAATATTAGACACGAAAAGACGATTGTGATTTTATGGCTTCAATGAGTTTTCTTTATTCAGCAGTGAAAAAACATTTTGGCCATCAAACTTTTAAAAATTGTATCTTGAAACTTTCAAAAAACCACGAAGATAATGATTTAATTGTTTTATTACCCTAAAAAAATAAAACAAGAAACTACTTTATTTTGTAATAAGAAAAATAAATTTCTGGCTTAGAGTGGGTTTCAAATTGAACCAATCGACTGTGATACAATTATATATAAAGAATCAGGATTTCTCGTTATTGAACTAAACAATGTCTATCCAAGTGACGAATAAGGGATTTATTAATTATTTATTGAATTATTAATCTTATAGTTTACTTTTTCACCGAATGGATCAGTGTAATATATTTTTTTCTTATTTTTAAAAATTTGTGATTGAATAAAACTCCCAAATTGAACCATTTGCACACTTTTAGCGTCCTAAATTCTCTTTTTTTTCAAAAGACTGTCATTCTATAATATTATTCGGGTATATGTTACGACGCTCAGCAGAGGCGCGAACGGGGTCCAAAAAAAGTAAAGTTGACTTATGTCTAGAATAGACATTTTTCTACTTACCTATGTAATTTGTTTGTATTTTTACGTAGTATAAATGGCTTTTTATTAGCTGTTAAAAAAATTTTTCTTGTTTTTTAAAACATCTAGTTTCTCAAAGAAAAATGGCGGCCAGCCCCTCTATATTATTACGTAGAGCGGCCATTTTGAATTCTTCGAAAACCGTCTGTCGAACTTAAATTTCTAATAAATAGCACTTCAAACGGGTTTAAAATACAAACAAATAGCACATGCAAGTTTGAAACTAACTTTTACAGCTTACAGTTATTTTTATTTGTTGTATATTTGTTTTTTTAGCGTTTTTACTCTGCTGAGTCTCATAAAAGATGCCCTATTATTCAATTTGTAGTTTTAAAATTACATTGTTTTCGCGTTCCAAATTATTGTTTTTACAATTATTCGATTTGTAGTCTTAAAATGACATTGCAAATATTTGTTACTACTAGGTTTAAAATTGCAATGTCATTTTAAAACTACAAATCGAATAATTTCTCCTTCACTGACCGTGACAGAGGACAGAAAAGTGTGTAGCTTTGCTCATTGCCAATTGTGTCCGTCCTCAGCTTCCTAAATTCGTTTTCAAAATGCGTCAATTCCATACGATGATTCGATGTGTAGCAAGGTGAATAACAAGTTCACATGTGGATTAAGTACAGAGAGTAACAGTTGATAAAAAATTGCATTAAATTGATATTTTGGTCGAGATCAAAGTGTAGTATCTGTTCCGATGGATACTTCACCCTATAGACTGGTATTGTCTTGGCCTTCGGGGCTTGATTTACGCCGGTCTATGGGATTGTCCTGTGCAATTCTAGGAGGTCCACCCTCCCAGGCTTTGCCTCCCCTCTTTGGGGAGGAGTAAGTTAATTGCTTACTGCTTGAGGCGCCCCTACCGGGGAATGCCGACGGGGCTACCCAGGCAATTTTTGATGGTCAGAGTGCTCACCTCTCGGGCGCTGGCTTTTCAACCCCCACTTTCCGACCCGAGCTTGGGTCACATCTTACTTGTGGGAATAGGATAAAAACTGGCCTTGTGCCTAACTCCTGGAGAGGAGTAAATTACTCTAATTTTCAAGATCAAAGTGTAGTATCTGTTCCGATGGATACTGCATAGACTGGTATCATCTTGGCCTTCGGGGCTTGATTTACGCCGGTCTATGGGTCTGTCCTGTGCAGTTCTAGGAGGTCCATCCTCCCAGGCTTTGCCTCCCTCTTTGGGGAGGAGTAAGTTTATTGCTTACTGCCTGAGGCGCCCCTACCGGGGAATGCTGACGGGGCTGCCCAGGCAATTTTTAATGGCCAGAGTGCTCACCTTCTCGGGCGCTGGCTTTTCAAGTCCCACTTTCCCGACCCGACCTTGGGTCACATCTTACCTTGTGGGAGTAAGATAAAACTGGCCTTGTTCCTAACCTCCTGGCGAGGAGGTAAATAAATTACATGAGATCCTTGGAAAAGATCCTGATTTCTTAGTGTTAAGGTGATCTACCCTATTCCGGAATTCGAATTTCGAACGGAACCCTGATCCACGGGGAACAAAAGCATGCTACCACCGTGGATTAAATAAAGGGTTCCGTTCGAAATTCTGTCCAGATTCCCGAGTTCGACAGAACTATTCCCGAGTTCGAAGAGACACACCTGAAGAAGGCCGGAAGTTACAGCGGCCGAAACGTTGTGATGATAAAACTCAAGATGAGAAATCTAGTCCGAATAACCCAAATTATGCAAATTATCAATCCTCATCTCAAAAATTCTGAAGCAGTATTTTCATAGGTACAGAGTCGAACACTGAAGGAGCAAACGTAATTGATAACAATATTTAGATCGTCACTCAAGTGTCAAAGGTCACTTGAGAAATTGTTGATCACAAACCAGTAAAACCGCTTATTCGTTGGAGTTGAGGTCTGAGTTGGAGTGATCCAGTCTAAAAATTCTTTCCATGATTTAATATACAATAGCTTAAGTAACGAAGTGAAAAATCCAGCGTAGACTTTATTAGACGTGAATTGGATACTATGAAAACAATTAATAACTCGTTAAAGAAAAAAAGGAATCGTTAAGAAAAGAGGAGGTAATTTTTTTATTACATTAAGATTATTAAATAAAGTTTAAAGACGAGTGATGTAGTCAAGAATAGGTAGAGAAGTGAGGCTTGCTGATCTTCAGGATCTGGGAGGCAGGTTGGGAAAGTGACGGTTTGTGAAAGGGGATGTGCAATAATAGAGAAACTATGCATGCTGTTGCTAGCTGTGCTTGTATAGTTCGAGAATCCAAGCCAATCTCTGCGATGGACATTAAAATCTCCAAGTACATGGATTTGGGTGCTCGGGTCTAAAGAGAGTGCTGCGTTCTCACTATTAGAGACATAGTCGAGCAAGGTACAGTCGTGGGTCGAAGGAGAACGGTAGATGAAATATAAGTAACTAACACTGGCTGTAAGGTTAATCTAAAGCACATGTAGGCCTGATCATCTGATTCTAGACTATGTTCTCTACTCAATAGAGGGGGGTACAGATATATACACCAAAACCGTGCACATGCTTGTCACAGTATTTACGGCAGAGTGGGAGGTATCCTACAATGTCAAAATAATTAGAGGAAATTGAGGAGTGTAGGTGACTCATTGACCCATTTATATTGTGTATGTGTGAACGCCGCCCTTGGACCCCACATCATCAGATATATACTAGCAACATACCCATTACTATTTAACATGCACTAGCTAATATATCTACCAGCTAACATACCCACTTTAATATTTAACACTTCCTGTTCAATGAAGGCTATCTGTTTGGTGAAGGCTATAAGGGCGGATGGCTAGTCCGCACATACAACTGCATACTTTACTTACACATTCTATGTAATTGTCCCATTGTAAAATAGGAAAGATCGAAACTCACATGGAAAGTCAGAAGTATTTTATTCCGAATAATCCATATGTGGTAGACGGTCGAGAACACAGAATGAGATAATAAACAGTTAATCATGGACTTCATTCTTTCAGGGTTTCGTGAAGAAACTAATTTTGCACAAACAAATTTAATAATAAAAACAATCCATTATTAACAAATTAACATCGGACAAGAAACAAATACCAATTAACTTGCACAGAAATGGTAATTATCTTGTTACCAAGAAAACAATTTTTAAAAGACTCTCTTCAAAAGAATGGCCCAAATAATATCTTAAACAACCTACAAGAAGCAAAAAAACAAACAAAACAAAAAAACGAATACCAAAATCTAAAAATAAAATAAAACAACTCACATATTATGAATAGTTAAATTCCACACTCTAAAAACACATTCTCAAAAAAGAAATATTGTAAAAACTGATTTACCGCTTACTGCTGAATAGATTCTGAACTCTAGAATATTACATTATCTAACCGACATGAGCCATTCCATTATACTATCTTTCTTTCTCTGTTGTGTTCCCGTGAATAAATATGACATAACTTGGTAAGTAGTTATAAATAACAAAATAACCCAGAGTGTAAAGGTCTTGAAATAGTACGGTTCATTCCAACGTATATATCTTGTACAAGTGATATAACTTGGTAAGTAGTTATAAATAACAAAATAACCCAGAGTGTAAAGGTCTTAAAATAGTACGGTTCATTCCAACGTATATATCTTGTACAAGTGATATAACTTGGTAAGTAGTTATAAATAACAAAATAACCAGGGTGTAAAACTCTTAAAATAGTACGGTTTATTCCAACAGATATATCTTGTACAAGTGATATAACTTGGTAAGTAGTTATAAATAACAAAATAACCAGAGTGTAAAGGTCTGAAAATAGTATGGTTTATTCCAACGTATATATTTTGTACAAGTGATATAACTTGGTAAGTAGTTATAAATAACAAAATAACCCAGAGTGTAAAGGTCTTAAAATAGTATGGTTTATTCCAACGTATATATCTTGTACAAGTGATATAACTTGGTAAGTAGTTATAAATAACAAAATAACCAGAGTGTAAAGGTCTGAAAATAGTACGGTTTATTCCAACGTATATATCTTGTACAAGTGATATAACTTGGTAAGTAGTTATAAATAACAAAATAACCAGAGTGTAAAGGTCTAAAAATAGTACGGTTCATTCCAATGTATATATCTTGTACAAGTGATATAACTTGGTAAGTAGTTATAAATAACAAAATAACCAGAGTGTAAAGGTCTGAAAATAGTATGGTTTATTCCAACGTATATGTCTTGTACAAGTGATATAACTTGGTAAGTAGTTATAAATAACAAAATAACCAGAGTGTAAAGGTCTTAAAATAGTACGGTTCATTCCAACGTATATATCTTGTACAAGTGATATAACTTGGTAAGTAGTTATAAATAACAAAATAACCCAGAGTGTAAAGGTCTTAAAATAGTACGGTTTATTCCAACGTATATATCTTGTACAAGTGATATAACTTGGTAAGTAGTTATAAATAACAAAATAACCAGAGTGTAAAGGTCTTACAATAGTACGGTTCATTCCAACGTATATATCTTGTACAAGTGATATAACTTGGTAAGTAGTTATAAATAACAAAATAACCAGAGTGTAAAGGTCTTACAATAGTATGGTTCATTCCAACAGATATATCTTGTACAAGTGATATAACTTGGTAAGTAGTTATAAATAACAAAATAACCAGAGTGTAAAGGTCTGAAAATAGTACGGTTTATTCCAACGTATATATCTTGTACAAGTGATATAACTTGGTAAGTAGTTATAAATAACAAAATAACCAGAGTGTAAAGGTCTTACAATAGTACGGTTAATTCCAACGTATATATCTTGTACAAGTGATATAACTTGGTAAGTAGTTATAAATAACAAAATAACCCAGAGTGTAAAGGTCTTAAAATAGTACGGTTCATTCCAACGTATATATCTTATACAAGTTATATAACTTGGTAAGTAGTTATAAATAACAAAATAACCAGAGTGTAAAGGTCTGAAAATAGTACGGTTTATTCCAACGTATATATCTTGTACAAGTGATATAACTTGGTAAGTAGTTATAAATAACAAAATAACCAGAGTGTAAAGGTCTTAAAATAGTACGGTTCATTCCAACGTATATATCTTGTACAAGTGATATAACTTGGTAAGTAGTTATAAATAACAAAATAACCAGAGTGTAAAGGTCTGAAAATAGTACGGTTTATTCCAACGTATATATCTTGTACAAGTGATATAACTTGGTAAGTAGTTATAAATAACAAAATAACCAGAGTGTAAAGGTCTTAAAATAGTACGGTTCATTCCAATGTATATATCTTGTACAAGTGATATAACTTGGTAAGTAGTTATAAATAACAAAATAACCATAGTGTAAAGGTCTGAAAATAGTATGGTTTATTCCAACGTATATGTCTTGTACAAGTGATATAACTTGGTAAGTAGTTATAAATAACAAAATAACCATAGTGTAAAGGTCTTAAAATAGTACGGTTCATTCCAACGTATATATCTTGTACAAGTGATATAACTTGGTAAGTAGTTATAAATAACAAAATAACCATAGTGTAAAGGTCTTAAAATAGTACGGTTCATTCCAACGTATATATCTTGTACAAGTGATATAACTTGGTAAGTAGTTATAAATAACAAAATAACCCAGAGTGTAAATGTCTGAAAATAGTACGGTTTATTCCAACGTATATATCTTGTACAAGTGATATAACTTGGTAAGTAGTTATAAATAACAAAATAACCAGAGTGTAAAGGTCTTACAATAGTACGGTTCATTCCAACGTATATATCTTGTACAAGTGATATAACTTGGTAAGTAGTTATAAATAACAAAATAACCAGAGTGTAAAGGTCTTACAATAGTACGGTTCATTCCAACAGATATATCTTGTACAAGTGATATAACTTGGTAAGTAGTTATAAATAACAAAATAACCCAGAGTGTAAAGGTCTTAAAATAGTACGGTTCATTCCAACGTATATATCTTGTACAAGTGATATAACTTGGTAAGTAGTTATAAATAACAAAATAACCAGAGTGTAAAGGTCTGAAAATAGTACGGTTTATTCCAATGTATATATCTTGTACAAGTGATATAACTTGGTAAGTAGTTATAAATAACAAAATAACCAGAGTGTAAAGGTCTGAAAATAGTACGGTTTATTCCAACGTATATATCTTGTACAAGTGATATAACTTGGTAAGTAGTTATAAATAACAAAATAACCAGAGTGTAAAGGTCTTACAATAGTACGGTTAATTCCAACGTATATATCTTGTACAAGTGATATAACTTGGTAAGTAGTTATAAATAACAAAATAACCCAGAGTGTAAAGGTCTTAAAATAGTACGGTTCACTCCAACGTATATATCTTGTACAAGTGATATAACTTGGTAAGTAGTTATAAATAACAAAATAACCAGAGTGTAAAGGTCTGAAAATAGTACGGTTTATTCCAACGTATATATCTTGTACAAGTGATATAACTTGGTAAGTAGTTATAAATAACAAAATAACCAGAGTGTAAAGGTCTTTAAATAGTACGGTTCATTCCAACGTATATATCTTGTACAAGTGATATAACTTGGTAAGTAGTTATAAATAACAAAATAACCAGAGTGTAAAGGTCTGAAAATAGTATGGTTTATTCCAACGTATATATCTTGTACAAGTGATATAACTTGGTAAGTAGTTATAAATAACAAAATAACCCAGAGTGTAAAGGCTTTAAAATAGTATGGTTTATTCCAACGTATATATCTTGTACAAGTGATATAACTTGGTAAGTAGTTATAAATAACAATATAACCAGAGCGTAAAGGTCTTAAAATAGTACGGTTTATTCTAACGTATATATCTTGTACAAGTGATATAACTTGGTAAGTAGTTATAAATAACAAAATAACCGAGAGTGTAAAGGTCTTAAAATAGTACGGTTCATTCCAACGTATATATCTTGTACAAGTGATATAACTTGGTAAGTAGTTATAAATAACAAAATAACCAGAGTGTAAAGGTCTTTAAATCGTACGGTTTATTCCAACGTATATATCTTGTACAAGTGATATAACTTGGTAAGTAGTTATAAATAACAAAATAACCAGAGTGTAAAGGTCTTTAAATCGTACGGTTTATTCCAACGTATATATCTTGAACAAGTTATATAACTTGGTAAGTAGTTATAAATAACAAAATAACACAGAGTGTAAAGGTCTTAAAATAGTACGGTTTATTCCAACGTATATATCTTGTACAAGTGATATAACTTGGTAAGTAGTTATAAATAACAAAATAACCCAGAGTGTAAAGGTCTTAAAATAGTACGGTTCATTCCAACGTATATATCTTGTACAAGTGATATAACTTGGTAAGTAGTTATAAATAACAAAATAACCAGAGTGTAAAGGTCTGAAAATAGTACGGTTTATTCTAACGTATATATCTTGTACAAGTGATATAACTTGGTAAGTAGTTATAAATAACAAAATAACCAGAGTGTAAAGGTCTTACAATAGTACGGTTCATTCCAACGTATATATCTTGTACAAGTGATATAAATTGGTAAGTAGTTATAAATAACAAAATAACCAGAGTGTAAAGGTCTTAAAATAGTACGGTTTATTCCAACGTATATATCTTGTACAAGTGATATAACTTGGTAAGTAGTTATAAATAACAAAATAACCCAGAGTGTAAAGGTCTTAAAATAGTACGGTTTATTCCAACAGATATATCTTGTACAAGTGATATAACTTGGTAAGTAGTTATAAATAACAAAATAACCCAGAGTGTAAAGGTCTTAAAATAGTACGGTTCATTCCAACGTATATATCTTGTACAAGTGATATAACTTGGTAAGTAGTTATAAATAACAAAATAACCCAGAGTGTAAAGGTCTTAAAATAGTACGGTTTATTCCAACGTATATATCTTGTACAAGTGATATAACTTGGTAAGTAGTTATAAATAACAAAATAACCCTGAGTGTAAAGGTCTGAAAATAGTACGGTTTATTCCAATGTATATATCTTGTACAAGTGATATAACTTGGTAAGTAGTTATAAATAACAAAATAACCAGAGTGTAAAGGTCTGAAAATAGTATGGTTTATTCCAACGTATATATCTTGTACAAGTGATATAACTTGGTAAGTAGTTATAAATAACAAAATAACCAGAGTGTAAAGGTCTTACAATAGTACGGTTCATTCCAACGTATAAATCTTGTACAAGTGATATAACTTGGTAAGTAGTCATAAATAACAAAATAACCAGAGTGTAAAGGTCTGAAAATAGTATGGTTTATTCCAACGTATATATCTTGTACAAGTGATATAACTTGGTAAGTAGTCATAAATAACAAAATAACCAGAGTGTAAAGGTCTTAAAATAGTATGGTTCATTCCAACGTATATATCTTGTACAAGTGATATAACTTGGTAAGTAGTTATAAATAACAAAATAACCAGAGTGTAAAGGTCTGAAAATAGTACGGTTTATTCCAACGTATATATCTTGTACAAGTGATATAACTTGGTAAGTAGTTATAAATAACAAAATAACCAGAGTGTAAAGGTCTTAAAATAGTACGGTTCATTCCAACGTATATATCTTGTACAAGTGATATAACTTGGTAAGTAGTTATAAATAACAAAATAACCCAGAGTGTAAAGGTCTTAAAATAGTATGGTTTATTCCAACGTATATATCTTGTACAAGTGATATAACTTGGTAAGTAGTTATAAATAACAAAATAACCAGAGTGTAAAGGTCTGAAAATAGTACGGTTTATTCCAACGTATATATCTTGTACAAGTGATATAACTTGGTAAGTAGTTATAAATAACAAAATAACCAGAGTGTAAAGGTCTTAAAATAGTACGGTTCATTCCAATGTATATATCTTGTACAAGTGATATAACTTGGTAAGTAGTTATAAATAACAAAATAACCAGAGTGTAAAGGTCTGAAAATAGTATGGTTTATTCCAACGTATATATCTTGTACAAGTGATATAACTTGGTAAGTAGTTATAAATAACAAAATAACCCAGAGTGTAAAGGCTTTAAAATAGTATGGTTTATTCCAACGTATATATCTTGTACAAGTGATATAACTTGGTAAGTAGTTATAAATAACAATATAACCAGAGCGTAAAGGTCTTAAAATAGTACGGTTTATTCTAACGTATATATCTTGTACAAGTGATATAACTTGGTAAGTAGTTATAAATAACAAAATAACCGAGAGTGTAAAGGTCTTAAAATAGTACGGTTCATTCCAACGTATATATCTTGTACAAGTGATATAACTTGGTAAGTAGTTATAAATAACAAAATAACCAGAGTGTAAAGGTCTTTAAATCGTACGGTTTATTCCAACGTATATATCTTGTACAAGTGATATAACTTGGTAAGTAGTTATAAATAACAAAATAACCAGAGTGTAAAGGTCTTTAAATCGTACGGTTTATTCCAACGTATATATCTTGAACAAGTTATATAACTTGGTAAGTAGTTATAAATAACAAAATAACACAGAGTGTAAAGGTCTTAAAATAGTACGGTTTATTCCAACGTATATATCTTGTACAAGTGATATAACTTGGTAAGTAGTTATAAATAACAAAATAACCCAGAGTGTAAAGGTCTTAAAATAGTACGGTTCATTCCAACGTATATATCTTGTACAAGTGATATAACTTGGTAAGTAGTTATAAATAACAAAATAACCAGAGTGTAAAGGTCTGAAAATAGTACGGTTTATTCTAACGTATATATCTTGTACAAGTGATATAACTTGGTAAGTAGTTATAAATAACAAAATAACCAGAGTGTAAAGGTCTTACAATAGTACGGTTCATTCCAACGTATATATCTTGTACAAGTGATATAAATTGGTAAGTAGTTATAAATAACAAAATAACCAGAGTGTAAAGGTCTTAAAATAGTACGGTTTATTCCAACGTATATATCTTGTACAAGTGATATAACTTGGTAAGTAGTTATAAATAACAAAATAACCCAGAGTGTAAAGGTCTTAAAATAGTACGGTTTATTCCAACAGATATATCTTGTACAAGTGATATAACTTGGTAAGTAGTTATAAATAACAAAATAACCCAGAGTGTAAAGGTCTTAAAATAGTACGGTTCATTCCAACGTATATATCTTGTACAAGTGATATAACTTGGTAAGTAGTTATAAATAACAAAATAACCCAGAGTGTAAAGGTCTTAAAATAGTACGGTTTATTCCAACGTATATATCTTGTACAAGTGATATAACTTGGTAAGTAGTTATAAATAACAAAATAACCCTGAGTGTAAAGGTCTGAAAATAGTACGGTTTATTCCAATGTATATATCTTGTACAAGTGATATAACTTGGTAAGTAGTTATAAATAACAAAATAACCAGAGTGTAAAGGTCTGAAAATAGTATGGTTTATTACAACGTATATATCTTGTACAAGTGATATAACTTGGTAAGTAGTTATAAATAACAAAATAACCAGAGTGTAAAGGTCTTACAATAGTACGGTTCATTCCAACGTATAAATCTTGTACAAGTGATATAACTTGGTAAGTAGTCATAAATAACAAAATAACCAGAGTGTAAAGGTCTGAAAATAGTATGGTTTATTCCAACGTATATATCTTGTACAAGTGATATAACTTGGTAAGTAGTCATAAATAACAAAATAACCAGAGTGTAAAGGTCTTAAAATAGTATGGTTCATTCCAACGTATATATCTTGTACAAGTGATATAACTTGGTAAGTAGTTATAAATAACAAAATAACCAGAGTGTAAAGGTCTGAAAATAGTACGGTTTATTCCAACGTATATATCTTGTACAAGTGATATAACTTGGTAAGTAGTTATAAATAACAAAATAACCAGAGTGTAAAGGTCTTAAAATAGTACGGTTCATTCCAACGTATATATCTTGTACAAGTGATATAACTTGGTAAGTAGTTATAAATAACAAAATAACCCAGAGTGTAAAGGTCTTAAAATAGTATGGTTTATTCCAACGTATATATCTTGTACAAGTGATATAACTTGGTAAGTAGTTATAAATAACAAAATAACCAGAGTGTAAAGGTCTGAAAATAGTACGGTTTATTCCAACGTATATATCTTGTACAAGTGATATAACTTGGTAAGTAGTTATAAATAACAAAATAACCAGAGTGTAAAGGTCTTAAAATAGTACGGTTCATTCCAATGTATATATCTTGTACAAGTGATATAACTTGGTAAGTAGTTATAAATAACAAAATAACCAGAGTGTAAAGGTCTGAAAATAGTATGGTTTATTCCAACGTATATGTCTTGTACAAGTGATATAACTTGGTAAGTAGTTATAAATAACAAAATAACCAGAGTGTAAAGGTCTTATAATAGTACGGTTCATTCCAACGTATATATCTTGTACAAGTGATATAACTTGGTAAGTAGTTATAAATAACAAAATAACCCAGAGTGTAAAGGTCTGAAAATAGTACGGTTTATTCCAACGTATATATCTTGTACAAGTGATATAACTTGGTAAGTAGTTATAAATAACAAAATAACCAGAGTGTAAAGGTCTTACAATAGTACGGTTCATTCCAACGTATATATCTTGTACAAGTGATATAACTTGGTAAGTAGTTATAAATAACAAAATAACCAGAGTGTAAAGGTCTTACAATAGTACGGTTCATTCCAACAGATATATCTTGTACAAGTGATATAACTTGGTAAGTAGTTATAAATAACAAAATAACCCAGAGTGTAAAGGTCTTAAAATAGTACGGTTCATTCCAACGTATATATCTTGTACAAGTGATATAACTTGGTAAGTAGTTATAAATAACAAAATAACCAGAGTGTAAAGGTCTGAAAATAGTACGGTTTATTCCAATGTATATATCTTGTACAAGTGATATAACTTGGTAAGTAGTTATAAATAACAAAATAACCAGAGTGTAAAGGTCTGAAAATAGTATGGTTTATTCCAACGTATATATCTTGTACAAGTGATATAACTTGGTAAGTAGTTATAAATAACAAAATAACCAGAGTGTAAAGGTCTTACAATAGTACGGTTAATTCCAACGTATATATCTTGTACAAGTGATATAACTTGGTAAGTAGTTATAAATAACAAAATAACCCAGAGTGTAAAGGTCTTAAAATAGTACGGTTCATTCCAACGTATATATCTTGTACAAGTGATATAACTTGGTAAGTAGTTATAAATAACAAAATAACCAGAGTGTAAAGGTCTGAAAATAGTACGGTTTATTGCAACGTATATATCTTGTACAAGTGATATAACTTGGTAAGTAGTTATAAATAACAAAATAACCAGAGTGTAAAGGTCTTAAAATAGTACGGTTCATTCCAACGTATATATCTTGTACAAGTGATATAACTTGGTAAGTAGTTATAAATAACAAAATAACCAGAGTGTAAAGGTCTGAAAATAGTATGGTTTATTCCAACGTATATATCTTGTACAAGTGATATAACTTGGTAAGTAGTTATAAATAACAAAATAACCCAGAGTGTAAAGGTCTTAAAATAGTATGGTTTATTCCAACGTATATATCTTGTACAAGTGATATAACTTGGTAAGTAGTTATAAATAACAATATAACCAGAGCGTAAAGGTCTTAAAATAGTACGGTTTATTCTAACGTATATATCTTGTACAAGTGATATAACTTGGTAAGTAGTTATAAATAACAAAATAACCCAGAGTGTAAAGGTCTTAAAATAGTACGGTTCATTCCAACGTATATATCTTGTACAAGTGATATAACTTGGTAAGTAGTTATAAATAACAAAATAACCAGAGTGTAAAGGTCTTTAAATCGTACGGTTTATTCCAACGTATATATCTTGTACAAGTGATATAACTTGGTAAGTAGTTATAAATAACAAAATAACCAGAGTGTAAAGGTCTTTAAATCGTACGGTTTATTCCAACGTATATATCTTGTACAAGTTATATAACTTGGTAAGTAGTTATAAATAACAAAATAACACAGAGTGTAAAGGTCTTAAAATAGTACGGTTTATTCCAACGTATATATCTTGTACAAGTGATATAACTTGGTAAGTAGTTATAAATAACAAAATAACCCAGAGTGTAAAGCTCTTAAAATAGTACGGTTCATTCCAACGTATATATCTTGTACAAGTGATATAACTTGGTAAGTAGTTATAAATAACAAAATAACCAGAGTGTAAAGGTCTGAAAATAGTACGGTTTATTCCAACGTATATATCTTGTACAAGTGATATAACTTGGTAAGTAGTTATAAATAACAAAATAACCAGAGTGTAAAGGTCTTACAATAGTACGGTTCATTCCAACGTATATATCTTGTACAAGTGATATAAATTGGTAAGTAGTTATAAATAACAAAATAACCAGAGTGTAAAGGTCTTAAAATAGTACGGTTTATTCCAACGTATATATCTTGTACAAGTGATATAACTTGGTAAGTAGTTATAAATAACAAAATAACCCAGAGTGTAAAGGTCTTAAAATAGTACCGTTTATTCCAACAGATATATCTTGTACAAGTGATATAACTTGGTAAGTAGTTATAAATAACAAAATAACCCAGAGTGTAAAGGTCTTAAAATAGTACGGTTCATTCCAACGTATATATCTTGTACAAGTTATATAACTTGGTAAGTAGTTATAAATAACAAAATAACCCAGAGTGTAAAGGTCTTAAAATAGTACGGTTTATTCCAACGTATATATCTTGTACAAGTGATATAACTTGGTAAGTAGTTATAAATAACAAAATAACCCTGAGTGTAAAGGTCTGAAAATAGTACGGTTTATTCCAATGTATATATCTTGTACAAGTGATATAACTTGGTAAGTAGTTATAAATAACAAAATAACCAGAGTGTAAAGGTTCGAAAATAGTATGGTTTATTCCAACGTATATATCTTGTACAAGTGATATAACTTAGTAAGTAGTTATAAATAACAAAATAACCAGAGTGTAAAGGTCTTACAATAGTACGGTTCATTCCAACGTATATATCTTGTACAAGTGATATAACTTGGTAAGTAGTCATGAATAACAAAATAACCAGAGTGTAAAGGTCTGAAAATAGTATGGTTTATTCCAACGTATATATCTTGTACAAGTGATATAACTTGGTAAGTAGTCATAAATAACAAAATAACCAGAGTGTAAAGGTCTTAAAATAGTATGGTTTATTCCAACGTATATATCTTGTACAAGTGATATAACTTGGTAAGTAGTTATAAATAACAAAATAACACAGAGTGTAAAGGTCTTAAAATAGTACGGTTTATTCCAACGTATATATCTTGTACAAGTGATATAACTTGGTAAGTAGTTATAAATAACAAAATAACCCAGAGTGTAAAGCTCTTAAAATAGTACGGTTCATTCCAACGTATATATCTTGTACAAGTGATATAACTTGGTAAGTAGTTATAAATAACAAAATAACCAGAGTGTAAAGGTCTGAAAATAGTACGGTTTATTCCAACGTATATATCTTGTACAAGTGATATAACTTGGTAAGTAGTTATAAATAACAAAATAACCAGAGTGTAAAGGTCTTACAATAGTACGGTTCATTCCAACGTATATATCTTGTACAAGTGATATAAATTGGTAAGTAGTTATAAATAACAAAATAACCAGAGTGTAAAGGTCTTAAAATAGTACGGTTTATTCCAACGTATATATCTTGTACAAGTGATATAACTTGGTAAGTAGTTATAAATAACAAAATAACCCAGAGTGTAAAGGTCTTAAAATAGTACGGTTCATTCCAACGTATATATCTTGTACAAGTGATATAACTTGGTAAGTAGTTATAAATAACAAAATAACCAGAGTGTAAAGGTCTGAAAATAGTACGGTTTATTCCAACGTATATATCTTGTACAAGTGATATAACTTGGTAAGTAGTTATAAATAACAAAATAACCAGAGTGTAAAGGTCTTACAATAGTACGGTTCATTCCAACGTATATATCTTGTACAAGTGATATAAATTGGTAAGTAGTTATAAATAACAAAATAACCAGAGTGTAAAGGTCTTAAAATAGTACGGTTTATTCCAACGTATATATCTTGTACAAGTGATATAACTTGGTAAGTAGTTATAAATAACAAAATAACCCAGAGTGTAAAGGTCTTAAAATAGTACCGTTTATTCCAACAGATATATCTTGTACAAGTGATATAACTTGGTAAGTAGTTATAAATAACAAAATAACCCAGAGTGTAAAGGTCTTAAAATAGTACGGTTCATTCCAACGTATATATCTTGTACAAGTTATATAACTTGGTAAGTAGTTATAAATAACAAAATAACCCAGAGTGTAAAGGTCTTAAAATAGTACGGTTTATTCCAACGTATATATCTTGTACAAGTGATATAACTTGGTAAGTAGTTATAAATAACAAAATAACCCTGAGTGTAAAGGTCTGAAAATAGTACGGTTTATTCCAATGTATATATCTTGTACAAGTGATATAACTTGGTAAGTAGTTATAAATAACAAAATAACCAGAGTGTAAAGGTTCGAAAATAGTATGGTTTATTCCAACGTATATATCTTGTACAAGTGATATAACTTAGTAAGTAGTTATAAATAACAAAATAACCAGAGTGTAAAGGTCTTACAATAGTACGGTTCATTCCAACGTATATATCTTGTACAAGTGATATAACTTGGTAAGTAGTCATGAATAACAAAATAACCAGAGTGTAAAGGTCTGAAAATAGTATGGTTTATTCCAACGTATATATCTTGTACAAGTGATATAACTTGGTAAGTAGTCATAAATAACAAAATAACCAGAGTGTAAAGGTCTTAAAATAGTATGGTTTATTCCAACGTATATATCTTGTACAAGTGATATAACTTGGTAAGTAGTTATAAATAACAAAATAACCCAGAGTGTAAAGGTCTTAAAATAGTACGGTTTATTCCAACAGATATATCTTGTACAAGTGATATAACTTGGTAAGTAGTTATAAATAACAAAATAACCCAGAGTGTAAAGGTCTTAAAATAGTACGGTTCATTCCAACGTATATATCTTGTACAAGTTATATAACTTGGTAAGTAGTTATAAATAACAAAATAACCCAGAGTGTAAAGGTCTTAAAATAGTACGGTTTATTCCAACGTATATATCTTGTACAAGTGATATAACTTGGTAAGTAGTTATAAATAACAAAATAACCCTGAGTGTAAAGGTCTGAAAATAGTACGGTTTATTCCAATGTATATATCTTGTACAAGTGATACAACTTGGTAAGTAGTTATAAATAACAAAATAAGCCAGAGTGTAAAGGTCTTAAAATAGTACGGTTTATTCCAACGTATATATCTTGTACAAGTGATATAACTTGGTAAGTAGTTATAGTTAACAAAATAAGCCAGAGTGTAAAGGTCTGAAAATAGTATGGTTTATTCCAACGTATATATCTTGTACAAGTGATATAACTTGGTAAGTAGTTATAAATAACAAAATAACCCAGAGTGTAAAGGTCTTACAATAGTACGGTTCATTCCAACGTATATATCTTGTACAAGTGATATAACTTGGTAAGTAGTTATAAATAACAAAATAACCAGAGTGTAAAGGTGTTAAAATAGTATGGTTTATTCCAACGTATATATCTTGTACAAGTGATATAACTTGGTAAGTAGTTATAAATAACAAAATAACCCAGAGTGTAAAGGTCTTAAAATAGTACTGTTCATTCCAACGTATATATCGGTTACAAGTGATATAACTTGGTAAGTAGTTATAAATAACAAAATAACCAGAGTGTAAAGGTCTGAAAATAGTATGGTTTATTCCAACGTATATATCTTGTACAAGTGATATAACTTGGTAAGTAGTTATAAATAACAAAATAACCAGAGTGTAAAGGTCTGAAAATAGTATGGTTCATTCCAACGTATATATCTTGTACAAGTGATATAACTTGGTAAGTAGTTATAAATAACAAAATAACCAGAGTGTAAAGGTCTTACAATAGTACGGTTCATTCCAACGTATAAATCTTGTACAAGTGATATAACTTGGTAAGTAGTCATAAATAACAAAATAACCAGAGTGTAAAGGTCTGAAAATAGTATGGTTTATTCCAACGTATATATCTTGTACAAGTGATATAACTTGGTAAGTAGTCATAAATAACAAAATAACCAGAGTGTAAAGGTCTTAAAATAGTATGGTTCATTCCAACGTATATATCTTGTACAAGTGATATAACTTGGTAAGTAGTCATAAATAACAAAATAACCAGAGTGTAAAGGTCTTAAAATAGTATGGTTTATTCCAACGTATATATCTTGTACAAGTTATATAACTTGGTAAGTAGTTATAAATAACAAAATAACCAGAGTGTAAAGGTCTTACAATAGTACGGTTCATTCCAACGTATATATCTTGTACAAGTGATATAACTTGGTAAGTAGTTATAAATAACAAAATAACCCAGAGTGTAAAGGTCTTAAAATAGTACGGTTCATTCCAACGTATATATCTTGTACAAACAATAGTAACCACAAGTAATCCAATAGAATTTAACAGAATACAATCGAATCCCCCAATACTAATGTTCGTAGTCGTATTTATTGTTCAGACTAGTTCACTTATTTAGCAGATGAGGGGAGTCATGTATCCCATCACAACAAAATGTTAACATCTATTCAGTTGTGGAGACATTATTTATTTAAAGGAAGAATGGTGACCCTGTTCTTGCGTAACATTTATATTTCAAGGAGAGGTAGTTTGCTTGAAGCATTGTATGTAATATATATATATATATATATATAAATATATATATATATATATATATATATATATATATATAGAGAGAGAGAGAGAGAGAGAGAGAGAGAGAGGAGTATTAGAAGGCTGTCACAATGCAAGAAATGGAAATATGTCGGCGTTGAGAAGTAAGACAAAAACAAGTGATTTTAATTATATATTTTTTCAAAAACTTTTGTAATAATTTTTTTTTTTATATATAGCAAATCTTACTTGATTAGGCAAGACTGATGTAATCTGTGTGACCGTCACATATGGGTATTTCAAATCTCAAAAAACGTGTGGATGGCAATATTGCTTATAACGCAGTAAATATTAATATGCGCAGCAAATTTAATAAAACTAAAACTATAATTGATTTTTTTTTTATGATTTTAATTACTTATTTATATTTCAGTCGGATTCGGCCATCAAGACTCATACTTATCGTGATCTCGCTCTGCTTTAGTTAAAGGCAGACGAGATGCTGAACTCCAGGATTATCTAAATGACATGAGCCAGCCTATTGCACCATCTTTCTTCCATTGTTGTGTTCCCGTGAATAAATCTATTTAGTTGTGGAGACATTATTTATTTCAAGGAAGAATGGTGATCTCTTTTCTTGTGTAACTATCAGTCGGATTCCAAGTAAGTTTGTCATTCTGACTTTCTTTCTGATGTAAACCTTCTTAATTCACCCCATCTCTTATCAATCTAAATCTGGTAAACCCCAACTGTCTCCAGTCAGCTAAAATACCCAATTCTACTTTTCTGCAGTTTGTAACCACAGAAATATGGCATACTTGGATGAGGATTAGGGTTAGGATTAGGGTTAAGGTTAGGGTTAACAAAATGAGATCTAAAAATCGTAACATTTATATTCTTAAAGTAAAGTTAATCTTTTGGGTTGTGCACTTTTTTAAAGACTTACATTTTGAAAATTTCAAATGGAGCATAACAATATATCCTCCCGACTCTCATGAAATAATTCATTAATGGTTCTTACATTCCTCTCGGTGCAGGAAACCACATTCTCTATCTCTGCGAATCTATTATCAGACCTTGTATGGAGTACTGTTATCATATTTGGGCTGGTGAATCTCCGTCTCATTTGAGGGTTCTTGATAACGTTATTGTAATCATAGTTAACCCCACCCTTTCTTCCTTTCTACACTCCCTCTCCTACAGACCTGATGTTGTTAGTCTCAGTCTTTTCTATAAATACTATTATGGCATGTGTTCTTCAGAATTATGTGATCTATTTCCGCTTCTTTTGTTCCAGCTCGTTTGACTCGTTGGTCTAGTGGTTTCTATCAATTCACTGTTTTGATACCTCATTGTAATACAGCTTCATATTCTAGTAGCTTCTTTCCAAAAACCGCAGGCTTGTGGAACTCTCTTCCTGCTGACTGTTTTCCTCCTACCTATAGCCTTGGTCTTTTCACGACTGAGCCCAATAGGCATCTCCTGTCTTTGCGATAATCATATTTCGTTCTTGTTAGCACTTTACATCAAGTGGCTTCATGTCTTGTCTGGAGCGATTTCCATAAAATGAAAACAAAATATATATATATATATATATATATATATATATATATAAATTTTTGATAACGTTATTGTAATTATAGTTAACCCCACCCTTTCTTCCTTTCTGCACTCCTTCTCTTACAGACATGATGTTGCTAGTCTCAGTCTTTTCTATAAATACTATTATGGCACGTGTTCTTCAGAATTATGTGATCTATTCCCAGCTTCTTTTGTTCCAGCTCATTTGACTCATTGGTCTAGTGATGTTCATCAATTCGCTGTTCAGGTACCGCGTTATAATACATCTTCCTATTCAAATAGCTTCTTTCCAAGAACCGCAGGCTTATGGAACTCTCTTCCTGCTGACTGTTTTCCTCCTACCTATAGCCTTGGTCTTTTCAAAACTAAGGTCAATAGGCATCTCCTGTCTTTATATTAATCATCTTTCGTTTTTATTAACTCTTTACATCAAGTGGCTTCATGCCTTGTCTGGAGCGACTTCTATCATAAAAATTTTCTTTGAATTTTAAGAAAAATAAACTGAAAGTTTGAAATATTCTCTTGGTGAGAAAACAGAGAAAGGGCTATAATACTTACCCTAACCCTAACCCTAACACGTTAAAAGGTTAACGTAAACAGTTACTTTGTGGCTGCCCAATTCCAAATTAAAAAAACCTGTAGTAATTTCATGAGCGAACTATTTCTCATTGGTTTACGTTAGTTTCAACTGAGATGGTAATTCGGTTTTACGATTGCGTATTCATTGCCTCCTTACTACGTGGGCGTATGACGCTTCTACGTGTAACATGATTCGTACGCGCTAACACATTTTGGCGCCAAGACTATAAACGATGTGAGCCTCAGTTCACTGTTATCCTTCAAGTAGACAAGACGCTTATCCTGTTCTCGACCCGACTCAACCATGAGCCAGCGAGATGCTGAACTCCAGGATACTGCATAATCTAACCAACATAAACCAGCTCTTTTGTTACTGTGTTTCTGTGAATAAATATTAATATATATTTAGTTGTGAAGCCATTATTTATTTCAAGGAAGAATGGTGATCCTTTTTGCTTATGTAACATTTCTATTTCAGTCAGATTCGGCCAGACGTATTACTCTTCCAAGTAAATTTGTTTGTCTGGCTTTCTTTCTGATTTAAACCAGATAAACTGGCCCCACAAACTAAAAAGCCTTTGTTGATATATCCGGAACATTAGGAAGTTTGATCCAATGTTCTACTGTCTTGACCGAACGAGAGTAGGTTCAAAGCACTCCCTCAAATAATGGTGGTGGTGTAACAATCATAAACATTGATATTTGGGTACTGATATTGATCCTGAACCAGTTTTCGTGAGGTTCGACTCGGAAGCGTTCGGCTGTCCTATGCAAACGCCCGAGTGTTGATGAGCCGAATGGTACCAGACGACAATTTTAATACGGTGCTGCGTCCTGTGATTGTAAGTTATATTTTCAAGAAATTTTCTAAAAGAAACAACAAAAAACAAAACAAGCAAAACATAGCGAAGTTACTGTTATCAAATAAATATTTTTTTGTTATTTTGATACGTTGCTGCGTCCGATAATTTTTAGTTATAGTTGCAAGAAATTTTTTAAACAACAAAACAAATAAAACAAACAAAACAGAGCGAAATTACTGTTATCAAATAAATATTTTTAACCCTAAACCCTAAACCCTAACCCTAACCCTTAACCCTAACCCTAACCCTAACAACAAAAAAAAACAAAACAAGCAAAACATTATCATCATAGGACGCAGCACCGTATCAAAATTGTCATCTGGTACAAATCGGCTCGTCAACTCTCGGGCGTTTGCGTAGGACAGCCGAACGCTTCCGAGTCGAACCTCACGAAAACTGGTTCAGGATCGATAATTTGTTTCCTCTGTCGGAGAACAGATGGTTTAGTCACACGTTGACCAATCAGACAATAAGGCGTAGTAATTTCTACCAGACCCATTTTTTTTTTTTAATAGAAATCGCTCCAGACAAGGCATTAAGCCACTTGATGTAAAAAGCTAAAAAAAAAACAATTAAAAGAAAAAAATATTACTTCAAGGTCAAAAATACCCAACGATAAATGCTAGATGGATAATGACCCATAAAACAGCAATTCTTCCCCCTTTGTCAGAAACATCGCTCATGGAATGTGAGACCTAAAGGACAAAATAAGGGAAGCGAGAGTTACGAGGCTGCCGAACGTAAACCCAAAGTTAGTCACTTTCTACTCTTCTTATACTCTCACTTTCTACTATACCTGCCGTAGTATCACTTATTTAGATCGATATTTTATAATCTGTGTCAAAATTCTCATTCTCACTGCTGACTTTGCATTATCAGACTGGGTTAGTGCTCAGGAGAGATGGAGAATTATAGGTCAATTGAACTATTTGTCAGTAGAGAAGCACGACTTTCATAAATAAATGTTTGCATGCATGCATATGTGAGTGAGGGGAGACAGACAACCATTCAAAGACCAATTACATTTTATTTTTCTGAAATATATCAAATATGTCTTAACCTATGATCCTATGAACCAGAATAGGAGTTGAAAGGAATAGGAATTGTATTAAGAATACTTAATTACAATAAGTTGGTCGCCATTACCGGCTCTAGGCAGACACGCTAACCGGTTCGCTAACCGGTTCTCCTTGGTAAGGGAAAAAAATGTCGACTTCATAGTGACCTGACGAATCCATTTCATCACTATGGGTGAATCCGGATCAGTCCACAACAAATATATAAAATATCCTATAAAAACAATTCTACTTCTAAAGAGTCGCCAACCTAATAGGTCCCTCACTGTTAACCAAGCTCCAGTCCCTGTCCCATCGCCGCAATGTAGCATCCTTGTGCTTGTTTTACAAATACTTCAATGGATTATGCTCCGATGAATTGGCTACTCTGGTGGCCCGTCGACGTAAATTCACTAGACCAACTCGACAATCAGCTAAATCCCATCCATTCACTGTGGAGGTCCACAGATGCCGGAGACCTTTCTACTCCAATAGCTTCTTTCCTCGTGCTGCTGGCCTCTGGAACTCCCTCCCTGCCCCCTGTTTTCCCGACGGTACTAATGTAAACAGACATCTCGCTGCGCAGCTCCCAATTTAGGTTGACCCCCCAAACCGTCTCCCTTTTTTCTAAGTAGCCCCTTACGTCTACAGTGGCGTCCTGCCTTGTTTGGGGTGAACTATGTTAAAAAAAAAATTTAAAAAATTTGACACATCTACATTTAATTAATATCTAAACAGTCGCCTTTAGGAATTCGCAGAGCAAGCAGAGAGCTTCCAGACAGACATCTACAACGAAAGACATACGTACTCTCTCCTGCCACCCATCTACTCTGAGCACAGCTATCCTCACTTGAAGATAAACTGCTCCCAAGAAAGTACTTCAGCAGCTGACATTTATCGACTTTACTCAATTCTTAAAAGAACAAATTAACAGTCGTAACTCACATTACACATCAATTGTATCTTTTTCATATCATTTATATCCATGCAACGCATGTCCTCAACCCTCACTGGCCAGGTTTCACTTTCATACATCAACCAGGACCGGCAGGACAGTTATAAAAGTGTGTGGGGGGGGCTCTCCTAAAAAGTGGGGGGACCCGGTTAAACACATGCATATATAACTTCATTATTGATGACCGTAAAGTGGGGGGGCAAGTCAAAAAGTGGGGGACCCCCCCCCCTGCGGCCCCGGTGCCGCCGTCCATGATTGCATTACGTACACACGCCTAATAGACTCTTCTCTTGGTTGACAGTGGTAACACTCTGCTAGTTAGTAATGGCAGAAGTTCCCTGAACTTATTCTATTCACTCCTAAATGTTTGCAATCACACTAGCACCCTGTACTCCAATGGTATCACCGAGGTAAAAAAAAACGTCTCGACAACCTCAATAGCTTCGCCATACAAATATACTTTCTCCATATCTGAGTTTTCATCCCTCTCCATTGTCTTACACAAATTGGTTCAATAATTAAATTCTACTGCGTTTGGTATAAGTCATTTCTCTTTTGTTTTGTTTTTTGGGGGGTACGATTTATCGATTGTTAACTATTCTGCACTTTTATTGGACAAAACTAGTCGATAAAATATGGCAGCTTTTTGGGGAGGAACTGTTTCAAGATAGACTAATGTTTTGTAGGAACTAATATTAACAAATTTTAATGAAACAAAAATCTATTAACGGGTATCTTTAAGAATGATCAGTACAGTCGCGGACGGGGTCCAAAAAACGAACGAGAACGGGGTTATAAAAATAAATATGCAACAAGTGAGTTTAACCTACGCCGAGAAGAGATATTTGTCTACTTACCCATGATATTTGTTTGTATTTTTACGTACTATAAATGGGTTTTTATTAGATGTAAAAAAAATTTCTTGTTCATTTTTTACTCGTATTTTTTCTAGACAAAATGGCGTCTTGTGCTCACTTCCTTACGAGCAAGCGCCATTTTTTTTTTTTTTTTTTGCAATGTTCGTGTGACAAAACTATTGATTTCTAATAAATAGCAGTTGGAACGGTTTAAAAATACAAACAAATATCACAGGTCAGTTTTAAATTAACTTTTATCGACGACAGTTACTTTTATTTGTTGTATATTTGTTTTTTGAGCGTTTTCAGCGTACAGATTATTCTAAAAGATACCCCCTATTAACTTTTGAGAATTGCTTTTTTTTTTCGGTATATAAAATTTTTTTATTTCGATATGCATTTTTTTTTTTTTTTCCCCAAGTATTTGTTCGTTTAAGGGCAATTGTAAGAAACTGGTAGAAGGTGACTCCGTCTCGTGTTAAAAAAAAACATGGCGTCGACCATACTGTCGGCACTTCGCGTAGGTCGCTCTTCAGCGAGGAAATCCTTCTCAAATGTCTCTTATATGAAAAATGGTAAGCAAAAAAATCTGGTTAAAAATTTGCAGATTTTAAGTTCGTGCCGTTTCGATTTAAAATAAGAAATGTTGATTTAAAGTTTGTTCATGCACTGATTGTCTTAACCAAAATAAATGACCTCTCAGTCCTCAAAGACGAAAATAAGGAATTTCGAAAGGCCCCCTTTTTAAAAAATATATTTATTAAGTTTATCTTTTGTGTGTTTATATAGATATCCCCCCACCCCAACAGCTGCCGATATTGGCTGGCTAAAATCTGATAACTAGTTACAACAAGCGAAAGGCGGCCACACAAAATGAAACCCGGGTTCCTGGAAGTTACGATAACAGTTTATTTGTTTTGTTGGTAAATAAGGAGTTCGAAGAGGTAAACATAATGCGATAAAAAGGTGTGTTTAGGCGATAAAAATGGTTTTATGTTGTTTTTTTAAAATAATATTTAATGAGGAAGCATTTCGAGTTAAAATCTATTTAGTAAAACGCATGTAATCTGAAGAAAAACACGTTTGAAATGTGGGTGCTTCTTCCAGATTAGGACCCAAGCTAACTTTGACCCCATCGTTAGGGGGAAAGTTAGCTCGGGTCCTAATTTGAAGAAGTACTGAAATGTGTAAATAAATAAGCTACAAGAAGGGTTCTTAATGTCATAATCTTAGTATGTATGTATATATATATATATATATATATTTCGCCTATACACTAATTTTATTCAAATGTTGGTACTTATGCAGTTTACATACCGTGCTGAAATAATAGCGTTATAATTTAGAAAGCCATTCTTAACGGGGGGGGGGGGGTGTTTACTATTCTGTACACCTAACAATTTAATAAACAGAAGATACTGTAAAAATTGAATTTAACTTGAAAATTCTATCTAAAAAATAGCCCGGTCCGTAAACTGCAGAAGCATCCGAATTTTGGCACTTCTGCATTCTTTATGAACCCGCAGCCGATTAAGAAATCGAAATTGAAGAGTTCCGTTTTTTTTTCTCCAAGTACCATTCATTCATAATTCAGCGGAAGTTGAATTTACCGGGAGTTGAAGTAGAATTTAGTTTTTAGAAAATGGAGTTAAATGAGTTGAATCTTCGCAACATTGGTAATTTAATTAACCAGACGCAAAAAAACAATAGATTTTTTACAGGCACATCGCCTGATTTCTTGCAGTCGGACATGCCCGTCATGTCAAAGACAGATGCAGATGGCAAGCCACAATGGAAGTGATGGATTTATTTGGAAATGCTCACGGAGAGAAAATGCGTAACAAAATAGAATATCAATGTTGACCAAAAAATTCATCCCCCCCCCCCTCAATCAAAACTTTACATTTTTATTTATAAAAGTTTTAATTCATATAATAAAAAAAAGAAATTGTTAATTGTTTCTTGTTACCCAAAAACAAATCAGTCTTGCATTTTTTTTTTAGGTTGTAAATAAGTCACTTCCGGTTGAATTACTTCCCTTTATTTTCAGTAGAAGGACAGAAAATCTGCGGGTTCATAAAGAATGCAGAAGTGCCATTTTTACACCATTATTTAACAAAATAAATAGATTTTTATACGATATTTTAAACATTTATTTACAATGTTACACGATATATTGTTGTGATATACAATGCAACATTTTCTGGAAACACTGTGAAAATGGTTCTATGATCCACACGGATGAGTAGAGATCATATAGCGGAATCCGAGATTTGCCGGGTGCTTTTCAGCATTCAACAGTGAATCACTCGCAGTATTTTGTGGACCCTATATCCGGCACTCATACACAAAATTGTGGTCACATGCGAAGAAGAAATGGGCACTCCAAATATGGCGTGGGCGTGGCCTAACGAGCTCAACAATTTCCTCGATAATTTACGACGTCAAACTAGAAGATCGCCATGAAATTATTATGTTGAGTGCTCAGGTTCACTAGAACTCCTCAAAAGTGCATGTCCATAGGATATAATGTAGTGTTGCCATGGAAATGAACAGCGTATGCCAACGTATCCCGAGTTTTTGATGCTTGTACAGAGAAGCGTCCGTATTAAATTATCAATACCACACAAAAAAAATTCATATACTTACGCAGCAGATTTAAATAAATATCCTCACCAAAAAGTAGGAAAAATTATCGAGTAGAATTTTAATTAAAAATCAAAATCAGTTTCATTGTATTTTGATTACTGCCATTGATTTATTACGTGTTAATGACAGACTGGAATACCTCCCCCTTCAATTTCGTGTTTTTCGCTCGAATCAATGGCCGAACCCGATTAAACGATATAACGGATTTGTATTTTTTATTACAATTCTACTCGATAGTTTTTGCTAATTTTTGGTGTACAAACCTATTTTTGCTTGATACATAAGTATATCAAATAGTTTTCCGGTTAATTGGAACTGCGATTTTCAGCGTTTTTCATATGTACGCGTCTCTGTACAAGCACCTTTTATCTTTATATACTAATGTCCCCATTAAAAAATGTTTAAATTTACTCCATATACACCTAAAAAGATCAACATCAACTTACCGTTTCCTCCCAACATTTAAATAGAGATTATTAGACTTATCACTGACCTGACATATTTTCAATTTGACAATAATTTGGTGCTTCTGCAGTTTCACAATGACATAAAAATATTTCAAGAAATGTATAAACTTTATGTACTTACGTGTTAGCTGAAAATAAGATTGTACAGAAAAAATTATGTGAATTCATCCAGTATTTATTAAATTATAAGAACAACAAGAAAAAAAAAAAAACCATCGTACGTATCGGTAGACATTTCAGCTTACTAAGTAGGCAAGGGAGATAACTTTCGGAAAGAAGACTGCCCACCAAAAATTACGCAGATTCATCCAGTATTTATTAAATTATAAGAAAAAGAAGAAAAAAACGATCGTATGTATCGGTAGACATTTCAGATTACTAAGTAGACAAGGGAGATAACTTTCGGAAAAAGTAAAAATATAAGAAAAATGGCGACATATAGATAAAATCGTTTTTTATTTTTTATTTAATAAATACTGGATGAATTTGCGTAATTTTTGGTGTATAGTCTTCTTTTCAGCTACCACGTAAGTACATAACAAAGTTTATACATTTCTTTAGCTTACTTTTTTTAAGAGAGGTCTAACATGTCATTGTGAAACTGCAGAAGCAACATAATTTTTAAAAGCAATAGTTCGGACTCCCTATGGGCAACCCCCTGAGTGGAATACTAGCCTGTCTATTTTTAGAATTCATAGAATCTGGCCCAATTAAATTTAGATTACCTCCAAACATGAATACTTTAGATATATTTACGACATTCTAATTTTTCTACCCGAAGACACAAATTGAAAATCTCAAACAAATTAAACACAGTCAAACCCTCCATAAAGTTTATTTATGAAACAGAAAAATAACTCGATACGATTTCTAGACACACTTATAATAAAATCTAACAATAACTTATCATTTAAAGTGCATCGCCAAAACCACTCACAAAACGACTATATACAGTTTTATTCCCACCATAACAACAAAATAAAAGCAGGCATGATAACCGTTTTTTTTTCCTATGTTCTTTCAGAATCTGTAGTCCACAATATCTAGATGAAGAATTCAAATACATCACAAATTCGCTCAAAACATTGCAATAACCCACATATTTTATATTGAATGCAAAGAAAAAAGCCCTACAAGTATTTTCCAAAAACAATAAACAAAAATCTCATGCACTGAACACTTCTCTCATAAACAGACATCTTCTCTTACCTACCCACTCCTTGGCCTTTTGGCTAAGATCAAAGTGTAGTATCTGTTCCGATGGATACTGCACCCCATACTGGTATTGTCTTGTCCTTCGGGGCTTGACTTACGCCGGTCAATGGGTCTGTCCTGTGCAGTTCTAGGAGGTCCACCCTCCCAGGCTTTGCCTCCCCTCTTTGGGGAGGAGTAAGTTTATTGCTTACTGTCTGAGGCGCCCCTACCGGGGAATGCCGACGGGGCTGCCCAGGCAATTTTTAAATGGCTAGAGTGCTCACTTTCTCGGGCGATGGCTTTTCAAACCCCACTTTCCCGACCCGACCTTGGGTCACATCTTACCTTGTGGGAGTAGGATAAAAACTGGCCTTGTGCCTAACTCCTACAATCCAATAATTTGAAAGACTAAATAAACTAGGAATTCTGACAATACAAACTACATCACAAACATTAAAAACAACAAAACATTAAAAAAAACAAAACCCACATCTAATGCAGGTATATATACTATACCATGCAATAATTGTCATCAGATATACGTAGAGGAAACTCAACGAGAACTAAAAAAAAAAGGATTGGTGAACATGAAGGAGATATATAAAATAACAATTCTCTCAACGCACTATTCTCTCACGCATTACAACACAATCATTCTTTTAACTTTGAACAGGCTCATTAAATTAATTTAAAATAAATCTCTGTGAAGATTTCTTGAATCAGCACTCATCATAAACTCTAACACAATTAAACAACGTAACGACTTCTACAATTTATCTCCTTTAATCAGCAAACTTATTGTATCTGAACAGAACTTGAATTTAGATCCAGGTTAGCTATTTTTCACATCACTCCGAACATAACTTTACACATAATATCGATAATAAAATAAATAAAAAACAAAATAAAAATAAATAAATTAAAAACATCCATTTTATTTCATAAACATTTTATACATTTCAAATTCTAACGGCTATGTTTTGTTCGAAAAAAAAAAAAGTACAAAACCATTCGTTCACGTCAAATGTCGCACCACAATTTTTGAATTCTAACAACTATGTTTTCGTTTGTAAAAAAAAAAACACTCATTTCATTTCATAGACGTAGTACACATATCAAATTCTAACGGCTATGTTTTGTTCCAAAAAAGAGCAAGAACATTCTTTTCACGTCACAAACGGACCAAACTTTTAAAAATATTTGTACTTTTGTGTGTCATTTCTTTGAATCAATCATCCCGAGGAAGTCTTGAAATAAAGACGAAACGTTGATGAATATATAAATAATATTTTTGGTTTTTCTTTTTTTTTTCATTTTATATATATATATTTTCATGTATCCACATAAAATGTTATAAGGAGGTATAATCTTTTATGTATCGATTTTCAGTATTTATTTCAACAGTGCTCAATACATGAGTAGAGCTAGGTAATAAGTTATGAAAATATATTTATGGCAATTAAGCTACACAGAGGCTTCCGTGTTTCATCCCTGTAGGGAATCGTCAGGCTAAAATGCATGGAGTTTGTGTTGCCAGGTGTTTTTATATATACACGTGATGTTTAGTCTAGCTAGTTAACCAATCAGATTCTTTGTTATTCTCTTAGCCAATCATTGGGCTTCTCACGAACAAAGGTTCGGTTGATTTTACTTCCTATTTCCTATTCTATTGTTCTGTTTTCTATAGGGTGTTCCATCCCTGTTTCTTTGTTGTTAATACAGGGTGGGCCAAAATAAGGGTCCTATCTTTAAATTTGAATAACTTGAATTTGAATAACTTCCACAAAATAAAAGTTAACCTCACCAAACTTTATGTGTGTGTAGACTGACCCTTCCGAGATTTTTTGAAATAAACAAAACAAATTTTAGCCGAAAAACACTTCTTAAAACTTACAAAAACTAAAGTATTGTTTTTTACACTGTTTTGAGTTTTTTAAGCAAAAATAATGTTTTCTAAATGAGGGTACGTTCCTTAGGGCTAATACGGCTCATGCTTGCTTCGGAAGGGGTCCTTTACTTATTCTAAAAAAAAAAATTTTTTAAAATCAATAAATAAAAAAGTTATGAATTTTTTAAAATAGGACCCTTATTTTTGCCCACCCTGTATATATATATGTAAATTTCTTAAAATTTTATAAAAATAAAAATTATATTTAAGTTTTGTTATTTTGTTTTTTTAACAGATATACGTTGACGTTACAGTTGAAAGTGAATGTGTGAATCTTGCGTTAATTGCTGTCGTCTTTTTTTCTTTGTCTTTCGGCAGCTGATTGCTCGGACAGGATCGATAGATCACCCCTCGTTTCTTATTATTATGCCAACGAGGGCTTCAAACATTTATGCGCCCGCCGCCAAGATGAGGCCAGACGAAGCGTTTTGGTAGGCATCAGCAGCAAATCAGAGGGAGAATTTGTCTACAGACATTGCGAACAATTTGGAAAAATAAAAACAGCGCTGCACTTCAAAAACAAAAAAGTAAATAATCTTTTTACATTAAAATTTTAAAAAATCGGTGTTTCTGCAGTTTTCGCCCTGACATGTTAGGCCTCTCTTTAAAAAAAAAATGTATATTATAATTTATAACCAAGGCTAGACTGAAAACTGCGTCTTCCTCTCCACTCCCATATCACGCATAATAGTCGACCCACGAAAGCAACCCTCAATTCATATGCAGACTTTAATTTGCCGTTAAAATGTGCCACTGATATTTCACCCATTTCCTCCCTCCCATTCAAAGCATCAGTTTATATTATATTTGATTTTCGATGATTTCAGATCTGACCACGTGACCTTCCCACTTTAAATGTTGAATTTCACTTTCTCTCTTTTTTTCTTCTTTCCAGCTTAATTCTTTCCGAATATGACCTAAGGGAAGGATCAGATTTTTATTCTGCCTGATGAGATCCTTTTCCAAATATGACCTAAGGGAAGGATCAGATTTTTATTCTGCCTGATGAGATCCTTTTCCAAATATGACCTAAGGGAAGGATCAGATTTTTATTCTGCCTGATGAGATCCTTTTCCAAATATGACCTAAGGGAAGAATAAGATTGTTATTCTGCCTGATGAGATCTTTTTCCAAATATGACCTAAGGGAAGAATAAGATTTTTATTCTGCCTGATGAGATCTTTTTCCAAATATGACCTAAGGGAAGGATCAGATTTTTATTCTGCCTGATGAGATCTTTTTCCAAATATGACCTAAGGGAAGGATCAGATTTTTATTCTGCCTGATGAGATCTTTTTCCAAATATGACCTAAGGGAAGGATCAGATTTTTATTCTGCCTGATGAGATCTTCTTCCAAATATGACCTAAGGGAAGGATCAGATTTTTATTCTACCTGATGAGATCTCAGCTTCTAACAGCTATTGATCGATAACATCGACATGCCAATGTCGCAGATGATGTACTTGTTTGTATAAATAAAAATAATCACATATATATATAGAACTTTATTTGATATATAGCACTCTATATAAGCCCGGTTGTATCTTTTTGAACTCAGGAATATTTCTGTTGAACTCAGGAATCTGGACGGAGAAGCTACACCTGAAGAAGCCCGGTGTTTACATTGGCCGAAACGTTGTGAGAATAACACTCAAGATGAGAACAGTAGTCGGAATAATCTAAATAATACGAATTATCCTCATCTCAAAAATTCAGAAGGTTTTTCTTTTCACATTCTTTCACATTTGTCAATAAATCAAAGCCTTTTTTACCATTTTCTGATTCTAGGACTATTTGTTGATTGAATTTGAAAATGGAGAAAATATCCCCAACCTCTTGTCAACTGTGGGTCACTTTCAAAATGACCACAAAGTTCCAGCAGAAAGTCGACTCCTTTTCCTGACACGCACTCCCAACGAAGGCAAATCGAAAACCACTTCGGTTCATTCAACCAATGATCCACCATTATTACTCTCGGATTTTCTTGCAATTGACTCGGTAAGATTTTTTCAGCTATTTGTTCTCAAAATTTTATGCAAATTTATATCTAAACTAGGACAAGATAGATTATAACGAATCTGATTGGTTAGTTAGCTAAACTAAACACTACTTAGATATATAAACAATCAATAAAAAAAATTTGTGCACTTAGCCTGATTATACCCGGCAGGGATGAAACATGGACGCGTCTGTGTAGCTTAATTGCCATTGATATATTTTCATACTACTATATATATATATATATATATATATATATATAATGTATATATAGAGATATATATATATAGATATAGAAGAGGGTAGTGCAGTATTAGTGCAGTTCCAACGAGAGAAAAGTATATATGTAAAGGAGTAAGGCTACCAACATTTGTAAAATGTTTTTTTCAGCATTTATTTATTATTTTGTTATTTTATCAATTTATATAACGTGTTTCAAGCGGTGGTCCGCTCTCATCAGATATGTACATCCATTTGAAGAAATGTCTTTCGATTTGAAAGTGTTGTTTCATTTGAGGAAATGTGTTATTGTTTGGCGTTTTTGCGCATATATATATATTTCCTTATCAACCCATCATGTCAACCCAATATTTCGATGTACTTGCATGACATTTTTCTTAAAATTATCATCCTGAGGAAGTCTTACAATAAAGACAAAATGTTGATGAATATATAAAAAATATCTCTTTGGTTTTTCCTTTTTCATTTCCCATTACGTCGGATTACTCTCATCCTTCCTTTCTCATATATATATATATATATATATATATATATATATAAATACCCGTTTCAGGACGGGTAAAATAAATTCACTGAATAGAACAGTTTTGCATAACTTTTATTACGAATATAAAAATCCAGATATAATGATACTAAACCTTATGTCTAGAATCCTTATTCCAATTTTGACTATACATGATTTTGATTCTAGAAAATGCCTAAAATGTAAGTTTAAAGATTGTTAATAAGAAATTTAAAATCAGGAAATATTGCTATGAATTAAATTTAATGCAAATCTGAAATATTTTAATTTTCACATATGAGTTTGTGCCCATATTATGCCCTGTAAAAACCTTACTGCAAAGAAACTTAAAGTTTGAGAATATTTATTAATTGATATCTAATATCAACAATTAAAATTTCACAATAATAAAAGTATCTGAATTTTCACGAAGGGCTTCCACCCCCGTTTTTATCCCCTTTGCATAAAACTAAATTAAACTAAACATAGCTTACAATTTGACCCTTTGCATTAAAAGTGAAGAAAATTTGTAGATGAGGTAAAAAAGGTTACCCCTCCCCCTTTCCTGACCCCGTTTCCTGATTGTATCAGCAGATAAAATCGATTATAAACTTTTGTCCGACTAAAAACAATTTCCAAATCTAAAAGTGTTACATGATTTCCGAAGTTTAAATCCATTTTTTTTTTTTCTCTTTTTTCAAAATGTCAGCTGTCCGACCAGATGCAACTTCTTTACGAACATTTACGCTTGACCGACCTCGGTCAACGGCTTCGCTTTTTCATCTGTTCCGTTCTTGAAGACATGCTTTGCGGTCTGTTTCCTCATTGTCACATTGATCCGTTTGGGTCATCCATTAACGGTGTTGGTCGTAAGGATTGTGATCTGGATATGATCCTCAATTTATGTCCGGATGAATACCAGGTGAGTTGACTATTGGGAAATCTGGAGACGAAGGAAGAATGGAAATATACGGGGGAAGAGAGAAGGGGAGGGCGTATACGGGGAAGAGAGAGGGCGTATACGGGGAAGAGAGAGGGGGGTATACGGGGAAGAGAGAGGGGGGTATACGGGGAAGAGAAGGAAAGGCATAAAATATAGAGTAGGGAGAGAGGGGGAAGAAGGGCAGAAATATATAATTGAAAGAGATGAGGGGGTAGAAAGAGAGGGGAGTATTCAGGGGAGAGAAGAAAAGGGAAGGCATAAAATATAGGGGAGAGAGGGGGGGAAGGGCAGAAATATACAATAATGAGAGGGAAATGAGAGGAAGAAAATATATGGTAATGAGAGAAAGAGAGATGGAAAAGAGAGATAGAAATATACAGTAGGGAGAGAGAGGGGAGGAAAAGAAAGGCAGAAATATATAATTGAAAGAGAGAGGGGGGATAGAAAGACAGAAAATATATGGTAACGTGAGAGAGAGAGAGAGAGAGAGGGAAAAAAAGGTAAAAATATACAGCAGGGAGACGGTGAGAAATAAAAAGAAATATACAATTAAGAGAGAGAGGGAGGAAAAAGAGAGGCAGACAATATATGGTGAGAGAGAGGGGGGAGGTAGGGCTTGAGAGGACATTTTTTTTGTTTTTTTACAAATAAGTCACCACTTATCAAGATTAAAAGCCACTCGAGGGTAAGGGTTAATGAGATGAATAGATTGGCAGTTGAATGATGATGAATATTATGAGAGGATTGAAAATGATGATGAATATTATGAGAGGATTGAAAATGATGATGAATATTATGAGAGGATTGAAAATGATGATGAATATTATGAGAGGATTGAAAATGATGAATGGAATGAATAAAAATTTGATGCCTTATGATGACAGTTTGTTAACATTGGATTTGAAGATGACTATATTGTAACCCGCAGGGAAACAATCCCATGATACCATTTTTTTGAAAGAAACTCTGTTCATGGAAATTCCGTTTGATGTGGAGGAAGAAAGTTGTGATAGAAACACAAGTTCTTGGTGTGAATGTCCTACAAGGAGATTAAAGTTCAGTCGGACATCTTCCATGGAAATAACGATTGAGTAGAGAAAGACTAGCAACATCTGTTCTGTGAGAAAGAGGATGTAGAGAAGTCACTTTTTAACTCTGTCACGACTAGAAAGGGTGCTTAGGCAATTTTTATTTTTGTCCCAATGCAGAGTGCCCCTTTTTTGGTAGCTGGATTTTCTCCTCATTAAAAACTGACCTTGTGCCTAAATCTGCTCTCGTGAGGAGGCAAATAAATAGGGACTAGCAACGTCTCTTCCGCGAAAAAGAGACCATCCCCCACTAGATTGTGAAGTCGACTTTGAACTCTGTCCAGACTAGAAAGAGGGCTCTGAGCAGCACCTCCCCAGATGGGGCAATGCCACTCCATCTTAGCACGTGTCTGACTCTTATATATGCACTAGAAGGAATTACTTGACATTGCCCGGGGCAAAAGTGTAACAATCTCTCTGCCCCCCCCCCCCCCCTCTCATGTTGTCTTATGCAAAAGTGTAACAATCTCTCTCTTTCCCGGTCGCCCCCTCATCCCTCTCTCTCTCGGGGCAAAAGTGTAACAATCTCTCTGTCCCCCCCTCTCATGTTGCCTTAGACAAAAGTGTAACAATCTCTCCCTCCCCCCCTAATGTTGCCTTAGGCAAAAGTGCTACAATCTCTCTCTTTCCCGATCGCCCCCTCATCCCTCTCTAATGTTGCCTTAGACAAAAGTGTAACAATCTCTCCCTCCCCCTCTAATGTTGCCTTAGGCAAAAGTGCTACAATCTCTCTCTTTCCCGATCGCCCCCTCATCCCTCTCTAATGTTGCCTTAGACAAAAGTGTAACAATCTCTCCCTCCCCCCCTAATGTTGCCTTAGGCAAAAGTGTTACAATCTCTCTCTTTCCCGATCGCCCCTCATCCCTCTCTAATGTTGCCTTAGACAAAAGTGTAACAATCTCTCCCTCCCCCCCTAATGTTGCCTTAGACAAAAGTGTAACAATCTCTCCCTCCCCCCCTAATGTTGCCTTAGGCAAAAGTGTAACAATCTCTCTCTTTCCCGATCGCCCCCTCGTTCCTCTCTAATGTTGCCTTAGGCAAAAGTGTAAAATATTTCTATCTTTCCTGGCCGACCCACCCCACCCCCCTTTTGATGTATATCTAAGTCATCGTTTTAAAAAAAAGAAGACATTCTTAGGAGTCGGTGGGGATTGACCCGTCGACATCTCCGTCTTTGTTCTCTATCGCTAACAGTTGCCTGGAGGAGACAAAGTATAAGATCCGATGAAAAATAGGTCACTTGTACGCTTTTAGAATTTGTGTTTTTTTTTGTACGGCGCGTATGTGCAAAACGTACAAGCGACAAAAAAAAAAAAACGAACAAATTTGACCCCCCCCCCCCCCCCCATCACAAAGTTTGTGTCTGTTCTACATGAAGAAATTAATGTTTTGTTTCCAATTTTTCAATATTATGCGTGAAAGATAGTCGATTTAAAAAAGTATCTTTATGGGGTTTTGTCGAGCATTTTGGGAGCCTTTTGCAGACATACAAACATATACACACACAGAACTCTCCTTTATATAGATTTTGATGAATACCGTAAATTTTTTTTTCTAAAGATTTTGGAAAATAACGGCTGTATATGCAACACTGTATATACAGTGACTGTATACACAGTGGTGGCCTTTATGCGATATTGCAATAAATTCAACAGGTTCACTTGAACTTTAACCCTGAATTTTTCTTTTATAGAAAAATGATATTTTACACATATATAAAAAATGACTCTGTAAGCTTCACCTTTCATTGTATGCGGAAACAATTTCTATGATATTTGTAGCATATAAGTAGGACTATCAAAATAAATTGTAAAATTTGACTATCTTAAATATTGGGCGAGTAAACACACTGGTACATAAATTGTTTAGTTTAAATAACAAGAAATGAAAGTTCAGTCAGGGTCAAATTACTGAACTCGAAGTTTGTTTTTACTTGGCTTTGAGAATTTGATAGAACCGGATGTGACGTCACATGACACAAAGAGAGTGAGAAAAGGAAGCCGTCACTTTCTTTGGAATCACTAGAAGTGCGAACATGTGGAATTTTTTTTGAAGAAGAATAATTTTACATCTATTTTAAAAATAACTCTAAGTTTAACATGACATTTGTAGCAGACAAAACTATCAAAATAAATTGTAAAATTTGACTGATTTGTACATTGTGATGGCGACCATCTTGAATTTATAAAATTTATAATGAGGTTGACCATCTGCTCTTGAAAATTGTCATTTTCTCATGCACATATTAGTCAATCGCTGAATTTTATTGTGTATATTTGTGCTGTTGTGTCTTATGTTGCAAATAAAAACAGTTTAACATGTAATATCGTCTGCTATTAGAGGCAATTTTGCGACGGCCGTGTTATAAGGGTTAAAGATTAAAAAATTTTCTTTTCTTTTCAGGTAAAAAAGCCGACTTTGAAATTTTTAACAAAACGAAAACAGGAAGATGATCGCAGTTTCTCTCAGCGCCATTTACACGTCTTTGCAAAAATGATTGAAAATTTCATCCCGTCTTGCATTGGGGTGACTCCAATATTGAATGCTCGTGTTCCGATCATAAAATTCCAGCACGAGTCCTGTGGAGTTGAATGCGATCTGTCATTACAAAACGAGTAAGAACTGTTTTAGTTTTTCCTTTATATTATACGAGTTGTGCCCGCATGGCGTTGCCCGGAATGTAGTGTAGTTTTTTAAATTGTTATTTGTTTTCACATTTAAAAATGTACAGAAAAAGAAATAAAATTTTAGTTGTAAGGGAGATAACTCCACTCATCGTTTTTGCTAGCTGTATAGACCCGACATCATTTTAGTTTTTAAATTTTAAATGTTTGTACATTTTTAAACTTAAGGGAAACAACTCCTATTATATTCTTCAGTTTAAAATGAGTTATCCTCCTTGCTGATTTTTATTTTTTTAAGTGATTGTTTAAAAATGTTTCACATTAGCCGTCGTCTGGGCTGGAATAAATAATTCTTAAAATTATTTGCTGATTTTGCTTAATTGGTCATAACAAAAACTGTTTCCATATTACGAGTTGTCTGAGCGGGATTACATCATGTTTTAAACCAGCTATAGCAAACGATGTTATGATATTGCTAATAACACGGTACAACAATAACAAATGAAAATCTGCTCGTCAGAAACAAAGTTTGATTTGTCAGCTTAAATGCTATTTGAGTCTAACTTTGCAAATCCGAAAAGGAAACTTTATATCTTAGATGTGTCTGATTAGTAAGGTCGATCGAATTTGAAACTGTAACAAACGTGAGTTTAACTTACTCATTTGTGAATTCGGAAATTAACAAACGGTTCATTGTCCGCCATTTTGGCTGCGAAACGACAAAGTCGCCAGATATTTTAAAAGTCTTAGGCACTCCGTTAAATTCCTTGTAAAAAAAATAACAACAGATTTACTTCAACAGTGCTCAATACTTAAATAGAAATTAGTAGTATAAAATGTATACTTATGGCAAGTATGCTACGCAGAAACGTTTGTGTCATTTCCTGATTTATTTTGGGAATGAAACACAAATGTTTTTGTGTCGAAAAAAATTTAAACTTTTTTAAAAAAAACTTTTATTCACCCGAAACAAGGGGCCACATTGCCAAAGAGACGTAAGGAGCTACTGCGATTAGGGGCCAGATTTATAGGGGGCATCCTTGGGGGGGGTTGTGCAGCAAGATGTTTGTTCACGTTACATTTACATTTCTACCAAGTCAGGAAACAGGGAGCAGAGAGAAAATTCCAAAGAGAAGCAATCCAAGGAAAGAAGTAATTAGAGTAGAAAATTTTATGGCATCTGGGGACCTCTACAGTGAAAGGGGTGGATTTTACTGCTAGTCGGGTTTGTCGGGGGGGGGGGGGGGGGGGTATTTATGTTGATGGGGAAAGAGTGCAGTAAATTCATCAACTTGTAAAACAAGCATGGGGATGCAACATTGCGGCGATGGGACAGGGGCTGGAGCTTGGTAGACAGCTCGGGACCTAATAGGTTAAAAACCCTTTTTTGTACCCTTTCTCAGATTGAAACTCGTGGTTGAGGCACCAGCCCAGATTTGGCAACAATACTCCAAGCTTGGATAAATGGTGGCTTTATAGAGATATAGGGGTACTGGCAGATATGAGAATTTTTCTAGCCCGATAGAGGGAGCTTATCTTCTATGCGGCAGACTTGGCAGCGTCTTCTATGTATTTATTCATGTTACATCGTATTCACTGTTTGATGCCGCTGTATTAATTTTCATAGAAAATGAACAAACAAACTTCCTCTTTTATCAAAACGAATAAATGCAAAAGTTATTTTCATTTATCTGAACTATATTAGAATCAAAACGGGTTACTGTTATTTAAATCAATAATACAACATATTTATTTACTCCTCTGCAGGAGTTAGGCACAAGGCCAGTTTTATCTTACTCCCACAAGTAAGATGTGACCACAGCTTGGGTCGAGTAAGTGGGGTTTGAAAAGCCAGCGCCCGAGAAAGTGAGCACTCTGGCCATTAAAAATTGCCTGGGCAGCCCCGTCGGCATTCCCCGGTAGGGGCGCCTCAAACAGTAAGCAATAAACTTACTCCTCCCCAAAGAGGGGAGGCGAAGCCTGGGAGGGTGGACCTTCTAGAACTGCACAGGACAAACCCACAGACAGGTGGAATCAAGCCCCGAATGACAAGACGACATCCGTCTAAAGTAATACAACATAGTACTTTAAAATACTATATATATATATATAGAGAGAGAGAGAGAGAGAGAGAGAACTCTTTCCGTGTCTAATTTGCATAACTATTTTTGAAATACTTCATAATTAATTGATGCATAATTTTGTCGTTCTGTTTATTCCATATATATGCAATATTTTTGTCGATATTAACAGTAATTAAGTAAAGTTATTTAATATGCAAAGGATAATTTATTAAACCTTTCTTAAAATATTTACTGATTAATTTTCAAGGAAAGTAATTTAAACTGAAAGAAAGATATAGCAGTACACAAGAAAGAGTCCTAAAAGGAGAAAGGATGACTCCCCCCCCCCCTACACGCACACACTCCTCTCTCTTTCTTCCGTTAGCAACGCCATATAGAGAAAGGATGTCTCACGTTAGCGACCGACGGCACATTAAAAACATAAATTTTAATAAGTAAAAATAAGGAACACACAACAAATTGATTTCATCTTTCTGTTCATTTCTTGGCAGTTTTATTTAAATAATCGAAATTACCAAAATGTTAATACCTATTTATGTGAATAAATGCGTGGTTACAACAAACTTATGAATAAAATGTTTATTATTTAACATTTTGATTTCAAGTATTTCGAGTATTGAACTTTGCGAGCGAAAGTGAGCTTGCAAAGACAGTATATATATATATATATAAGATATAACATTTTAATTTACTAGAATTGTTTGTCGGTGTATCTTTGATGACATTATTTTTTTTCTTTTCGACTCATTTTCAAAAAGTAAACTTTCATAAAACAAATGTTTTTAAAGTTTCATAAAACAAATGTTTTAAGTTTCATAAAACAAATGTTTTTAAAGTTTCATAAAACAAATGTTTTTAAAAGTTTCATAAAACAAATGTTTTTTAAAGTTTCATAAAACAAATGTTTTTTAAAGTTTCATAAAACAAATGTTTTTTAAAGTTTCATAAACAAATGTTTTTTAAAGTTTCATAAATGTTTTTTTCTCTTATATTTCATAAAACAAGTTTTTTTTTCTCTTATATTTCATTAAATGTTTTTTTTTTCTCTTATATTTCAGTTCCGGTTTAACCATGTCAAAATTAATTTATATTCTTGGAGAGACGGATCCGCGTCTTCGACCGTTGATCTTCTCAGTCCGTCATTGGGCCAAAGTAAATTTCTTAAGCCATAAACATCCGGGTCCGTGGCTGAGTAATTTCATGTATTCTTTTTTGGTCATCTGCTTTTTACAACTGAGATCACAACCGATCCTTCCGCCACTCAAAAATCTACTCACAGGTAGGTGCAACAAAGCAAGAACTTGCAGAAATTTAAATGTTGTCCAACTCCCCACCGAGGTTGTCCCCTTATCAATGTGGCTCCTTATGTCTCCGTAGAAATATGATTTGTTTGGGATGAATAAAAGTTGAAAAAAAAATCTTTGTTAACTTATCTCATCCACTTTTCAAGTTCGGGTTTAAATTCTGTCTTTTCTTTTTCGCTCCATCCAGTTTTTGTACTAAAATATTTGTGAATCTTTGATACAAAAGGCACCCCAAAATGATAGACTCAAAAGAGTTCACTTCTGTATATTTATAAAGTTTAGCCATTTGTCGCACTGACGGTGAGATTAAAAAGTCAATTTCTAATTCACGACAGAAAAAGCAGAGCCCCAAAGCTCAGTTGTTGCATACGAAGTCAGGGAAGGTTTGGCCCATAACACACAAAGAAATTTACGCAAATACAATTGTTGACGTGTCGTAATGACCTAACAACAAAATCAATGTTTTGGAATGTTTGAGATGAGGATTGATAATTTGTATTTTTTTTTTATGGAAATCGCTCAAGACAAGGCATGAAGCCACTTTATGTAAGGAGCTAAAAAAAAAAAAAGTACAACTTCAAGCTCAAAAACTAGCTAACGATAAGTGCGAGATGGATAGATTCTGACCCAGAAAACAGCAATTCTTCCCCCTTTGTCAGAAACATCGCTCATGGAATGTGAGGACTAAAGGACAAAATAAGAAAAGCGAGAGTTACGAGGCTGCCGAAAGTAAACCCAAGCTAGTCACTTTCTACTCTCCTTATTATGCGGACAACTGTTCTCATCTTGGATGTTATTCTCACGTAAACAAAAGGTTCGGCTCAAAGTTCTGTACAGATTCTCAAGTTCGACAAGATGCACCTGAAGAAGGCGGGAGGTTACATCGGCCGAAACGTTGTGAAAATAGCATCTAAGACGAGAATAGTAGACCAAATAATCCAACAAAATATTTGATTTAATTTCATTAAATTTCTTTTCTTTCACATTTGCAGAATCTAAATTGAATGCACAGAAAGAAATTTTGTCGTACAAAGCTGAAACTGGCAGCAGTGGTAAGTTCAAGATTTTTTTAAAGCCTTATTAATTATTTATAGCAAAAAAAATCATTTTATATGTTGGATAATAATATTATCTTGTCGGATTTTCACCGGCAGACTCCAATTGCAATCTGTCTGCCATACTTGATTCTGACTAGCCTATTTGTTCGTTTTTTCTTTCCACTAGCTTATTGTCTTGAATACATTTTATTTTGCTTCCCTTTTTTTTTCTGAAAACTGTTAGAGTGGAGACATTTCCCCTTACTCACCAATGCAGATTAAAGGGAAGTTATTGTGTACAATTATACCGAGTTCTCTCCCTTGAATTCTTTAAAAAAAAAAAATATATATATATCATATTTTTTGAGTAAATATTAATTATTATTACCTACGGACGTCGATGTTTCATGCTTACGCAATCTTCAGTGTAGGGATGTTAATTTATGTTGGTCGGAGGCCTCGACCCCAGTTTTCAAGTCGCCACTGACTCGTAGCCCGGTCTTTTTCCCCTCGGCCGCCATCAATTAGCATGAAAATTAGGAGAAATTAAACTCTATAACGCCAAATAAGCGGGCGATACAGAACAAACAGAATTCAACAATAACAACAACATTTATATTATTTATTATATATATATATATATATATATATATGATTATAATTATAAATATTAAACGAAATTTCCATGAACAGAGTTTCTTTCCATCTATGGAACACGTTGCCATGGGATTGCTTCCCTACGATTTACAACTTGGTTTGTTTCAAATCCAATGTAAAAAAATATGTTATAAACCGTCTTCATAAATTTTGTTCATTCCATTCATCATTTTCAATCCTTTCATAATATTCTTCATCATCTAACTGACAATTTATCTATCTCATTGACCTTTATCCTCAAGTGACCTTTAGCCTGTGTAAGTGGTGACTCATTTGTAAAATATATAAAAAGTATATTTCCATCATTATTATTTTTATAAAGAACATTTTATTTTAAGATAGAATTTTTTTTTCGAAATTTGCTGAAACTAATTTTCATAAATAATTCTTTTTTTTTTTTTCTTTTTTTTTTCAGGTGATTTACTTCAAGAATTTTTATATTTTTATTCCGAATTTGACTTTACATCAACGGGCCTTTCGCCGCTTCATGGGACCCGCTTTGAAAAACCCGATTATTCCCCTTTGTACATTGAGAACCCGCTAGACTGTGATTTGAACATTTGCAAGAACGTTAACGACCGAGAATTGGTCAAACTCTGCGATGCCATGAAATTGGCCACGTGGAGGCTGAACACTTCCGGCCCGTCTCTGTTGAGCATCTTCCAAAACGAAGATTCAAAGCGAATCTTGAAAAAGCGCTTCGATGTCAAAGAATTATTTCACAAAAACGAATGACGGAAGAATATGTTAGCACAAATAAAAATATAAAATATATGTTTGGTATTGTGTTTTGGAAGTTTTGAGATTAACTAAAGGATTTACACGCAAGAAAAGATGGGTATGCCATCGGAAAACACGCGTTTAAAAAAAAATATGTACAACCGCATTAAATAACGCGATTAGAAATTAAGAAGAGGATGAGAATCCCGAGGAGGATTATTTTTACTTAAATCGTAGCGGGTCAGTGTATGTAGTTCGTTCATCATGATATCATTTACATATTTTGTATTTTTTAAGTTTCAAAGAAATTAATATGTTCTAATCTGTTAATAATTAAATACATGCGTTTATTAGTTTTTAATAAATTTGTTGTTGTTGTTGTTCCTATTTACTTCCTGCAATGAGCGCAGAGTTAGGCACAATGCCAATATCTAACGTGGAGCGAATCCGGCTCTCCCAAAATGGGCACTCTGAATTGAGACAAAAATTTAAATTGCATCGGTTTATACGAATTTTCTATTCACTGACAGTGAGCATAAAACAATCATTGCAGATTCAGTCCATATACTACATTTTGCCTCTAGTCAAAATGCCACGGAGTTAACATGTTGGTAGTGATGATGATGATGATGATGATTTGTTTTCGATTTCCAGTTAATTCCTCCGCTTAGTTTGTTGGGAATTTATTATTTACTATTTATGCAATATTCTCCATTTCTAAAATTAGTCGAGATCTCTGATATTTCGAAATGAGACAAATTTCCGCAATGTATTGATTATGTTTAAAAAAAAATTGTTATGGACGGACAAAATCTCTACTTATATATAAGATAATCTCAAATTTCATATAGCTGAGGGTCTCGGCAGGCGACACTGGACCTACTACTTTCTCAGATAAAAAGGAAAGATTAATATGTATTTTTCAAATAAAGAGTATACACTAAAGTATTAAAGTTCTTTACGGCTGTTTCAAGGCAATGTTTATTTTAAGTCATGAAACATTTTTCAAAAGATGAAATTTCTTTAGAACAAAATTTTCTTAAGTACCTAGAAAACAAACCACAATTCACTACTACACCAGAAGAAGTCTTCGCAATGTATTTATAATGTAAACAAATTTGTGTATTTTAGGAGTTTGACGCGTCAATTCCTGTGTGCCATCCAAACCTCTATGACCATCATTCACCCTACTCACGTGTCGTTACAGACAATATAGCTATCTCCATTTATATAAAGTTATGTATGTATGTTTAGATATTTGTATGTACAAAATTCACTCCTAAACTAATTAACCGATCATTATGAATCTTGGAAAACAACTGCTAGGTGTAAGGGGTTGCAATGTGGACCATATTTAGTTTAATTTAGTTTTATGCAAAGAGGGTAAAAGGTGATGTGTGGAAGCCCTTTTATGAAAATTCAGATTAGACATCAATTAATATATATTCCCAAGATTTGAGGTATTTTAGAGTATTTTGAAGGGTTTTGAGGGGCATAATATTGGCATAATCTCCTTTGAAAATTAAAATATTTCAGATTTGCATTGAATTAAATCTATAGTCATTAGATGCCAATTCAGAAAGATTCTTTTAATTTCAAGTTAAATTTTCTAAAATAAAAATATGTAATATTCTAGGCTTAGTATCATTATATCTTGATTTTAATTGCGATAAGGAGACATAAAAGTGGTGCAAATCTGTTTTGTTCAGTGACGGGTATTTTTTTAACTTATTAATACGTGTAACTGCTACTATCTATATATCAACACTTACTTATATTACGTGTTTATACAGGTACATACTTACCTGGCACAGCCTCCTGCACAGGAAAGTAACCGCTGGCATGTCTCGTCTTGTCCTTTGGGAATTGATCACACCAAGGGACTTGATCACACCTGTCTGTCGGTCAACCTATGATCACACCGGTCTGTCGGTTCATCCTTATGTCGGTCTCGTCTTGCCCTTTGGGGCTTGATCACACCGGTCTATCGGGTGTTCTGCCCTGTGCAGTTCTAGGAGGTGCCGTGGTGCGGCTGTTCTGTCCTGTGCAGTTCTAGGAGGTCCACCCTCCCAGGCTTCGCCTCCCCTCTTTGGGGAGGAGTAAGTTTATTGCTTACTGCCTGAGGCGCCCCTAACGGGGAATGCCGACGGGGCTGCCCAGGCAATTTTTAAATGGCCAGAGTGCTCACTTTCTCGGGCACTGGCTTTTCAAACCCCACTTTCCCGACCCGACCTTGGGTCGCATCTTACTTGTGGGAGTAAGATAATTGGCCTTGAGCCTAACTCCTGGAGAGGAGTAAATAAATATACAGGTACATAACAGCAGTCACCCGCCCATCGGTCCATCTGCATGTGTATATCACTCAACACCAATCCCCATTGATTACATTCCAGTCACACCTGATACCGGACCAACGAGAAGTCCAGGATCAACGACAACATTATGTCAACGCTGAGGGACCATCTATCCTGACGAACTCACATCACAGATGAAGACCCACACATCCTTATATCTCGTATCCGTTCAGAATTAATACACATGGTTTAAAAATCTAAATTCCTGTGTCTGTTTTCCTTGCTACGCTTTTTATAACATCCTTGATTAAAAGCTAAAAAATATGCAAGTAATCAATACATATTCTCATTAATTCAACAACAAAACAATCATTTCAGTCTCTTCATAAACAAGTCAGCCATTTTTATGTTTTGTTAATAGTTGGAAACAAAGAGAATTATTGCGTGACTCTTAGAAATTTGAAAGGAATTTTGATGCATTTTAAACCGTTGAAGGACCCGTGGCGCAGTGGATGTAGTACTAAGTTAAATTCAGTTTCGCGTGATAGTCATCTGAAGGTTGAAGGTTCAATCCTCGGTGCGGGTGATACGAAGAATTGCGAATTACTAAAGATTTCTCCGAGTCACGGAACAAGAGCATAAAGGGTTCCGTTCAAAGTTCCGTCCAGATTCCCGAGTTTGACAGAAATATTTCCGAGTTCGAAGAGATACACATGAAGAAGGCCGGAGGTTACAGCGGCCGAAACGTTGTGATGATAACACTCAAGATGAGAAATGTAGTCCGAATAACCAAAATTATGCAAATTATCAATCCTCTAACAAGAACGAAATATGATTATCGCAACGACAGGAGATGCCTATTGGCCTTAGTGTTGAAAATACCAAGTCTATAGGTAGGAGGAAAACAGTCAGCAGGAAGAGAGTTCCACAAGCCTGCAGTTCTTGGAAAGAAGCTACTGGAATAACTACTGTATTACAATGAGGTATCAAAACAACGAATTGAGGGTGACCACTAGATCAACGAGTCAAACGAGCTGGAACAAAAGAAGCAGGGAATAGATCACATAATTCTGAAGAATACATGCCATAATAGTATTTATAGAAAAGACTGAGACTAGCAACATCATATCTGTGAGAGAGGGGTTGTAGAAAAGAAGAAAGGGTGGGGACAATCAAATAATTAACTATTATTTGTCGTTTAATAAGTTTTAATAGTCTCAATATAATATTTAAAAAAGTTTATTCAATAAAGTTTTACTGAGTAATTAACTACTCAGCATTCAAAAAGTTTTTTACTGAATTTTGTTTTCTCTCAGCTGGGAATCAAGTAAAACTTTTTATTCACAATTTGGTGCTTCTGCTGTTTCACCATGACATGTATATAAAAAAAAAAAATAGCTAAAGAAATGTATAAACTTTGTTAGAAGACTGTACACCAAAAATTACGCAAATTCATCCAGTATTTATTAAATAAAAAAATTAAAAAAAGATTTTTTATTGATAGTCGCCATCTTGTATCTTCCAATCACCCGATTTTATCCTGGGTCGCCAAGGGACAAAGGGAGATAACTCATTTTTTTTTTTTTGATTTTTTTGGTTTTCTGCTTCTTCTTTCGTGTGAATCAGATGATTTTGGTGTTGGCATTAGTTTCCCCGATGTTTTTCTAGTTAGAAATCTTCCTGGAAAGACATCGGGTACTTAGGGGAAGGACCACGAGAAGGTTGCCAACATCCCTAAGTGACAGTGGTACTGTTGAACCGACTGAATTCGAACTAGGAACACACAGGTCTTCAGTCCGTGTCGATATCCACTTAACCACGGTCACCTCCCGGTTTTCTGCTAAATTGGTAATAAAAAAAATAATAGTTATCTCCCTTGTTACAATACATAAAATCGTTTTTTTTTTCTTTTTCTTATAATTTAATAAATACTAGATGAATTTGCATAATTTTTTCTGTGCAATCTTATTTTCAGCTACCACGTAAGTACATAACAAAGTTTATACATTTCTTTAAATATTTTAATGTTATCGTGAAACAGCAGAAGCACCTGCGATTTTGTTTCTTGTTGTTTTTATTTGTTTGTTTTTCTCCTTAGATGCAGGACTGTACCCTACTCGATGTCTCCGATAGTGTAGACGCAGCACTTTCATTAGATCCGAATGCCCAAATCCATGTATTTAGGGATTTTAATGTTCACCGCAGAGATTGGCTTGGTTTATCGAGCTACACAGACGCAGCTGGTAACTGCATGCATAGTTTCTGCATTGCACATCCCCTTTCACAAACCGTCACTTTTCTGCCCCGCTTCCCACATCGTGAAGCTCAGCAAGCCTCACTTCTCGACCTATTCTTGACAACGTTGCTCGAGGCTTGCGTGACAGATGCCTATAACCCACTCGGGAACGTTGATCACCTTGTGATAATGGTTGATATCACCTTATTGTTTACACTTACGTATCAGACCAAAATAAGTATCCTCAGCAAAAATTAGGGGAAATTATCGAGTAGAATTTTAATTAAAAATAAAAATCAATTTTATCGTATTTTGCCCACTGCCATTCATTTATTACTTGTTTATATGACAGACTGAGTTATGTCCCCCTGATATCACTTTAATCAATGGCAGATCGGTAAAATACGATAAAACTGATTTTTTTAGTTAAAATTCTACTTGATAATCCTTGCTAATTTTTGTGTAGGTACCATTTTTTGCCTGATACATAAATATATCAAAGAGTTTTCCGGTTTATTTGGAACTGCGATTTTCACCCATGTAACTGCGTTTTTCATATGTGCCCTCATCTATATAAGTGCATTTAATTTAAAAATTAATATTATCACAACAAACCATTATTACTAGTAAGTGTTAGAAATACTTAATATTAACAATAGTTAGTATTAGTAATATTTAATATTACTAATATGTAATGTTAGTAATAATTACTAACACTTAATGTTAAAAATACATAGTATTATGCTTCGGAATTTTTGAGATGAGGGTTGATAATTCGTAGAATTTGGTATATTCAGACAACTGTTCTCATCTTGGGTGTTTCTATCACAACGTTTCGGCCGATGTAACCTCCGACCTTCTTTAGGTGTACTTTGTCGAACTCGGGACTCTTTCTGTCGAACTCGCGAATCTGGACAGAATTTCGAACGGAACTCTTTATTAAATGCCCTTGTTCCATCTGCCATGATTGGGAAGAAGTCTTCAGTAATTCGCAATTCTTCGTATCGCCTGCACTGAGGATTGAACCTTCGACCTTCAGATGACTGTCACTTGGAACTGAATTCTACTTAAACTATATACACTGCGCCACGGGTCCTTGCGGACAATTCTAACTACTTATCTATTATTTATAATTATAGGTTCCCATATTATATTGAATATTCCAAGAAATTGGCAGATCTTGTGGGATCAGGTGGTTACTGTAAAGTAAAAAAGAACCCGACTTTGAAAACGGAGAGGAAACCGTCACATATCCTTAGTAAAAACAAGGACCTAATTCCACCTTCAAAATACAGACACCTGGTTCAACATTACAGCAAGCTACCACACCTATACGGCCTTCCTAAGATTCACAAAGACGGTATTCCATTAAGGCCCATTGTCAGCGCCTGAGGTTCAGCATGCCATCCAATGAGCCGATTCCTGGTAGATATAATCACTCCACTCACAGGAAAATCTCCATCGTATGTCAAGAATTTGGCTCATTTCGTGGAAGAAATCAACAATGCTTCCATTCATTCTAACCAGATGGTGAGTCTAGATGTAGTGAATCTGTTCACGAAAGTACCCACTGATGAGACCCTAACAGTGGTACGAGATAGGTTGACGCCAGATGCTTCACTGAAGGAACGCACTTGTATCCCAATTGATAATCTAAGGAGATGTTGACCTTCTGCATAGAAACCACATACTTCGTGATGGGACCTGATATATACCGACAGGAAGAAGGTCTAGCTATGGGTTCACCATTGTCCCCAGTACTGGCCATATACATGGAATACTTCGAGGAAATGGCGTTACAATCAACACCACTACAGCCAACAATGTCACTGCGATATGTAGATGACACATTCATACTCTGACCTCACCAGGAGGACGTTCAAATATTACTGGACCATATGAACTCTCTGCTCATCTATACAGTTCACGATGGAAAAAGAACATGACAACAAATTATCCTTCCTAGATGTGCTGATAACTCGCACTGACCAGGGGTTTAGGTCATCTGTGTATCGAAAGCCAACTTTCACTGGACAATATCTAAATTCAAACTCCCACCATCCATATAACGTAAAGAATGGAATTGTCTGGTGCTTACAACATCGAGCAAAGACAATATGTAGTAACAACGATACATATCAAGACGAAATGGATAGTTTAAGAGAAACCCTCCACCGAAACAACTAAGACGCAACACCAAGGACACCAGTCGAGAACGCACCACAGTTTGTATACCATATATGAGGGGCTTGTCGGAAAAAATCAAAAGAATATGTAATCCATATGACACAAGGATAGTATTCAGGAGTGACTTAACACTCCAAAAGCGTCTTGTGAGAGTCAAACCCTCTACGGAAAAAGTCATGACTTAGAACTGTGTGTATACGATTCCATGTAAGTGTGGAAAAGTATACAAAGGTGAGACATGTCGTCCACTAAAGGTAAGGCTCGAAGAATACCGGAAAGCTGTAATACGTGGAGAAATCAAAAAGTCTTGTATGGCTGACCACTAGGCGACAATGACTTACTAAGTAGACCTAGTATAGAATTCAATACAATATGGGAACCTAAAATTATAAATAATAGATAAGTGGTGATCTATAGTGATAAGTAGTTAGATCAAAAACAAGAATAGGTTTAAGGCTCCCAAAATTCATACGAGAATTGTCCGCAAGGACCCGTGGCGCAGTGTATACAGTTTAAGTAGAATTCAGTTCTAAGTGACAGTCATCTGAAGGTTGAAGGTTCAATCCTCACTGCAGGCGATACGAAGAATTGCAAATTACTGAAAACTTCTTCCTAGATGGAACGATGGATTTAATAATGGGTTCTGTTCTAAATTCCGTCCAGATTCCCATGTTCGACAGAAAGATTCCCGAGTTCGACAAAGTACACCGGAGGTTACATCGGCCGAAACGTTGTAGCCCGAATATACCAAATTATACATAGTATTAGTATCAATAGTAGTATTAGTACTATATAGTATTACTAACATTAAATATTACTAATATTTAATGTTAGTAATAATTAATATTAGTAATATATAATAGTAACAATACTTAGTGTTAGTAATATTGATTATTAGTAACTACTAATAAATATTACTAATAGTATTATACACTAATATTTAGTATAGTATTAGTACTACTTTGTATTAGTAATAGTTAGTGTTAGTAATAATATTAGTAGTATACAGTATTACTAATACTTACTGTTTGTTATACTAAGTATTAATACTAATACATAGTTTTACTAAGGTAACTGTTAATAACTGAAAACAGAAAAATCAAATACGTTTTTCTTCACGTGGTTTTCAAATTAACATTTTTCATAGTTTAAGTAAAAATCCAAGAATTGTTTTCGTTTTCTTGGAAACAAAAAAAAAATGAAACTAAAATAAAAATGCGTTTTTTTTTTTAGTTTCATTTTTTTGTTTTTCCGATGACGTCACATCGAAATATAAAAAAAGGCGCAGCGGATTTTTGGAGAAGGCGAATTACACACCAATAAACACTGATTTTCCTCTCGCCACCTGGAAAACATCAACTTTTCTCTGTCGTTCAAGGTAAGTAAACACGAAAGGAAAGTAAAATGTATCCCGAGTTTCGTTGAATTCACGGAAAAAGGCCATCTTAACTCCGTTTTTTGTCTTTCAAAACACCAGACGAAGCTGTTGTCAACACAAAAACGGCCAGGAAATGGGGGATCAGTTTGGTATGCAAAACCCTACACAAACTGATCACCCACTTTACGGCCTCTGATTGAATCCACTGTTTTGAATTTGTCACGTAAATATAGTAGAAATGTCTTTTCTTTTTAAGTTTTGTTTCTTTTAAATTATTTTATTGTTTCTGATGAAGTTGTTTCGTTCGTGTTTAAATCCTGGCTTTTTTTTGTTTATTATTTATCCACAAAGTTGTTTTCTAAAAACAGGTGTAAAAGGGGAAAAATTAAAAACAAAAAAAGCCATGTTTATTTTTAAAATCTTTTTTCTTTTTACCCACTACAAAAAAAATAAAATTTTAGTAATGTCAGTAAAATACGTCGAATGTTGATTTTTATGTTTTGTTTTTTAAATTTCAAAATCTTATTTCGTTGGTTCTTGTACAGATCCGCCCCCATGGCTATCTGAAAGGCAGCCATACAAAATGCAACTCGGGTTGATGAAACGAAAAACACTTATTGATTTGTTGACATTATTGTATTTTATTTATCGTTCAGTAATGTTTTTACCTTGTTGCATTGTATAGTCTCTCTCTCTCTCTCTCTCTCTCTCTCTCTCTCTCTCTCTATATATATATATATATATATATATATATATATATATATATATATATATAATCGTAGTTTGCTTGAAGCATTGCTGGGAATAGTAGTAGTATGTTTTTAAAAGGCAAGGCTGTGGGCAATGCAAATTCCGGGTAGGATGTAAGCTGGAAGGAACAAAAATAATAAATCGAATACGAAATGGAACTTACTATTTATTTTTTCTTAAAATCTTACATAACAGCAAGTGTGGTGTTAGCTGTTTGTGTGTTGTCCGGATGATTATTAAAAATCATCATATATATATATATTAGTATAAATTTGTATTTATACAAACATTATTGGTTACATATGTGCATACATATGTAACCAATAATGTTTGTATAAATACAAATGTATACTAAAAAACAGCTCTACTTGTTATTGAGCACTTTTATAAACACTGGAGTTTCAACGGACTTACATCTACAGAAACTAATATAATACATATACCATATATATATATATATATATATATATATATATATATGTATGTATGCAAACATTGTTAAAAATAACAGAAATCGTCTGTTTAATTATACCTTTTTTTTTTCAACATCTACAAAAACATAACTGCCCTCCCTCTGATTTCAGACAAATTCTAGTTAATAACATTCCGAAACCAATTTTAAAAAAATTAAAAATACTCGAAGCTGTCTACATAAAAACACAACCTAAAATTAACATCACATATGAAACCAGTGGTAACATTTTAAAATGCTTAACGTAATGCGATTTTGTTCTGTGATGCCATCCAGTGTTGCTGAATTTAAATCGTCAACGACTTCCTGGAACAATGCGAAAAACGTTCTCTGCGCGTTTCTTCGCCGTCTTTTTAAAATTCTTTCTCCAACTTTTTTTGTTCATTTGCTTTTGACACCTGAGGATGATTCGACGAAGAATCGAAAATGTTCGTGAAACCTATGGAACATTTATTAATTTTTTATTTTAATATAAAAAAGACCATCAGAAATTATTTTTTTAAAAAGGTATAATAAAACAGACGAATTCTGTGATTTTTGACAATGTTTGCATAAATGAGAAACTGCTGCCTAAATACACACAATAGAGATGAAAGATGAGAATAACAAATTGTAAAGATACAATATTTAGAACATCAAAAGTTCAGAGCAAAGAGCTTCATATCCTTAATCCATGGATTTTCAAAAGATAAACTCTTTTCATCAGAGGATAGAGAAAAACCGACAATGCAATTGTAAATATTTAACTTTGTAATTGTAAACATTTAACTTTGAAAATTTGACATGCTTTGAACTTTTGATGTTCTAATAAATATTGTATCTTTACAATTTTTCATTCTCATCTTTCATCTCTAGAATTGATTGCTCTATTCAATATATTGAGCTTTATATTATCACGATAGATTATTATTAAACGATAATTCAATTATCTTTAATTTAATTCAACATTTAGATTATATATATATATATAAAAAGTGATTTATTTGGCATTTTTAACGACAGCTAACAGAACAAAAAAGGGGTGGAAAAAAAAGCAAATAGGCAACAAATAAAGGCACTTGTGCAGATTAGGGACGAGCCGAAATTTATTTGTTTTCATTTTAGAAGAGCTCCAATGGTGTAAGGGGCCGACAACTCTCTTTTTATTCACTAACCGCCTGCAGAGTGTTTTTGAACAAATTTCTGAATTGTATCCGTTTAAAAAACAAGAGAAAAGAAAACAAAAGAATAAATTCAGTAACCAGCAGACAATTTTTCAAAGCATTATTGATTAAACCCTAACGACAGGGTCAAAATTACCGCGGGTCCCAAAGTAAAAAAACAAAACAAACAAAAAAACACTGAAAATAAAACTGAAAAAATTTGGACGCAGCAACGTATCGAAATTATCGGCTCGTCATTTCTTGGGTGTTTACGTAGCATGCCCAAACGCTGCCGACGCGAAATTCACGGAAATTTGGTCAGGATCGATAGAAGTACCATTTTTTTAAACTACAAAAAAAAAAAAAAAAAAAATGTGACTGTTCTAATTGAAATTTTAAAACTTTGGTTTGAAATGAAAAAAATATACTTATGATTTTCCCGAATTTTATTTTATATAATAAATGTTTTATTAATTAATTGAATTTGCATTACGTCTTAATTTAAAAGAATCATATTTTTATTTTCGGAGAAATTATGCACTTAAAGTGAAACAAAAATAGAATTGTCGAACTCTTACACTATTGGAGTTCTTCTAAAATGAAAACAACTAATTTTCTGCCCGTCCCTAATCTGCAGAAGTGCCCAAATAAATTTTACCAAAGGCAAAGAAAATTAATCTTTTATTAACTTGAATAAGTTTGTGTTTTAACTTATTTTAAAGCGTTTTTTTTGGTTCAAAACAAACCTGGTGTCCACCTGTTCAGTTAGAACGGCAAACAAAATAGTTTGAGCCCTGCACGGAGACCCTTGATAATCGGTCAAAAATCGAAAAATAAACAAAATACTGTTGAAAACACATCCAATCAGTGCAAGTATTTTGTTTAATTTTCGTTTTTTGAACGATTATGGAAACTGTAATTTCGGCCATTTTTCCCCGGTGGACACCAGGTTTGTTAAACTCTAGGTTAGTAAAAGAGTAACTTATTTTGCCTTTCGTAACATTTATTTGTTTTTACCCCGTTTTCGTTCTATTAGCTGTCGTTATAAATGCCACTTTTTTTGTTTATTTTTTGTAATTAGTGGTTATCTTGAACTTTTCAGTTTTAAGATAGCCGCCATTGAAACGACATGATCCGTAGGGAGGGGCAACCGGAAGTGAAATTCAGCATCGAATCGTAACTTTCAAAAACAAAAAAAACAGTTCGGTTCAAATTCGGAAGAAATACCCCCAAAACAAATAGTGATTGAAATTTTTAAAAATAACACATGAAAACAACTAAAAAAACAAACAAAAAGAATTTACAAAAAAAAATAAATGAATAAAATAGTGGGCATTTAAAAACAAACAAATAGTTAACAGTGTTAACACACAAATAAACTTATCCAGGTTAGTAGAAGAGTAACTTATCTTGCCTTTGGTAATATTTATATGTTGCCTGTTTTTTTTTTTGTCCTTTTTTCGTTCTGTTAGCTGTCGTTAAAAATGCCCCGTTTTGTCCCAATAACAGAGCGTTCACAGCCCTCCTTTTTGGGGAGCTGGAAATCCCCCTCCATGAAATAACCGACCTTCTGTCTAACTTTGCTTTCGTGGGGAGGCAACAAAATTATGACTATGAAAAGTAAATTACAATTTTATCCCAGGACAATAAATATAGTTTTTAATATAATTACATCTAACAAGCGAAATCGGTGAGATATTCAAACGGCCACTATACTACAATTGATCTCCCCCCTCCCGCCTTCTCTTAAGTCGACCTTGTGACACTTTCTACTTGCGTGAGATCGTTGCTAAATATATACCAACATATTGATTGAATAACGACAATAAATTATTCTTCTTACTTAATGAAATGCTAGCAAGGCAACCCGGTGTTGCTAGGCATTGAAATTGAATGACAGGCTCTGTCGTTTTGCGTCCAGCCCATAACACCATATTACTCTTTTTTAACATTTTATAAATTCGAGTTTTGGGGTGGGGTTTAATAATTTAATCAGCATGAATGTGGTGGGTAGGGTGTAAGTAAATTGAAATAGAATTGTGTAAATGTAGAGTCTTTAACCCCCCTCGAGGCACACCTGGTGTTTCTTGAGAATCACTGATGACAACTGTGCACTTCTGCTCCAAGCCCTGAACCCCTTATTTACACTTTTATTTTTATTTTATCGTCTCTCTCTCTCTTTTATATATATATCTTCTTCTTCTTCTTCTTCTTCTCCTATATAAAGGCCAGTTGTCTGTATGTTTGTCTGTTTGTTTGTTTGTATGTCCAGCTACTCCTCAAAAACTACTCGGCAAACTGTCGTCAAGTCGACATCTTTAGGACCGGACAACACCTGGGAGCATAATATCTCAAAATTACAAAAAAAAAAAATGTCCCTGGGGGTCAACGGGGCCAGTTTTTGGGGGCGGGTCTGGTTTTTTGAAACTTTTTCAATGTTATTTACTGGTGATTTTGAAATCAGCCAATGTATTCATGTAACAACTTGATAAAAATGCACTGGCCGGTTGTATGAGGTCATCCCATAACTTCTGTCCGGATAAGGGGTGCTCAATCACATCCGCACCTAGACACCTAAACTTCTATCTTTTAAAATAAAAATAGTTCTTTGGGGGGAGGGGGGGGGGAATGTTTGGGACGCGGGTGGGGTAGGGGGGAATTTTTTTTTTGGGGGGGGGGGGGAGAATTTTTGGGGGGCGTGTGGTGGGGTGGGGGGAATTATCAACATCTTCATCCTGCGGGGGTGCTTATACAATATAGGACCCGGAGGCTTCTGAAGTATATGGACCTGGGCAGGGTTCTTCTGCAGTATAGGCACCAGGGGGAGGTGGGGCGCTTCTACAGTATAGGACCCAAGGGCTTCTGCAGTATAGGAACCAGGGGTGCGTCTACAGTACAGGACCCAGCACCGGGGGTGTGTATACAATATAGGACCCGGGTGCTTCTGCAGAATAGAGACCATGGGTTCTTATGCAGTATAGGGACCAGGGGTGCTTCTACAGCATAGGACCCAGCACCGGGGGTGCTTCTACAATATAGGACCCGAATGCTTCTACAGAATAGGGACCATGGATGCTTATGCAGTATAGGCACCGGGGGTGCTTCTACAGTATAGGATCCAGAGGCTTCTGCAGTACAGGCACGGGGGGGGGGTGCTTCTGCAGTATAGCCACCGGGGCGCTTCTACAGTATAGGACCCAGCACCAGGAGTGCTTTTACAGTATAGGACCCATCACTGGGGGGGGGGGGGGGCTTCGTCAATTTAGGACCCAGAGGCTTCGGTGTTGTCCGGGAAAAAAGTGCTCAATATCCTATTTTGCTTGCGGAGAAGAGAGGAGGAGGAGGGAGAGCCCCGGGCAACGCCGGGTACCCCTGCTAGTATATATAATAAAATAAAATGTAGTAACACGAAATTACATAATCATCGATGCAATAATTTATTTCAACCTTGTGGTCATCGATTATGTAATTTCGTGTTACTTTATTTTATTCTTGCTCTGTTTATTACATTGAGCTCTCATACCCGGATTTCCTCCTAGAATTATTTCATTATAACACAATATATATATATATATATATATAGTGTGTCAGGTTGTATATGAAAAGAAATCAAATAAAGTGCTCGATTATATAAGAGCTAAAATAATTTATTTAGATACTGTATATTACATAATTCAGCAATGTACCGCGGTTTCATCCAAAAGGGCTGAAGATGTCTAAATCTGCCCTTTTGGATGAAACCGCGGTACATTGCTGAAATATGTAATATACAGTATCTAAATAAATTATATATATATATATATATCTATATATATATATATGTCTGTGTGTTTCCTATAGAAAGAAAGGCGAAAGAGTCTATATAAAAAGTCAGTGTATTCTTATGTAAAATTTTCTGGGTAGACAATGGAAGTGGTTCTGAACCTCTAAGTGCCTTCAGAAGAGAGTTGGGGGTGGTGGAGGCGAACCTCTTTTAAAACTTCAAATATATCCTATTTTTATGAAATTCATATCATGTATAAAATTCTCTGTCGAAGACAATGGAAGTGGTCATGAATAACTACGTATCCCCCCCACCCCCACCTCCAGGTGAGCTATGGGGCCAGAACCCTCTTAAAACTTTAAAAACGTATAACTGGTTTTATGGCATGGTGGTTGAGTGGTTAATGATGCGGACTGAGGTCCTGGGTGTGTCGGGTTCGAATCCAGTTCGTTCCACAGAAACACTTTCATCAAAACCCACACCTGACCTTGTGTCTAACCTCCCCTCAAGAGGAGGTAAATAAAATAACTAGTTTTAATGAAATTTAAACGATGTGTCTAAGCTACTGATTCAGAGAGTTTTCCATGATGTCAGCTTCTTCCGACAACATTATGGAGTAAGGGGGGGGGGGCAGTAAAAAAAAAAAAGATAGTAATATCATGTTATTTGAAAATTCAAATATTTCAGATTTACATTGAATTTGATCCATATAAACTAATTAAGCAAGATTCCCTGAATTTCAATTTCGGTACCTCTGCAGTTTACAGAACGGACTGAAATCATAGCGTTATAATTTAGAAACCCATTCTTAACATGGGGAGATGAAGAGGGGGGGGGGTGATTAACTATTCTGTACTTTCACCTAACAATTTTAATAAACAAAAGATACTGTAAAAATTGAATCTAACTTGAAAATCCTATCTAACAAAAATAGCCCGGTCCGTAAACTGCAGAAGCCCCTCTATTTCTTTAGATCTCTTGAGACATTTTCTAGAATCAAAATCATTTAATGAATTTTGATCAAAATTAGAATAAGGATTCAAGACATAAGGTTTAGTATTATTATATGTTGATTTTAATCTTCATGAGAGGACATAAAAGTGATGCAAATCTGTTGTGTTTGGGGGGGAATTAATTTTACTTATCCTGGGACGGGTAATTTAGTAAAACTAAAAATAAAACCATGCAAACGACAAAGCACTTTGTGAATGTGACTAATAATTTGTTTTGTGTGACTAAAAAAAAACCACTGGTTCCTATCAGTTTTAGGTATGGTCAACACATTTTTCACGGGATTGGTACGAACTAGGGACGGGCAATGAAAGTTAAAATAATTTGATGAATAATCAAAGAGGATAAAAATAAATTAAAAATAACATAAATTTAAAAAAAACAAAATAATAATAATAAAAAAAAAATTTTAAAATAACACAAAAAAAAAAAATAAAATGATAATAATAAATTTTTTTTTTTAAATAACACAAAATTTTTAAAAAACAAAATAATAATAATAAAAAAAAATTAAAAATAACATAAATTTAAAAAAAAAAAAATAATAATAATAAAAAAAATTAAAAATAACACACAAAAAATAAATAAAATGATAATAATAAATTTTTTTTTTAAATAACACAATTTAAAAAAAACAAAATAATAATAATAAAAATAAATTAAAAATAACACAAAAAAATTTTAAAAAACAAAATAATAATAATAAAAATAAATTAAAAATAACACAAAAAAATTTTGAAAAACAAAATAATAATAATAAAAAAAAATTAATCAAATCATTGCAAAGAAAAAAATCCCTCCAAATCACAGGATTAGCTTTTGGCTCAGATGAAAGTGTAGTATCTGTTCCGATGGATACTACATCCTATAGACCGGAACCGTCTTGGCCTTCGGGGCTTGATTTCTGTGGGTTTGTCCTGTGCAGTTCTAGGAGGTCCACCCTCCCAGGCTTTGCCTTCTCCCCCTTTGAGAAGGGGTATGTTTATTGCTAATCGCCTGAGGCACCCCTATTGGGGAATGCCGACGGGGCTGCCCAGGTAATTTCTTGTGGTCATAAGTGCTCTTCCTCTCGGGTGCTGACTTATCAAATCCCACTTTCCGACCTTGTGTCACATCTTACCGCTGTGGGAGGTAGATAAATAGATCACAGGATTAGCTGATCTTGATGAAATTTTCAGTATTTATTAATAAGTGAATGTTAATATCAAATACTTATTTCATTAAAAAGCGAAACAAACTTATGTTTCTAGATTTTTTAGATGAGGAGTGATTTGCATCATTTGAATTTTTTAAATTTATTTATTTTTAATGAAAATCGCTCCAGACAAGGCATGAAGCCACTTGATGTAAGGAGCTTACAAAACAAAATGATCAACATATATATAGACCCAAATTCTAGTATGTATTATATATTAAATCGTTTTTAATGTCAATACGTAGTTAAAGCAAAATAAATTGTCTTGGACTATTAAAAGAATTTCCAACGCTATTGATAATGTTTAACCATTTATTTATTTATTTTTTATTATCGTTAATGTTTGAATTCATGTTTTGAAACATGACGTAAATCATAGTCACGTCACAGCTATAATTATTTTGTTACGGTAATGTTTTAAGCTCTATTTATAAGAAAATCTCACTAGCTCAGTTGTTAGAACATCAGACTGAAGATCTCAAGGTTTCGGTTTCGATTTCCGGTCATGGCATCCATTTTATTTGTTGGGAATTTATTATTTAGTATCATTGGCTAGGAAGTAAGTGTAGTATCTGTTCTGATGGATACTGCACCCTATAGACCGGTGTCGTCTTGTCCTTCGGGGCTTGATTCCGCCGGTCTGTGGGTTTGTCCTGTGCAGTTCTAGGAGGTCCACCCTCCCAGGCTTTGCCTCCCCTCTTTGGGGAGGAGTAAGTTTATTGCTTACTGCCTGAGGTGCCCCTACCGGAGAATGCCGACAGGGCTGCCTAGGCAATTTTTTAATGGCCAGAGTGCTCACTTTCTCGGGCGCTGGCTTTTCAAACCCCACTTTCCCGACCCGACCTTGGGTCACATCTTGTGGGAGTAAGATAAAACTGGCCTTGTGCCTAACTTCCTGGAGAGAGGTAAATAAATCAATGCAATATTTTACATTTCTAAAAGAAGTCAAGATATTTCTTCAAAAAGATTGTGACAGACAGACAGACGCACACAGAAAGTTCCCCTTATATTATGAGTGGATTAATTGTACTAATGAACTATCTTTTAATGCTCAATTATGGAAGGGGATAGTGTAGTATCTGTTCTCTTTTCACGTTAAAAAGTTTTAGGTATAATACAAATAAGATTTGGGTTTGCGTTCTGAAACGAGTCATCGTTCAACTTAGATGGCAAAATGAACTCCCAATGTAAATATTTAAAAAAAAATGTTATTTTTGTAGTAATTGTTTTTTGATAATCTGGAAACGTGATACTTAATGAGAGGCAAGAAAGTTTGGTGCTTGTGGACTGAAGGTCCGAAAAAATTTTTAATCTTTAATTTGAGGAGAGTCAAATAAGGGGGAAAGAACTCTAGTTTCAAGTTTCAACCACGATGTATCTTAAAATGGATTTTACGATTGTAATCATTCTAAAATAAAGTTTTAAAAAATGTATACGTAAAAGGAACTGTTTTCAAGCAAATTGCCGAATTTTACCCAGTGTAAAATTGTCATTTATTTCAAAAACTTTATTTCCCGTGTTTCATGTTTTTTTTTTTTCTTTCCATTTACATATTTTTTCTATTTTTTCCTTCTTCTGTGATAAATCATTTTATTTTAATAAATCATTTTATTTAAAAAAATCATTTTATTTAAAAAAATCATTTTATTAAAAAAAATCATTTTATTTTTCAAAATCATTTTATTTAAAAAAAATCATTTTATTTTTCAAAATCATTTTATTTTTATTTTTCATTGGTGCCGAATGCGTTGTGATTGTTTTATTCCTAAATTATCATTTTACTTGTATATTTTTAAAAACTTTATTTTAGAATAATTACAATAGTAAAATCCATTTTAAGATACATCGTGGTTGAAACTAGAGTTCTCTCCCCCTTATTTGACTCTCCTCAAATTAAAGATAATTTTTTTTTTATCTACACTCCACAAGCACCATGAATTTTTAATTTTTTTAAACAAAATTAGCGAGAAATGGTGTTTGACTGTTCAAAGAGCTTTTCTGTCTTCACATATTTATTTATTTAAAAAAAAACCTAAAACAAAAAGAAATTTACAAAGAAATACTTCTTTTTGTTTTGATGTTTGCCACACCCTCGTGAGTTTAGACAAGGTCACGGGTCGTCTATGTTCCGTTTTTGTTATTTGATTATAAAACAGTGACATCATCCATTTACGACATCATAAAGGATTTTCACTGATTTGTAAAAAACGGATTCATTTCCATTTTTCACAAAATTAGTTTTGTAAAGTGTAATTTTATTTTCAACTGAAATCATTTACATTCATTAGAAAAAATATATTTTTTTCTCAGTATCCGTTTCAATTTGGAATTCTAAACACAGTACAGACATGAACTAGTGATAAAGTATTTTTATAGTTTGAAAATAGTAACTAAAACACAACACAATTGCTAAAATCAGTGACTTGTATTTAGGAATAAACACAATATAAAAATCAGAGCGAGAGACTTATCACAAAGAACTAAAAGTTCTCGAGACTCATAAAATTGGTAAATTATTGGCGAACAAAGCATCTCTGTATCGTAAACTTAGTTTCAGCAATAAAACACAAATACTCAGGATTGTAAAAAGAAAATGTTTAGAATGCCGATCCCCCCCCCCCCCCCGTAAATATTCAAGATAATCAAAGTAAACATTAGTCAGGAGTGGCCTTTTTTTTTTTCTTTCTTTTTTTTTGGAAAACTGGATTTTCCCCACATTTGGAACAAATACATTGAAGACATTGCAACAAAGAAGGTGGGCTCCTTCTACCGTGCTAGTAAACTCCTCACACCTGACATTATCCTGTATCTCTACAAAGCCACCATCTGCCCATGCTGGTGCATCATCTATTAGTCTTTCCCTCCTTGACAAGGTCCAAAAAAGAGTCGCCAACCTAATAGGTCCCTCACTGTCAACCAAGCTCCAGCCCCTGCCCCATCGCCGCAATATAGCATCCTTGTGCTTGTTTTACAAATACTTCAATGGAATGGGCTCCGATGAACTGGCTGCTCTGGTGCCCCCTCAACATAAATTCACTAAACCAACTCGACAATCAGCTAAATCCCATACATTCACTGTGGAGGTCCCCAGATGCCGGAGAGCCTTCTACTCCAATAGCTTCTTTCTTCATGCTGCTGGCCTCTGGAACTCCCTCCCTGCCCCCTGTTTCTCTGACAGTACCGACATGCAGAGGTTTGAAACTAATGTAAACAGACATCTCGCTGCACAGCTCCCAATTTAGAATGACACCTTAAACCTACCCCCTAATTCTCAGTAGCCCCTTACGTTTACAGTGACGTCCTGCCGTGTTTGGGGTGAAATATCATTAAAAAAAAAAATTGATCTGTGTTTAACTTTGACTTCGGATGAGTTAAAGAAAATAGGAACGCAAGAAAACAAACTGACACCTGCTTTTTTTTTTTTTTTTTTTTTGCTTTGTTTTTTTTGCTTTTTTTTTTGCTTTGTTTTTTTTTTGCTTTGTTTTTTTTTTTGCTTTGTTTTTTTTTTTGTTTTGTTTTTTTTGTTTTTTTTTGCCTTGTTTTTTTTGCCTTGTTTTGTTTTCTGCTTTGTTTTTTAAAAAAAATTTTTTCACTAGGAAAAAACAACAGAAACGTAGGTCAGTCGAAAAAAAATTCATTTTTCTTTGTTTCGTCTTGTTTCTCTCTCGGTACTTTTCCGTTTTGGAAAGGCCTCCTCTTTTGTTGTCGTATTCTAGATAGGGATATGAATAGAAATACAAAACCCAGCCAGGATGAAAGCCGAGCTAAGAAATAGATCGATTGCCAGGACCTCGTGAGAATAGATCAGAGAGATGGTTATGTCCTTGATACAGGCCAACTTTGTTGGGGTTTTTTTTTTGGGGGGGGGGGATGGGTGAGCAGAGGATAGATGGAGTGATTAGGGTTAGGATTAGGGGATAGATGGAGTTAATCACTCCATGGGATAGAATTCATTTTTTCCGATCTGAATTTACTTTATATTATGCCGCTTGAAGAAAGATCAAATGTTTCGAAAGAAAGAATTGCCATGAATAATTGCAGCATTTCAATTTGGAATTCTAAACACAGTACAGACATGAACTAGTGAAAAAGTATTTTTATATTTTGAAAATAGTAACTAAAACACACCACAATTGCTAAAAATAATTAAAATAGTGACTTATATTTAGGAATAAACATGAGATAACAATCAGAGCGAGAGACTTATCACGAAGAACTAAAAATACTCGAGGCTCTAAAAGTAAATGGGACCATTGACAACTGCTTTCTTTTTTTAACTGGAAAATAACGACAAAACCCAACCAGGATGAAAGCCGAGCTAAGAAATAGATCGATTGCCAGAATCTTGGTGAGAATAGATCAGAGAGACGGTTATGTCTTTGATACAAGCCAACTTTGTTGGGTTTTTTTCTGGGGTGGCAGGAGATAGATGGAGTGATTAAGATGGGATAGAATTATATTTTTTTCAATATTATCGATATTAGGTGATTGAAGAGAGAATGTTTCGAAAGAAAGAATTGCCATTAATAATTGCAGCATTTGGTTTGCTTCTGTTCGTTGTTTGTTTGTATGCGGGCTGGATAATTTTTTGTGCGATGGATACAACAGCCGTGCAATTTTTGAGAGATACAAACACAATACAGCGACAAAAAACGAAGGTTGACAAAAACAGGAAATAGAGTTGTATATAAAAGTAGTCGGGTTTTATTTGGTCTGAGGGTGCAATTATGAACAATATCGCAGGAACGTTGTGGTTGAATATCTGGTCGGCTTGCTTCTGCAACATTGATGCTTGAAGTGTGTGCATTGCGCTGAAATTGAATAACACCTCGGCAGGTCTCGTTGAAGATTGAAAGAGAAATTGTCCTGAAAAGGACAGGGTTTATCCTGAGAAATACAGATGGATTACGAGTCAAAAGTTTTATGGATTGACCTGAAAAAGACTGAGTTTGTCTTTTGAAGGACAGCTAATTTGCAAGCGTCGTACACTTTCCTGGTGAAATTAAATCAGGATAATTTTGGGGGGGGGGGAATAGATGGAGTGATTCAGATGGGATAGAATTAATTTTTTTAATTTGAATTTACTTTGTATCATGAATTTACTTTGTATCATGAATATTAGGTGATTGAGAGACAAACACAAATACAGGAAAAAGAAAGATGACAAAGACAGGAATTAAAGTTGTATATGAAAAGTTTTATTTAGTCTGAAGGTGCAATTAGGAACATTATCGCAGGAACATTATCGTCGGCTTGCTTCTGCAACGTTGCTGCTTGAAGTGTGTGCATTGCGCTGAGTTTGAAGAACACCTTGGCAGGTCTGGTTGGATCTCTAATAATGCTGGTCGAGTGTGGACGTTGTACTAAGGTTGAAGAACAGGCTCGGTAGATTGAAAGAGAAATTGTCCTGAAAAGGGCCGGGTTTATCCTGAGAAGGACAGATGAATTGCGAGGCGAAAGTTTTATGGATTGACCTGTAAAAGACTGAGTTTGTCTTTTGAAGGACAGCTAATTTGCAAGTGACCCCTAACCCCAACCCTAACTTCCCTGGTCTGCACAGCATCACATCTACATCACTAATAGCAAAAGAATCAAATTGGTCAAAGGATCTAATTTTTTGAGGTCTGTTTTGACAATGACCTTCCGGATCTGGTAGAATATTAAAGGAGATGTCTACGATAGTTAGATTAATTCCATTAATTATTTTCACGGTTTCAATTAAAATCACTTTTCATTCTTATGTCTAGTAAAGTAGTTAATCCTAATATTTTCAATTTCTTTTTGTAACTCTTTATTATTTTACCTTTCTAGTTTACTCACTTCTTTTTTAAAATTTTCTATTCTCTTTATTATTGCTGGGGATGGGGCATCCTACCGAATGCCAGACATTCACTCACTATTCCAGAGACTCCAACCGAGAGATCTTTTTAGGATTCTAACCGTCCCTCTAAGTGCAATTGTTTGGATCTCTCTTGCACTTGGTTCACTGAGTATACTCTCCAGGTAGTTTTTAAGTTCTTTTCCGTGGACCCAATGGATCCTATGATTAATGGAATTATTGAAATTTTCTAACGGTTCCAGTTTCTTTTCATGTCGTACATGAGACCTTGGTATTCTCTTCTCTCTTTCTTTCTCTTTCTCTCTCTCTCTCTCTCTTTCTTTCTCTCTCTCTCTTTCTTTCTTTCTCTCTCTCTCTCTTTCTTTCTTTCTTTCTCTCTCTCTCTCTTTCTTTCTCTCTTTCTCTCTCTCTCTCTTTCTTTCTCTCTTTCTCTCTCTCTCTCTTTCTCTCTCTCTCTTTCTCTCTCTCTCTCTTTCTCTCTCTTTCTCTCTCTTTCTCTCTCTTTCTCTCTCTCTCTTTCTCCCTCTCTCTCTATCTCTCTCTTTCTTTCTCTCTCTTTCTCTCTTTCTCTTTCTCTCTCTCTTTCTCTCTCTCTCTTTCTCTCTCTCTATCTCTCTATCTTTCTCCTTCTCTCTCTCTCTTTCTCTCTCTCTCTCTTTCTCTCTCTCTCTCTCTGCATCATTAAGAAATATTACAAAATATCTACCATAGTTAAAAATGCCATTAATGATTTTGACAGATTCACTTACTTCTTTAGTAAAGTAGTTGATCCTAATGTTTTCAATCTCGGCAACCCGGTGAGTAACATAAATTAGATACAAAAAATTTAATCGAGAAAAAAATTGCTCTACATTAAAATTTGAGTTGTATTAAGTAACACATTTTTAAAACGATCGATTTGTGTGCGTGAGTGTCAATATTATGTATGTGTTTGGTGAAATCCTAAACTTTTGAACTTATTGTGAATTGCGGAATATGTACTCTAGGCAACAGGGTGAGTAATGTGAGCACGTTACTTGTTGTTTTTGTAAACTTTACCATTTAGTGGGCTGCCACCAAAACCGCAACGAAAGAAAAAAACATTAAGATTTAAAACTAATACTATATTTATTGCTTACACCCATCCTGAGACGGGTATTCGATATATATATACACACACACACACACACACACACACACACACACACACACACACACACACACACACACACACACACACACATATATATATATATATATATATATATATATATGTAAGTTATGAAAATATATTTATGTAGTTTAATTGCCATACATATATTTTCATAACTTACTACCTAGCTCTACTCACGTATTGAGCACTATATATACGCATTTATGTAGCTTAATTGCCATAAATATATTTTCATAACTTACTACATAGCACTACTCACGTATCGAGCACTGTTGAAATAAATACTGAAATTTGATACATAAAAAATTATATCCCCTTATAACATTTTATGTGGATACACGAAATAATAATAATATATATATATATATATATATATATTCAATAACATAATTAAATTTAAAACATTTTTGTAAAACTAATGTTATTTTCTTATACACTTTTTATTAGTTTTAGTAAGTTGTTGCCGAGCGGCCTGTGATGGTCGCCTTGACAACTTTTGGGAGACACAAAGACAAAGCGGCATTGGGCAAAGAAGGTTGACAAACAAACGCAGGAATTAAGTCGAATACAAAAGTAACATGTTCATTTCGTCAAACGGTAAATTTACGAGTGCCAGAACATTAATGTCGAGTGGTCAGTTGATGTCAAGTGCCTGGTCGGCTTTGTTTCTCCACTAATGATGGCTGAAGTGTTGACACCGCACTGTAGTGGGACTGCTCGGTGGACCAAAGAAAAAATTGTCAGACATGAAAGTGATTTTGAAGCCCTAAAATTAGTAGATTGAAAGTCGTTTCTGGTCAAAATTAAAGTTTATAGGCCTTTTTATAAAGTTTATAGGCCTTTTTATAAAGTTTATAGGCCTTTTTTATAAAGTTTATAGGCCTTTTTTATAAAGTTTATAGGCCTTTTATGAAGAAATAAACAATTTAAAAAAAAAACATAAATAAAAAAAAGCCTAAATAAAACATAAATAATAAAAAAATAAGCTCAACACTAGAAAATGCTACTAAAAAGTCTGAAATTTAAAACTCCTAAAAGCCGTCCACCACATGCCAGCATGTTAAACTGATGATGATAATGATGATGATGAGTTTGCATTTAGGAGTTTATTCATAAATAGTGGCACAGTTTGAGGATTTTTAAAATACTGTTTTTCTTTCGTTTAGTAGCACGGATGAACAATACTACTCGACTTTATGTGATTTCACTTAATGGTATCCAAGTAAAATCCCAAACGTGATATATCTACGTTTCCAATCAGCGTCCTTTAATTTTTCCATTTCTAATATGAGTTGGTGTAAAAAAAGGAGAAGAAATTGCCTAACGCAGACATCAGACTATGACAATGTGTACGTTGCAATGGTGTTAATCCTAGTCGGGTTGAGTCGGCTTTTTCCCTGTTCTGCACTACATTTTAAATCATGGCGGCTCATGCACGGTTGTCTTGAGCAAGGTTGTACAAGATGGCTAGCCAATCGCGATTCCACCGTTGAAGGCTGAGAGTCAAGCCATGTCCTCGTTAATTATTGTTTTCCAGGTTCTCAGCTATCCATGGACACGCTTCCGCCACCCAGACAGATCGACAGGCGTGGAGACTGAGATTGAAGGCTGTCGGCAAACATCAAACCCTTGATTAAGGGAAACAAGGCAATAAAATGGAGGAGGAGGAGGAGGAGGGTGACGACGACCACCACCCTGTTCAGTATTTAATAATAATAATCAGTATTATCCAGATGGGAAGTTATGAGACGAGTCGAGATCACAAAAGCTACCAGTGATGAATGCCATCTCCTTTGTAGATGTTCTGCTGCTGCCAGATCAGGCTGTCTGCCCCAAAATGCACCAAACATTGATGTTATTGTTTTTTTTCCCTTTCCCTTTGCAAAACTCAATCATGTTCTACAAAGCTAAAAACGAAAACATGAATTTTCATCTACAAAACAACGAAACCAAACACCATGAATAAATATTTGAAGATATAAATAACTTGAAGCATAAAATCTTTTACCAAAATGACCGGATTCAGCATTAAATAACCCGAAAAGGGTTGATATGTCGTAAAACAAAACAACCAAACAAAGCAACATGAATAAATATTTGAACATATAAATAACGTGAAGCATAAAATCTTTTACCAAAATGACCAGATTCAACATTAAATAACCCAAAAATATGCTGCAAAACAACCAAACTTCCTTCATGGATGTGAATCCCCGATCCAATGACTGAAGTCAAAGAGAAGCTTCCTCAGCCATGTCGAACCCCTAACAACACCTCAGGAAGAGACCATCCTGGTTCGGAAGCACGCTGAGTCCAGTGGAGGACACTGAACCGTCTGAGAACAAGAATAGGGCGATCAAGAGCTGGTATGGCCAGATGGAGCCAAAAACCCGAGCCGACCATCTGCGGATGTAGAGAGGCAGACTATGCGATGCAGCACTGCCCCGTCTGTCCTCTACTAGCCAACCAACGCAGCTTAAAAGATTACGCAGAGTTCAACGATAATAAAAAGGACTGCGTAAAGGAGTGGGAAACGATCGTATAACCACGTGCTTCGATACCACGAAAAGAAGAAATGTTGTTTAAAATGTCTAGCGATGACATGGTGAAATAGGTGAGCTATTCCAACAGTCCCTATAGTGCAATTGAACCAAAGCAGCAACAAGACGAGACCAGGAAAAAGCGGTGAAGTCAGCAGGTGCGTGTGTCATAATTAACATTTAACAACAAAGTCCCGACGACAACGACAACGGAATCTCATTCATTTAACAACTCGCTAGTCGTTTTTCTTTTTTCTTTTTTGTTTTCCGACTAAAAAACCGAAAAATCAATATCAGCTTATTATAACCACGCTTCAAATGATGTCAGTCAATTAATCGATACGCCCGCCGAGTTGTTAGAAACATTATTTAGAGCTCGACTGGTACGTGGACCCGACCAGACATAATAGAAAATAATTAATAAAACTGTGTCAACCTCTCGTCAGTTTGTGTGTATGTGTTTCATTTTCTCTCATTTAGATACCACTCCCATTTAGAGATCAACCTATTCTATTTTTAGAAAGGGTTGGGAGGGTTTTATTAATCTGCCCCTGATTTTATTTTGTTTCTTTATGTTTTATTAAATGTTTTTTAAAATGTTTTTAAAATGTTTTTTTAAATGTTTTTTTAAAATGTTTTTTAAAATGTTTTTTTAAATGTTTTTAAAAATGTTTTTTTAAATGTTTTTTAAAATGTTTTTAAAAATGTTTTTTAAATGTTTTTTTAAAATGCTTTTTAAATGTTTTTTAAAATGTTTTTTTAGATGTTTTTTGTTGTTCTGCTCGTCATCATTTTTCATGAAATTTTAAATATCTTTTGTAAATAAAATTGAGTGGGTATATTTTAACTAGGATAGCCCATAGAGTAAATGTGGTATTTTGGTGATTGCTGAAGTGAAAGTGATTGACGATTGAGGAAAGAATGAAAAGAACAGTGCTTTTGTTTAATTTTACTTCAGACGAAGTTCTCAGAAATCAAGGGCTAACACTTGATCTCCGTATGCGATACATAGATATTCGAGTGTTCCATTAAAGTTCTCCTCGACCTCTCAAACGCTGAGCCAGTAAAAAAAAGTTAAGAACATCAATTTTCCTCTCCCCAATTGACCAGTTAACTATGTCATAATATATCTTTATTGAATTCATCTAGTCTGGTGGAGTATCCAGCTAAGTGCTGTTACTTGAAGAAACATCACTTGGAGAAGGTGCACCATTTCTCGTATAAGCTAGGGGATATTATTTGGGCTTCGAATACTATGTTATTTTTTTATATTTAGTCAGGGTTTACTTGTAGGGTGAAGTAGCCTCATGCCAGGTTGTCCTGACAAACCCCTGTATATAAAGACCTTAAACACTCGAGTACAGTGTCTAGTAGGCATTCAAGTTCTCTCCTTGGATGAATGGATCAAAGTGTGTCTAGTTAAGAGTAGGATAGGTAAAGGATCCCCTCTCGCTTACCACACTTTTGATGGCCTTGTGCCTGATTTGTTAAAATTACTTTTACTTTTTCTGCAAATGAATTTCTCTTTTCAGAGGAAGGAGGGACTATTGCCTCCCGCCCGAGAACGCCCTCATTCATGAGGTACTGTCGACGGTACTATACAGATTATTTTTGCCCGAATACAGAGTACCCCTTTTTGGGGTCACCAGATTTTCCCCACATTAAAACCTGACCTTGTGTCTAACTTTGCCCTTGGGGAGAGTCAAGTAAATAAGAACTCATGCAGAAAAAACTGGAGTTGGTAATCTTTAAGAATACACACCCATGAATGACAGACATTTGTAATAATATTTAAGTTGTGTAAAAACTCGAAATGAGTTTTCAACGGAACGAATAAAAGTCATTTTCATTTTAATAGTAGAGTAGTTCTACTGGCAGCTTCTGAATTTCCTAGAAAAGTAGCTGACAGAATCGCAGAAACACGGATCCAATGCCATGATTGCTGGCATAAATGGCAAGCTGGAAAGTTAGAGGCCTTTAAGACAGGAATCGAACACAAGACGGTTTTTTTTTTCGCTTCAAGGAATGCTAACAAGGTGTCCAGGCAAAAAATCTAAAACAAATTTTTTTAAATAAAAAATTGTAAGCATGACGACATTGTGAATTTTCGATCTGCTATCCTGCATTGCAAATATCTTTAAATAAATATTTGAATTTAAGACGAATTGTAACTTTTTTCGCACCATTGTTTTTTTTTTATAACAAAAAGTCTTTAAAATTCAAATCTGCAAAAACCGTTTTTCTTTTCTCGATTTCATTTTTGCTGTTTTAAAAACCAAAAAATCTTTAGACTTTTGTAAAAAACAACCCCCTCCCCCCCCCCCAAAAAAAAACTGACTTTTCTTTGAAAACTCATTTCGAGTTTTTACACAACCTCAATATTACAAATGGCTGCCATTCATGGGTGCTTATTGTTAAAGATTACCCGAGAGTTAAACTCTCGACTTTCGTTTTTTTTTTTTTTTTTTAATCTTTTTCCCCGAAGTTTGAGAAAAGCTAAAAACTAAATTGGCGTAAAACACCTCCGAATGGTTGTCCTTTTTTGTTGTCCTTTTTTTTGTTGTCCTTTTTTTTTTGTTGTTGTTCTTTTCCAGTGTAGAGGAGCGAGAATGTCACTTATGAAAAGTGGTCGAGTCGAGTCAAACTCCATAATTACAACTCTGAACAGAGCAAAGTGAAACTGTTGTTACAGAATGAACTGTATTTTCCTTGACCGAGATATTTTACTTTTATTTTTTTTAACGAGCAAGGTCACCGTACGTTGCCCAGGAGCATAGATAACAAAATAGAAAGGGAAAAAGTGTGTGCAATTTAAAATTTCGCTCACACACATCTAAACACGCCCCTCTCTCTTTTTTTTCTCTCTCTCTCTTCTCTTTTTTATCTCTCTCTCTTCTCTTTTTTATCTCTCTCTCTTCTCTTTTTTCTCTCTCTCTTCTCTTTTTCTTCTCCTTTTTCTCTCTCTCTTCTCTTTTTTTCTCTCTCTCTTCTCTTTTTTCTCTCTCTCTTCTCTTTTTTCTCTTTCTCTCTTCTCTTTTTTTCTCTTTCTCTTCTTTTTTTCTCTTTCTCTTCTTTTTTTTCTCTTTCTCTTCTCTTTTTTCTCTTTCTCTTCTCCTTTTTCTCTCGCTCTTCTCTTTTTTTCTCTCTGTCTTGTCTTTTTTTCTCTCTCTCTTCTCTTTTTTCTCTCTCTCTCTCTTCTCTTTTTTCTCTCTCTCTCTCTTCTCTTTTTTCTCTCTCTCTTCTCTTTTTTTCTCTCTCTCTTCTCTTTTTTTCTCTCTCTCTTCTCTTTGTTCTCTCTCTCTTCTCTTTTTTCTCTCTCTTCTCTCTCTTCTCTTTTTTCTCTCTCTTCTCTCTCTTTTCTTTTTTTCTCCTTCCTCTTCTCTTTTTTTTCTTTCTTTTCTCTTTCCTTCTCTCTCCCCCTCTCTCTTTTCTCTTTCCTTCTCTCTCTATTTTCTCTTTCCTTCTCTCTCTCCCCTCTCTCTTTTCTCTTTCCTTCTCTCTCTCCCCTCTCTCTTTTCTCTTTCCTTCTCTCTCTCTTTTCTCTTTCCTTCTCTCTCTCTCTTATCTATTCTTCTTCTCCCTCTCTCTCTTTATATAATGCAGTATCAGATTTAAAAATAACTTTCTATCAAGGACACTTGACAAAAAAAATCTTTCATTTTTTATGAACTCATTATTTCCTGTTGACTGGCCAATCAAGAAGAGAAGAAATAAGTTACACGATTGTTGTGAGGAGGGGGGGGGGAGAAAGAAGAGGGGGTGGAGAAAGAGGAGGGGTGTAAAAATAAACAGACATTATTTTTTTATTCAACAAAAAAAACTGCGTCAATAAATAAATAAAGAGAATGCTAACAGTTGGAGTGGTTTATTGAATGCAGGTAATAAACTTGAATAAAACCAATCAAAGCCTCCGCAAGTCTATATTTACCTCTGCCCCCCTCCCCCCCGCACGAGGGTGTTGGTGTTCAGAATTACCCCTCCACATAATCTGGAAATACTACCTACCTCGGCGTTGTTCAAATAATCATAGTGTGCATGCGTAAAACAACGCCCATTCACATTTTAAACGAACCACATTTTCAACGAACCACATTTTCAACGAACCACATTTTCAACGAACAACAATTCAACGAACCACATTATAAACGAACTCCATTTTAAACGAACACCACAATTCAATGAACCACATCTTCAACAAACCACAATTCAATGAACCACATTTTAAACGAACAACACAATTCAATGAACCACATTTTCAACGAACAACAATTCAGCGAACCACATTATAAACGAACCCCATTTTAAACGAACAATTCAATGAACTACATTTTAAACGGACCACATTTTATGTCACAGCATTTTTTTTGACGAAAATTGATAATTTGGTTTATCTGCATAACTATTCTCATCTTGATTTTTATTATCGTAACGTTCGGTTCTCAATGTCCGTGTCATTCGTGTCTATGCTCCTGCCCTTAACACTGACGATCAAGATACACACTATTTCTACAACAATTTGCCGGCTACTGTTGACCGCGTACCCTCGACTGATCTTCTAATTGCTGCAAGTGATCGGAACACCCGTACAGGCACAAGCGACATCAGCAACAATCATATTCTCAGACGATTTGCGATTGGAGACCAATGTGCTAATGGTGGAAGACATGTCAACCAAATGAACGTATCCAGCGTTCTCAACATCCCCGACGACACCTACTTACTTTGTACTCCAATGACGGTGTCACAGCTAACCAAATCGACCACTCAAAAACTCTGAGTACTCTCTGACCTGGCGATTCGTCCTGGACACGCTGCTTCCTTATGACGAGCTTATCAGAGTAAGGACGGATCCTTACTGCCCGCGCTGCGACGACCGTGAAAGAGAAACGTCCGAGTACACCTTTTTCACTTGCAGCAAACTTTGGCGACTCTGGGAGTATGTCAGTGACGTAATGGCTCGCATCGACTCCGAGCATCCGTTGGCCCTGAATGTAGCATTGATCATCTACAACGTGACCCCCCGCCGTGGTCTAGGGAGAAAAGAATGTTTTTTCTAGCCATCCTAGCTGTAGCAAGATCGGTAACGTGGGTTTTGACGAGGTCCATGGGGTTGGATCTGTTTCCGATCGATATCTGGTCATCTACTTTAAACATCAGCTTAAAGTGAAGATCAGATGCGATTCGAGGAGATTACATCGCATGGAGTTCGATAAAAGGTGGGTGCACGACACTAGTTTGTGCATCCGTCGAGGAGCCAGAAACGAGCTCGTGTTCCCTGCTTAGGCATGGCACACATGATCCTGGGTTCTGCGGAAGCGTCCCTTAAATTTAAAAGACCCTTAGCTAATAGAGTCAATGACTTCTGACCCTGTTTTGTTTTTGGTACTAGAGATTCCCCAAAGATGCCCACTCCCCACATTTAATTTGCCCCCGGTCATCCCCCTTGTCTTATATCTTGGAGGACATAACCCTTTCCTATATTCCATCCTGATCTGTTTTATTTTTAGCTCCCACTCCCATTTAGAGACCGACCTGCTTGTTTTCGGATCAGCCTGAAAACAGTGGGCGACCTAACACTTAGCCGAGGGTTAGGAGGGCCTTATTAACCTGCAATATTATCATTTCATTTTGTTGAATTATTTTTCTTTCTTTTTCGGAGTTTTTTTTTTTACTGTTGTCCGATTCCCCATCATCACATATTGTCCATTTTCTTTTTGTAAATGAAAATTCATTGAAGCCACTTGGAGATTTTTTAAGTAGGATCAACCCATGGAATGAATGAATGAATGTGGTATTTTGGTGAGTGTCTAGCGTAGGATAAGTCCAAAGGTTTGACAACATGTATGACCACCGCCCCCCCCCCTCTCCTATGAACTTTATTTTTTATTGTTTTTGTTAAAAACAATAAAAAACCTTGTTGCAACGTTTATTTTTTTGTCTAAATAAAATCGCTGAGGTCCATTAAAACAAACTAATTTTAATTATTACATCGTACAGAGTTCAATTCATTATCTTATGTGTTTGATGTGTTCGTCACAATCGTAGATATTGTAGACACGACATGGATACGTTCGTAGATATTGTAGACACGGCATGGATACGTTCGTAGATATTGTAGACACGGCATGGATACGTTTTGACCTTCTTCCTTCATCGGACAGAAAATATAGGTTATCAGTATCCAATAAAAATAATCATATACAGTTTTGCACAGGTAAGGAGGGCCCAAGGCCAATCGACTATTCCACCAGTCTCTCCCTTTCAGACAAGGTTAAAAAAGAGTCGCTAATCTAATAGGTCCCTCTCTATTCACCAAGCTCCAGTCCCTGTCCCATCGCCGCAATGTTGCATCCTTCTGCTTGTTTTACAAGGACTTCAATGGAATGTGCTCCGATGAACTTGCTGCTCTGGTGCCCCCTCGACGTAAATACACTAGACCAATCCGACAATCAGCTAGATCCCATCCATTAACTGACTGTGGAGGTCCCCAGATGCCGGAGAGCCTTCTACTCCAATAGCTTCTTTCCTCATGCTGCCGGCCTTTGGAACTCCCTCCCTGCTCCTCCAATTGTACCGACATGCAGAAATTTAAAACTAATGTGAACAAGCATCTCGCTGCACAGCTCCCAATTCAGAATGACCCCCTAACATTTCACCCTCATTCTCAGTAGCTCCTTTATGTCTACAGTGGCAACTTGCCTTGTTTGGGGTGAACTAAGTTTTAAAAAAAAAAAAAAAATTTCCATTGAACCAAGGCCATCCCTATAACAGGCCAAGAGATCTAACATTTGTGAGGCTCTACTGAAGGCAAGATTTCCAGCCAGTCAGCAGATACCTTTTTAGCCGCTAACACTTTATTCTCTTTACTCAGACAAAGCCAACAAAAAATAAAAGGGGTGAAAAAAACAAATAGGCAACAAATAAATGTTACCAAAGGCAAGATAAGTTACTCTTCTACCTACCTGGATATGTTTTTTTGTGTGTTTTTAACTTAAAGCGTTTTTTTGTTCAAAACAAACCTGATGTCCACCTGTTCAGTTAGAACGAAAAAAAACAATGCCTGACATTACAGTCTCGATAATCGGTCAAAAAACGAAAATTAAACAAAATACTGGTAGAACATTACATTTTCCCACAGTAACATTTATTGAATGTGTTTTGAATACTATTTCGTTTCTTTTTCGATTTTTGACCGATTATCAAGGGTCCCCGTGTAGAGCTCATGACCAACCATTTTTTTTTTTCATTCTAACTGAACAGGGGAGCAGGGAGAGAATTCCAAAGGCAAGCAGTCCGAAGAAAGAAGCTATTAAAGTAGAAAATCTTCTAGCATTTATGGACCGCTACAGTGAAGGGGTGGGATTTTGCTGCTAGTCGGTATTTTCGTTGAAGTGGGGGGGGGGGTGAGGGGTTACAAGTGCAGTAAGTTCATCGGAGCACGTTCCGTGGAAGTACTTGTAAAAACAGAGCACGGGGCTGCGACTCTGGCGATGCGACAAGGGCTTGTCAGACAATGCGGGACCTATTATGTTGGAAACTCTTTTTTGCCCCCCTGTCCAAGAGTGGTTGGTACACCAGCCCACATGAGGCAACACTATTCCATGCATGGACGAATGATGACTTTATAGAGATATAAGATGCTGACTAGTATGAGAAGTTTTCTAGCCTGATAAAGGGAGCCTACCTTCTTTGCAGCAGACTTGGCAGTATCTTCGATGTGCTTATTCTAATTTATGGCGCCGATGAATGTCAGGCCAAGGAATTTGACCGTACAATTAAAAGTCCACAACTGCTCAATACTCTATCTTTATCAAAACAACGAATCTAATATCGAAGGACAGAATCTCAAAATTGTAATTGAACAAAGCAAATGGATCCGTATATACAGAAATCTGTCAATCCCAAATAATAAAACACAACCAGAATTCTCCGTCATCCAACAACCAATTAACATAACGCTACAAACAATTCGAAAATCTCCCGCTCACAAATAACTCTAATATAATATGTGTTTCTGTTTCTGTTTCAATAGCTACATGTGTTCTGTCTAGCGTAGAATAGATTCCCTAGCATTTATCTCCCATTGCTGGCCCTGTTTCAGCATGGGTCACGAACTGTACCAGTACCGTGATTTATAGCCAGAGTATTAATGAAACCATTTTTGAAATTCTAGAATGTTTCATAAATGTTTGAAAATTCCAAAAGGTTTTTTTTTTTCATAAATATTTAATAATATATATAACAAATATTGATTTATATCCAGAGTATTAATGAACACATTTTTAAAATTCCAAAATGTTTCATAAATGTTTAGAAATTCCAAAAGGTTTTTTTTTTTTTCGTAAATATTTAATAATATATATAACAAATACTGATTTATATCCAGAGTTTGTGATCTAATTCTGAATCCATTCTTTTCTTTTTTTCTTCTTTCGCAGTAATGACATCAAAACCTGAAGCTGTCATCAACATGTCAAGCCATGAAGTTTCTTTCAGGAAATCTGAATATGCCGTCGTCGTCTTTCCTCACATGCCAGAAACATTCCCTACTGATGCACATATCGAATGCCGTTACACAATCACCCAGGACTACGTACCGACCACGAGGGACTGGATTGGACTCTACAAGGTTGGATGGATATCATTCAATGATTATTTATATTACGAATGGGTCGCTCCCCTAAAGAATAACGAGGGAGAGGCGAAAGGAAACATCCTCTTCCCGTGTAAGTAATTCTTATCGATTAAAAGTAATGTTTTTCTTGGAATAGTGTTTTCTGAGGGTAAGGCTGCCCCTACTCAGTCAAGTTTTGGCTAAGATCAAAGTGTAGTATCTGTTCCGATGGATACTGCACCCCATAGACTGGTATTGTCTTGTCCTTCGGGACTTGATTTACGCCGGTCTATGGGATTGTCCTGTGCAGTTCTAGGAGGTCCACCCTCCCAGGCTTTGCCTCCCCTCTTTGGGGAGGAGTAAGTTTATTGCTTACTGCCGGGGAATGCCGACGGGGCTGCCCAGGCAATTTTTAAACCCCACTTTCCTGACCCGACCTTGGGTCACATCTTACTTGTGGGAGTAAGATAAAAACTGGTCTTGTGCCTAACTCCTGGAGAGGAGTAAATCAATACTCAGTGGAGTTTCTTTCTACGAGCGGCGTTCAATAAGTAATGCCCCTGACCCATTATACATATATGTATATATATATATATATATATATATATATACACACATGAGGGGCGTTCAATAAATAATGCCTCTGACCCATTTCCCATAGCAGTAGATTAATGAAACTTGGCACAGTTATTAGTCTTTCTCTACATAGGAACCACTTAGAGTTATGTATTTCTCCCATCGTTTGATGCAGCTCTGGACACCGTTTTTGTAGAACACCTCAGGTTGGTCCTCCAACCACGTCGTAACTTCAGAAATGAAGGCTGCATCATCTGGGAAACGCTTTCCTTTCAAAAACAACTTCATGGCTGGGAAAAGATGAAAGTCAGAAGGTGCAAGGTCAGGAGAGTAAGGGGGATGGGGGAGGATTTCATAGCCACACGCCCGTGTAAAGGATCTGGTGACATGCGAGTTGTGGACCGGAGCGTTGTCCTGCAGGAGGAGGATACCTTTGCTGATCTTGCCCCGCCTGTTGATTTTGATAGCTTCTCTTAATTTCATCAAAAGTGAAACGTAATAGGCTCCTGTAATTGTGGTACACTTTGCCAGGAAATCTGTCATCACTAATCCGTCCTGGCCCCAGAAGACTATGAGCATGACCTTGCCAGCAAAGGAAGGGCTGCAGCTTTGCCTTCTTTGGAGGTGGTGAGTCCAAGTGCTTCCACTGCATTGACTGGGCTTTGGTCTTTGAATCATAGTGATGGACCCAAGTTTCATCCTGTGTAATCAGTCTTTTGAAAAACTTTGACTCATCTTCTTGGCACATCTCCAAATTCATCCCCGAGCACTCGACGCGTTCTTGCTTCTGGAAAGGTGTGAGCAACCTGGGAATCCATCTGACAGACACTTTATGCATATGCAAATGGTCATGAATGATAGTTTTCACAGACCCTGTACTAATCCTGACCTCTTGGGTTATTTGGCGAATAGTAATGTGTCGATCTTCCAAAATGGCAGCCTCAATTTGACAAACAGATGCCTCATGAATGGCAGAAGAGGGATGACCATGTCTGGAAGCTGTTTCCACAGACTTCCAGCCATATTTGAATTCACGATACCAGCGTTTTACAAGGTCATATGATGGGACATCATCACCATAAGTTTCTTTCATTTCATCAAAAGTCTCCTTTGGTGTACGTCCTTTCAAATACAAAAACCGGATCACTGAGCGACACTAAACTAGCTCCATTTCACACCTGCCTCAGTTCAAACACCTGTAAATCAGAAACCACAATTAGTTCAGAGCTGTTTTTTACAACATAACCCATACAGATATGCAAAATTTCATCTAGATCAGACAACTGGAAGTGGGTCAGGGGCATTACTTATTGAACGCGTCTCATAAGAGTAATGTTTCCGCTTTCATTGTGAAATTTCTTTCTGAGAGCAATGTATTCTGAGATAATGTATTCTTGTTGTCTAAGAGCAATGTGTTCTAGGAATATAAATAATTATTCTAATTATGGAATTATATTTGACAACTATATTTCAAACAACACAAAACTAGTGGTATAGGTCCGTCACTTGTAGGATTGTTGGAGACTTTTCCAGCTTGAGTGTTGTTATTCTCAAAGAGTAATGTATTCTAGGAATATAAATAATTATCCTACCCATAGAATTATATTTGAAAACTAGTTGGTATGCCGTAAAACGAACCAAACCAATCAAATATAGGAAACAAATTTTCATAAATTCATCAGAAAACCGTTTTTATCTGCATACAATTGTTTCGGCCTACCTTCATGATATACATAATGTTTAAAATGTACAAAATATCAATTTTTTTTGAAGAGGTAATCATCAGTGCCCATAAAAGGTTTACCCACAGGCCACTTCAAAAAAAAAATTGCCTCTTCAAAAAAAAATTGATGTTTTGTACTAGGGGTGGGACGTAATGGGTGAAAATTTCAGATTCATGCGAGTAGTATTTTTTTGTGTTCATTTATACATAAATAACACTAAATAATCAAACATTTTGAAAATTTTGCAAAATTCAGGTGCAGGCCAAAAATAGCCGTTAGGGCTCCACGGGAGACAAAATCCATCATTTTTCGATGAAAAGGTAGTTTCATGCGACATTGCAGGTCCTAAAACATCCTCAAAAGCTATGAATGGATATAGATGGTTAAATCTGATATAGTACTTTAATTTAAGACCATTTTCAGGCTGTGAAAGGGTTTTCATGAATGTAAAATAGCCAAAAACTATTGGCCTGCACCTTCTGAATTTTGCAAAATTTTCAAAATGTTTGATTGTTTAGTGTTATTTATGTATAAATGAACACAAAAAAATACTACTCGCATAAATCTGAAATTTTCACTCATTACGTCCCACCCCTATTTGAAGGCGAAAAATGTTACGAAAGAAAAAAAAATGAAACTGAGGAATTTGTCTCGTTTTTTGATGAGTTGCGTCTCGTTTTCATTTCAGCGCATAAGATGCCAGAGGATGATGGCGACTTTTATCAATTCTGTTACGTTGCATCCTCGGGCCATGTGAAAGGTGCCAGCACGCCATTCCAGTTTAAAAGACCCCGTGCTGATGACTTTGTCGAAATGATCGACGATGAAAATGATATGCTTATCATCCATTCGAAGACGTGTCTGCTAGAAGAGACCATTCAGAAGAAAGAAAAAGAAACGGCTGAATTGATACAAGTAAGAAGTGCATTTTTATTTTTAACTTTTAAATGGTTTAGACTAGCAGGGCAACTCGGCGTGACCAGGGACCTCAATAACAAAATAGAAGAATTTAAAAAAAAGAAGTGTTTAACATCTTTTTTTTTTTAAACCTCTTCAGTAACGTTATTTTTTTTAACACATCTCTGCCTCCGACTGCCTCTCTCTCTCTCTTTCTTTTTATCTCTCTCTCTTTTCCTTTCTCTTTTCTTTCTCTTTCTCTTCTATTCCTCTCTTTCTATATCTCTTTTCTTTTCTCTTTTTTTCCTTTTCTTTCTTTTTTCCTTTTCTTTCTTTTTTTCTTTTCTCTTTATTTTTTTCTTTTCTCTTTCTTTTTTTTCTTTTCTCTTTATTTTTTTCTTTTCTCTTTCTGTCTTTTCTTTTCTCTTTCTTTTTCTTTTCTCTTTCTTTTTTTCTTTTTTTTTTCTTTTCTCTTTCTTTTCTTTTCTCTTTCTGTCTCTTCCTTTTTCTTTTCTCTTTCTTTTCTTTTCTCTTTCTTTCTTTCTTTTCTTTTCTCTTTCTTTCTTTCTTTTCTCTTTCTTTCTTTTTTCTTTTCTCTCTTCTTTCTTTTCTTTTCTCTTTCTTTTCTTTTCTCTTTCTTTTCTTTTCTCTTTCTGTCTTTTCTTTTCTCTTTTCTTTTCTCTTTCTGTCTTTTCTTTTCTCTTTCTTTTTTTCTTTTCTCTTTTTTTCTTTTCTCTTTTTTTCTTTTCTCTTTCTTTTCTGTTCTCTTTTCTTTTCTCTTTCTTTTCTTTTCTCTTTCTGTCTTTTCTTTTCTCTTTCTTTTTCTTTTCTCTTTCTTTTTTTCTTTTTTTTTTCTTTTCTCTTTCTTTTCTCTTTCTTTTCTGTTCTCTTTTTTTCTTTACTGTTCTCTTTCTTTCTTTTCTTTTCTCTTTCTGTCTTTTCTTTTCTCTTTTCTTTCTCTTTTTCTCTCTGGTGCTTAATCGATCCGTAGAGTATTTTTTATTTATTTATTCATTTTTTTAATATTTTGGATTAAGCACCAACTTTTCAAATTGTAATTTTGTTTTTAAACGGACTTGTCCAATTTCTAGTGACTGGTGGGTGATTGGTGGTGTGTGTGCACGTGAGAGGCATAACCCACCAATGTTGATATTTTCACAGAAAATGTTCCCCATCATTTAAAACTTTTATCTCTGGACTATTATCTATATACTATTTAAAAGTTATGTTGTTTTTTAGAGTTTGTCTGTTCATATGTAAATAGAACCATGTGATTGGTTGACAAAAAAAGAATAGGCAGACTACACATTACTAAGGCAGTAGTTTTTATGGTTTGGTTTGGTTGTTTTGTTTTGCGTCATATCAACCCTTTTCGGGTTATTTAATGCCGAATCTGGTCATTTTGGTAAAATGATTCAAGTTCTTTGTCTTCAAATATTTATTTATGGGGTTTCGTATGGTTATTTTTATTTTTAGAGGAAAATTTTTGTTTTTGGCTTTGCAGAACATGATTAAGTTTTGCAAAGAGAAAGGAAAAAAAACAATAACATCAATGTTTGGTGCATTTTAAGTCAGGAAGCTGCTACCTTTAGACAGCCTGATCGTGTAGCACCAGAAGTAGTTTTTTTTTTTATGTCAATACCCGAGTTAGAATCTCATGTAATTCTAAAGGATTGTTTTAACCGAATACATGTTTTCTAAATTGAAAGAAATTAACATAAAAAACATTACATAAATATTTGTTTAAAACTAAGTGATTTTTCTTTTGTTAATCTGAAAAAAAAACAAAAAGCAGACATAAAGAACATTCGGCATTAGCTCAAAACAAATTATTCTTTTGCTTAAAAACATAATTTCTAATGTTTTTTTTTGCCAATAAAAACAATAGGGAAATGCATAATTTCTAATGTTTTTTTTTGCCAATAAAAACAATAAGTAAAAACATAATTTCTAATGTTTTTTTTTGCCAATAAAAACAATAAGTAAAAACATAATTTCTAATGTTTTTTTTTGCCAATAAAAACAATAGGGAAATGCATTCAGTTACTTGCTCTCTTATGCAAATACTAAGTAGCGTATTTATTTTTTTCAATGAAATTTCACAAACATCTTCCTTCGTACTCATTACAAAGCGTTAGAAGCTAGGTAAAGATGGCAATTGACATACTCAGGTACTGTACCAACACCGCTCAAGGAGCGGGTATAAATTATCATTATTTAATTAAGGATTTTGAGAAAAAAAAAGCAGTGCTTCTTAGAGGACAATCTAATATAACTTCATAAAAAATTTTTTTTTTTTTTTAAACTTTTTTAGCCTAGCATATGCACTAATTCCTGGAGTTATCTGCCCTTTCTCTTCTGTTAATCTCCATACATGACCTTAAGTCGCTGTAGCCTTGCAATAATAACCAAGATAGGGACAACAGTCGTCCCGAACTTATGCATAAAAATACCGTAGTTCAAAAATATCGTCAAATCAACCTTTTGTTTGAATATTAAAAAACTCAGCGTTTCTTTAGAGACGTAGCCGAGACGAAATATGAAAGGCCGGGGGGGGGGGGGGGGGAGGGATAATTCAAACTTGGGGGGTGGGGGGTCAAATCTGATTACTCACAAAATGGACGCAAACGATTCGAACTTCGAAGACCTGTTGTTTTTTCTTAGAGATAATTGCAAAATAATCGACTTTTGTGCAAGCACACATACTTATTTCAGGTGTCGAGACGTGCATCTGTGGCGCTGAGATGAGACTTATCCCATACGCAACTAGAAGCGATGGATTTGTGTGGCGATGCCCAAATTGGACATGTAGGAAGAAGGTGCCTATTAGACGAGGAAGTAACCCTAAACCTAACCCTAATCTTTTTTTTATTTATTTGATGTTTAATTTATTTCAATAAATCTATTTAATTTTAATGTATTCTCAGAAGTTTTATTTTTTACATTTTAAATTTGATACTCCCCCAAAGATTGAATTATCTCCGCCTTGCATATTTCTGCCGGCCTCGGCCACATCTCTAAAGAAGCACCAAAAAAACAACATTTTCAATATTTGTAAATCATATTATTTTGGTTGAACAAAAGTAAATAAAAGTTCATTCTTATCAAATGTGGAAAATTAGACATTTTTATTGTATGTTTACTTGAATTTATATATATTTATATAATATAATTTATATATATATATATATAATATAATTTATATATAGAGAGATAGAGATAGAAGGGATTTATGATATCACAATGTTAACCTTTTAGAAAATTCCAAATATTTAGGAATACTTTTTGGAATTTTCCAAATATTTAGGAATACTTTTTGGAATTTTCCAAATATTTAGAATACTTTTTGGAATTTTCCAAATATTTAAGAATACTTTTTGGAATTTTCCAAATATTTAGGAATACTTTTTGGAATTTTCCAAATATTTAGAATACTTTTTGGAATTTTCCAAATATTTGGGGAAACTTTTTGGAATTTTCCAAATATTTAGGAATACTTTTTACAATTTTCTAAATATTTAGGAATAACTTTTAGAATTTGTAAAATATGTTCCAAACGCTTTTCCCAAATATTTTTTAAATTCCAAACGCTTTTCCCAAATATTTTTTAAATTCCAAACGCTTTTCCCAAATATTTTTAAAATTCCAAACGCTTTTCCCAAATATTTTTAAAATTCCAAACGCTTTTCCCAGATATTTTTAAAATTCCAAACGCTTTTCCCAAATATTTTTTAAATTCCAAACGCTTTTCCCAGATATTTTTTAAATTCCAAACGCTTTTCCCAGATATTTTTAAAATTCCAAACGCTTTTCCCAAATATTTATAAAATTCCAAACGCTTTTCCCAGATATTTTTAAAATTCCAAACGCTTTTCCCAAATATTTAGAAGATTCCAAACGCTTTTTTTTCCCCAAATCTTTAATAATATAAGAAATAGTGACTCAATGGGTCACGGGTTGTTTAGTAATAAATGAAATCTTGCGTTTTTTATAACTTGTATTTTTTTTCCCTTCTTCAGAAACTGAATGAATATGATGAGAAGTGTTCCAATCTAAGTTTGAAGCTGGGAAAATCCGGGGATCAATTGAAGGAGGAGCAGCAGATTAATAAGTCGCTTTCCGAAGAATTGTCGATGGCCCAACACAGGATCAATGATTTGAAAATTGAGTTTGAAGACATGATCCTTGTCCAAGATGAACTGGCCGTTCAGGTGACACAATTAACGCAGGTAACACACGCTTTGTCACTCGTTCGTTTCGTGTTTGTCGAGAGCAGAAAAGTTCTCAACCCCGGGATTGAGACCCCTAAGTTTATGGCAGCATGATATTAAAGGCCACAAAGCCATAAAAATAATCATCTAATTATGGTACGAATCATCCATTCTTGCTGTCATCATCATCATCTACAGTTTAGCGCATGTGTTCATTGACTTTTAGAAATTGACTTCCAAACTAACCTATCTCTAGTCAGATTTTGGTACTTCCATCGAACATGAACCAGTTTTAATGAACTTCGCGTCAACAGCGTTCGGACATGCTACGTAAACACGCGAGAGATGACGAGCTGCTGTCAGTAACCAGCCGACAATTTTCTAACCAGTATCGAAATTGATTAAAGCCAGAAGCAATTGATCGAAGCCTTGCTAGTATACGCTAAACACACCTGCATATAGATACACAAGACTTTGTCAGTGGGGTACTACAGTTTGACTAACACTAATGAACACAAAGTACCTACTAGACAACATCCTTGAGTGTATTCGGTCTCTCTGTACAAGGGTTTGTCAGGACAACCTGACATGAGGATACTTCCCCCTAAAAGTAAACCGTGATCAAATATTCAAAATAACATAATATTCACAGTACAAATAAGATCCCCTCGACACTGCTATACACTGGCTCATACGAGGAATAGTGCACCTTCTAGTGATGTTACGTCAAGTGATTCCACCAGACTAGATGAATTTTTGTCCTGGAATCCGGTAAGACCAAAAGACTGCAAGAAAAATATACTAGTTAACTGCTCAATTGGGGAAAAGAAAATTAATGTTCTTAACTTTTTTACTAACTATTTACTATTTGAGAAATAAAGGAGAACTTTTATCAAATTATTGGTCAAGTGGGCCAGGTTTCGTCAGGGGGTGTCGGTTTTTCAGCCATTTTATGTACTGATTTGGAAAAAAAATGCTGACTCGTTTCTCGAGGAGTTTATTATATAAAAGTGTGTCTAGAGATTGGAATCTGGGTGGAAGAGAAAAAGGGGTTGGGTGAGGGAGGGGGAAAGAGAGAAAGGTAGAGAAATAAAAGTTTTAATAGAAATATATGTTACACTTGTCCGGGACAACACCAAGTATCCTTGCTAGTTTCAATTTAAAGGATGCCGGGGGGGGGGGGGGGGGGCTTTTTACTCATTTAAAATTTAAAAAAATGTAATTTTCATTTCTTACTGATTTTCTTGATAAATTTAATTACTCTTTTATTCTTCCCAGGAAAAAATGGAAACCAAAAAGAAAGTCGAGATTTTACAAGGCGAGAAAACTGAGTTGACCGAAAAACTGAAATTCCTCCAAAACCAAAAAGATGAAACTCTTGGAAAGAATAAAATTCTTGAAGAAGAGAATGAAATGTTTAAGGTACATAATTTCAGCGCTTATCTTTTAATTTGTCGTAGATATTATTATGCAAGGTTTGATATGAAAACTTAAGTGAAAATAGCCCTTAAGTGATTACTTCGGCTAAGTCGGACGTTATGTTTTCGGTCAAGTTTGTTACGATGCTTGTTTGTGTATTCCCATCACTTGACTAATTGTCACCAAACTTGATCTCATTTTGGAATATCTATGTCAAAGGTTTTTATTATTTTTTATTAGCAAAAATATTCATCACGGCCTTAGTTCAGTCTTGAGAGACGGGTGCCTGCATGTGTAATTTTGAAGCAAGGGTTGTGCAATCCTCTTCTGAATTGGCACTGCTTGATGGCAAGGAGAAGTCCAGGACAACTGGAAACAATTCCGAAATAAGTGGAGAGGACATTCAGGCCGCATTCAGCACTTGGTATTTCCAAATGGTCACCCATTTAGTATTGACCAGGATCAACACCGCTTAATTTTGGTTATCTAACGGTAAACTGGTGTGTCAACGCGATTATGTAGTATACATACACATAAGTGTGTTAACCTATCGTGTGTGTATATATATATATATATATATAGCATTAGATAAAGTGAAAGAATAAAATAAGGTGCAAATCAAATTTTATTAGAATTCAATGTTCAGACAAAGTACCTTAAAGTCCTTAACTCATGAGTTTTCAAAGAAAATTCTTCTCCTCAGAGGACCATTACCATAATGACATTACTGCAGGTAATAAAATTAAAATTTGAAAATATATAAAATATAAAACATCAAATATATCGGCCCAAAAGATACTTTTTTGTTAAAGCTATACAGTTCATCCAAGTCATTTAAAATTTAAAAGATATTCAGGAAAGATATCAAGGAGGTTGATTGAAAAATGATCCAGGTGGTGAGTGGTAGTCCAAAAACGAAAAAGTTATCCAGGCGGGAAATCCGTTTGCAATCGATGCAGTAAATGACAGTGAAAAATGTATCCAAGGTGTATGCAAATTAATAAAACGAGATTATATATATATATATATATATATATATATATATATATATATATTATTTCATGTATCCACATAAAATGTTATAAAGGGATATAATCTTTTATGTAACAATTTTCAGTATTTACTTCAAAGTACTCATTTTTGCCTGATGATTCCCTAAGGGGATGAAACGCAGAAGCCTCTGTGTAGCTTAATTGCCATAAATATATTTTCATAACTTATATAGTATCTTGGCCTCCATTCAGTCTTAAAATATAATGGATACACCCTGTAAGAGTGGTTGCACATGTAATTGTGAAGCAAGGGTTGCGCAATCCCAAGCCACACCTCTCCTGAATCGGCACTGCTTGATTCCAGTCACAAGAAGTCCAGGACGACTGGAAACAATGCTGAGATAAGTGGAGAGAACATACAGCACCTGGTATTCCGAAATGGTCACGCATATAGCAAAATTATTGGTAATTGTTTTTAAGCAAAAATACCTATTTAAAAAAAAAAAGAAAAAGGGATCATAGTTAAAAAAATATATTTATGTAATGTTTTTTTTTTAATGTTGCTATGTTATGTTAATTTATTTTTAAAAAAAATCCTTATGTGAGATTCGAACTCTGGTGTTGCTATTGTAAAAACTACTCCCTTAGTAATGTGTACACTGCCTATTCCTTTTTTGTCAACCAATAGCATGTTTCTATTTGCTTACGAACAAACTCCAAAAACGCTGTAACTTTTTAAAATGGTATATACAGGGTGGGCAAAAATAAGGGTCCTATTTTTAAAAATTCATAACTTTTTTATTTATTGATTTTTTTTTTTTTTTTTTTAGAATAAGTAAAGGACCCCTTCCTAAGCAAGCATGAGCCGTATTAGCCCTAAGGAACGTACCCTCATTTAGAAAACATTATTTTTGCTTAAAAAACTCAAAACAGTGTAAAAAACAATACTTTAGTTTTTGTAAGTTTTAAGAAGTGTTTTTCGGCTAAAATTTGTTTTGTTTATTTCAAAAAATCTCGGAAGGGTCAGTCTACACACACATAAAGTTTGGTGAATTTAACTTTTATTTTGTGGAAGTTATTCAAATTCAAGTTATTCAAATTTAAAGATAGGACCCTTATTTTGGCCCACCCTGTAGATTGTCTGATTATTGTTGAAAAATAAAGCAAAATTGTCCACAAATTGAGCAATCCCGAAAAAGCTATTAACTAGTTACACACAATTTGTAACATCATTCTATTTATAAAATAAATTGGAAAAAACATTAGTTTAATTTTTTTCATTTCATGTAAATTTGTCAAAAAAAAAATATTTGATGCAGCATTTTTATGGTTTTTGAGACAACTTTGTTGAAAATAAATGTTATTAATTAATTGATGTAATTAATTTTAATTAATTTTAATTGATTTTTAATGTGGCAAATATTATGTAGTCTAGTTGGTATTAATTAATTTATTTTAATATTTTTGGTGCTTATACATATGAAAAACGCATTTCCAAATAAAAACTATTGTTGATACTTACGTATCAGGCAAAAATAAGTATCTACACCAAAAATTAGCAAAGATTATCGAGTAGAATTTTAATTAAAAATAAAATTCAGTTTTATCGTATTTTGCCAAGCGCCATTTGTTTATTACTTGTTTATATGAAAGACTTAGTTACGTCCCCCTGATTTACGCGTTTTTCACTCGAATCAATGGCGGATCCGTAAAATACGATAAAACTAGATACCTATTTTTGTCTCATACATATAAGTATATCAAAGAGTTTTCTGGTTAATTTATTTGGAACTGCGATTTTGATCTGCATTTTTCATGTGTGCCATCATCTGCATAAGCACCATATTTTTTTTATTAATTTTCATTGATTTTAATTAATGTTAATTCGTTTTAATAGAAATTTTATCCTTAACATAATCTCCGTGTTTGTTTTTTGAAAATTTTTATTTTCTTTCCAGTCTCAACTTTCAAGCCGGGAAAAATCCGTATTTGAAACCCAAAAAGTGACTGAGACGTTGCGTACTGCAATCGCGGAAGTTTCTGGCGAAATACAGGTTTACGAGCAAGAAAACAATGCCTTAACGAAGAAACTAGAGAAAGAGAAACAATTATCATCAACTAAAAAGGTTTGCCACTTATTTGTAGACCGCTTCATGACGCAGCCTACAGTTCTGGTATCAATATTGTAAAACTACTCCCTTAGTAATGTGTACTCTGCCTATTCCTTTTTTGTCAACCAATCACGTGTTTGTATTTGCTGACTGGAGGCCGATTATTGTTGACATTATTTTCATAAATCTTTTGGTGAATAAATTAATTATTAAGATGCTTTTATAATAAAGATTGTAGCAGGATTATTATTATCTAACATATAAAGTTATCTTGTCGGATTTTCAAAGTAAGACCCAAATAGCATTTAATTTGACAAATCAAACTTTTCTTCTGACGAGCCAATTTACATTTGTTATTGTTGTACCATGTTATTGGCAATATAATAACGTAGTTAGATACAATTTATGTTTTAAAAATTACTTGACTCACCCAGATGACAGCTAATAGGAAACATTTTTAAATAATCGCCTAAAAATTTTCTATAATAAAATCGTCAGACAAGATATCGTCTGTCTGTTGCAATTCACATTTACGTAACTTTAACATTTTTTTCTTCCGAGCTAAAAAATTTCCTGTCCTTGATATCATACCATGACACATAGCACTAATTCTAATCTTAGCTACATAGAAGATACTGCCAAATCAACTGCAAAAAAAAGGTAGGCTCCCTCCACCGGGCGAGAAAATTTCTCTCGCCTGCTAGTATTCTATACTTCTATAAAGCCACCATTCGCCCATGCATGGTATATCGTTGCAACATCTGGGCTGGTGCACCAATCACTAGTCTCTCCCTCTTTGACAGGGTCCCAAAAAAGAGCCTCTAACCTAATAGGTCCTACACTGTCTACCAAGCTCCAGCCCCTGTCCCATCGCTGCAATATTGCATTCCTGTGCTTATTTTAAAAGTACATCCACGGCATGTGCACTTGAAATTTGTGTTTTTCATTAGACGTTTTTCTTTAATAATCCTTTTAAAAAAAAATAGCCCAAAATACGGACCTCATAATTGCAAAAAATTTGGTAATTTCTCCACCATTTATTTATTTTTGAAGCTATTCTTATGAAACTTTGTAATCTTATGTAAAATTATGTGCTCTTTCTGATTATGCAGTTAGATTTTATGTATCTCTTTACTTTAAGCCATGAATTATGAATTACAATGTGTACAAACAGTAAATTGAAGACTGGCAGACGATAAATTCAGACAAAGAAAATCAAAGTAAAATGCATATCTAATATATAAAGTAGAGACGTTTTTTCCCCTGTACCTTCTCGGAGTATAGGAAAATAACCATATACAAAACAGGCTACTAAACTCACCGCTATACTACACTTATTCACTCGAGCGTGTTTTAGTAAAGTTGTTATTATTTTTTCCAACCTAACACTTAATATTACATTTGGCCCACCAACGTCTCTCCAAAAACCAACTCCATATAGGTGGTAGCAAAGACTTTTCCCCCTAACAATTGTGTACTGTGACTACACTCATCGACACCGGGAAGTAATAAACACAGTTTACTTTTCACAAAACAGTCCGCCCTTATTTATTATTTGCCTGGTATTAATTTACTACATAATATAAAACAATACGCAAACAAATAATGACCGCTCCCGTTGAATCCTATGATATTCCGCGAATATCAGATTACGTTTTTCCTATTTCTAACTATGATTTCCACATTTACATTCATTCCGGAATCAAGCGAATGACATTAACGAACACAGTTCCTGCAACATTTATTCTTCAAATATGGCGGCTACAATTCCTTCATTAAATCGACTTCCTACTTAATTCAATAGCCGCCAAGATGCTGTTAGTCCCCGACACATTTATATTTTCAAAATCATATACCTTTAACCCTTCCCAAATAAATGACATAAACCGTGTCATTGTTGAACTTTACTTTTCGCTGCCAGAAGCTGCCAGTAAACAAGCTTACGTTAACTCGCATATTTTCACATGTATTTTTCAAGTAGTAACTGTGGCGCAATGGTTAAGAAGGGAGGTTTCATTATCGCCAGTATTGGCGTTCGATCCCATTCTGCTCTAAACCATTTTCTTTTCTTTTTTTTTAATTTAAAACATTCACCAACACGGTAGAGGGGGGGGGAGAAGAACAATAGGCGGTTTCTTTTTTATTCAATAGGTAGTACTTTCTCCCGCGCAACGCCGGGCGACGGGTTCTGCTAGTATAAGAATAAAGAACGAACAAACCATAGCTAAACAACTGTTATTATTTTTTTTTTGTCAAAGGAAAAATTGTTTATCAAATGTTTTTAAATAAGAAGATTTTTTTTTATATATATATATATAACAATCAACAAACCCACTGTTTTTAACCAATTTCTTGTTTGTTTTTTTTTGTTTTTGTTTTATTTTCAATGTTTTTCTTCAATGTTTTTTTTCTTTTTAACATTTTCTGGTTTACGGTTAGTTTTACGCTAGAAGTGACCGTTGCTGACGGAACTCAATGAGTCCTTCGGCAGATTCAACCCGCTAAAACATCGTAGAAATTCATTTTTTTAAAACGCGCTGCAGATCGTAGAAATTAATTTCTTCCAAAAGTTATCGCCCGATTGTCTAATGCCTGCTGGAATCTGATTGGTTGATAGTTGCGTCAACTTTCAGGCGCTTCCGAGACCTGCCCGAACGGTGACGACGCAAAGTCACAGAAACGCGGTGCGTTCTCTATAAGATTACCAAAAAAATCAAGAAAGAACAAGAGGGGGGGGGGGGCAAGCGAGAAAAGAAAGAAAGAAAGAAAGGAAGGAAGGAAGGAGCGAGTGTTTCCTTTCTGTCTGCTGCTATTTCTACTATTACAAATAGCTGTCAATCATAGAGTCGGGGAAGGGGAAAAGCATGTTAGTTACAAATTTAGTATTTTTGTCTCTTAAAATTTTCGCTTTCTTTTCTGGTGCAGTTGATATTCGATAATTCTTTTCTTCTTCTTTTTTTTTTTTTGTTCCAGGACGAAGTTGCCAGACTTTCAGAAAAGTTAAGAAATTCTGAAGACAAACTGTGCGCAGCAGAAAGTACGAAACAAATGCTACAGAAAGAACTGTCCGCCTACGAAGTAACGCTGAAAAAAATGTCGTCCGACTTGGAGGTTAGTTGCTATTTATAATAATGTGGTTAAAGATACTGTGATTATTTGCGTTGGTGACAATATCTGTCACTTTGCAGATTGGCTGTTTGGAGACTCTAAACATAGGTGGCTCTGGTTGGTAGACAATTTGCATAGGTGGTCGGTTTATTACTATGAAAACTAATATTTTGATATGGAAGAGCTTCGTTGATTTCTCGGTAGCAGAGAGTGAGTAGTGAAAAGTGAGCAGTTGACAGTGAACATCGAAGGAAAGTTAATTTAATTCAATTATCGAATTACAAATAATAATAATAATAAAAATTTTAAAAAATTAATAATAATAGTAATAACAATAATAGTAATAATAATAATAATAACAACTAGTGGGACCCGTGTAAATTACACGAAACGATGTTTTTAATACTAATTATCTT
>OY744547.1:1378200-1508200 GCA_963556195.1 Sepiola atlantica
GTATGGGGGGGGGATATATGCTAACGATTCATAATGAAGACTATTCTGTTTATAAATGACGGCGATTGTGTCACGTGAGCCAAAATGCTGGCGGCGGGGGTGTGCCGGGGTGTGCCGGGGGGTAAAAGTGCTGCCGCTTCAAAATGGAAATTTTGAAAAGGAAGGGAGATAACTTTTCTTTTTTGTTTTATAAAACAAAAAACAATTTCTAATTTATGAGAACCGTCATCATTTATAATGGAGAACAACAACCGATACATGTGGACGTTTGGAGTAATTTATTGAAACATTTGGTGCAAGTTTAGAATTTGAAAATGAAAAAAAAAACAAAGAAATACCTTTATAGTGCACGTACCCGTGACGGTTAAACATATATCGTATACCAATTTCTTTGACGCGTGTGCGATTGTTTTGTAGACTTCCAAGGGTGAGTACCTTTCTCTGAAAGTGCACTTACATTAAAGTCAGGCATAGATTGAAGTTTATTTGTAGCAAATATTCCCTGAATTTCAATTTCTTCTTAAGATCCCTTAAGTTTAAGCCTGAGACATTTTCCAGAATGAAAATCATACAATGGATTTTAACCAAAATTGGAATAAGGATTCTAGACATAAGGTTTAGTATCATTATATCTTGATTTTAATGTTCATAAGAGGGAAATAAAAGTTGTGCAAAACTGTTATGTTCTGGGGAATTAATTTTACCATTCTTCTGGTCATATATAAAATCTGACGTGTGTGCAATTATTTTGTAGGCATCCAGGGGTGAGTACCTTTCTTTGAAAGTGCAGTTTCATAAGGTTGTCGTCGAACACCAAGAAAATAAAAGAATCCAGGAACAAAAGATCAAAGAATTAAAAAAGGTAATTTGAGTTTCTTCATTTTATTTGTATTCGGTTTTTTTGTTTTTCGTCTTAAAAGAAAAAGTGTGAAAACCGAGAAAACAAAATTTATTGTTTACTTAAGAAATGATTGCAGAAAAATCTGTAAATTTTCCAATTCTATGCTTGATAGAATTATCAATATTATGACTAATACTAACCATAACCTTAACCCTAACCCGTTGAAATTCCGCAGTTGCTTTCTGCATAAGTTACTGATAATAATATTTTCCTTGAAATAATAAAATGTCTGTCAGGGTTAACATTGAGTAAAAATATCTTTTTTCTCCCGTAAAAATAATTGTCATTATCAGTTAAATATCATTATCAGTTAAATACAGGGTGGGCCAAAATAAGAGTCCTATCTTTAAATTTGAATAACTTGAATTTGAATAACTTCCACAAAATAAAAGTTAAACTCACCAAACTTTATGTGTGTGTAGACTGACCCTTCCGAGATTTTTTGAAATAAACAAAACAAATTTTAGCCGAAAAACACTTCTTAAAACTTACAAAAACTAAAGTATTGTTTTTTACACGGTTTTGAGTTTTTTAAGCAAAAATAATGTTTTCTAAATGAGGGTACGTTCCTTAGAGCTAATACGGCTCATGCTTGCTTCGGAAGGAGTCCTTTACTTATTCTAAAAAAAAAAATTAAAAAAATCAATAAATAAAAAAGTTATGAATTTTTAAAAATAGGGCCCTTATTTTTGCCCACCCTGTATGTTATAAATAAATAACATTATCAGTTTAAATATCATTATCAGTTAAATATGCTATAAATAAATAACATTATCAATGAAAATGTCATTATCAGTTAAATATGCTATGAATAAAACAAATATATCTTCTAACAGTTTATATCTTTTTAAAACAATAAATATTCTTTCTTTGTACCATAAAAATAATTGTCAGCTAAATATTTTCTTTTAAATAAATAAAATGAAAGTTTTATTTAACTTATTTATTGTTACAATTTAAATTGTTTAAAAATGAATAGTTTCTTCCTATAAATAATTGTCAGCTAAATATTTTCTTTTAAATAAATAAAATGAAAGTTTTATTTAATTTATTTATTGTTACAATTTAAATTGTTTCAAAATGAATAGTTTCTTCCTAGAAATAATTGTCAGCTAAATATTTTCTTTTAAATAAATAAAATGAAAGTTTTATTTAATTTATTTATTGTTACAATTTAAATTGTTTAAAAATGAATAGTTTCTTCCTAGAAATAATTGTCAGCTAAATATTTTCTTTTAAATAAATAAAATGAAACTTTTATTTAATTTATTTATTGTTACAATTTAAATTGTTTCAAAATGAATAGTTTCTTCCTATAAATAATTGTCAGCTAAATATTTTCTTTTAAATAAATAAAATGAAAGTTTTATTTAATTTATTTATTGTTACAATTTAAATTGTTTAAAAATGAATAGTTTCTTCCTAGAAATAATTGTCAGCTAAATATTTTCTTTTAAATAAATAAAATGAAAGTTTTATTTAATTTATTTATTGTTACAATTTAAATTGTTTAAAAATGAATAGTTTCTTCCTATAAATAATTGTCAGCTAAATATTTTCTTTTAAATAAATAAAATGAAAGTTTTATTTAATTTATTTATTGTTACAATTTAAATTGTTTAAAAATGAATAGTTTCTTCCTAGAAATAATTGTCAGCTAAATATTTTCTTTTAAATAAATAAAATGAAACTTTTATTTAATTTATTTATTGTTACAATTTAAATTGTTTAAAAATGAATAGTTTCTTCCTATAAATAATTGTCAGCTAAATATTTTCTTTTAAATAAATAAAATGAAAGTTTTATTTAATTTATTTATTGTTACAATTTAAATTGTTTAAAAATGAATAGTTTCTTCCTAGAAATAATAGTCAGCTAAATATTTTCTTTTAAATAAATAAAATGAAACTTTTATTTAATTTATTTATTGTTACAATTTAAATTGTTTAAAAATGAATAGTTTCTTCCTATAAATAATTGTCAGCTAAATATTTTCTTTTAAATAAATAAAATGAAAGTTTTATTTAATTCATTTATTGTTACAATTTAAATTGTTTCAAAATGAATAGTTTCTTCCTAGAAATAATTGTCAGCTAAATATTTTCTTTTAAATAAATAAAATGAAAGTTTTATTTATTTTATTGTTACAATTTAAATTGTTTAAAAATGAATAGTTTCTTCCTATAAATAATTGTCAGCTAAATATTTTCTTTTAAATAAATAAAATGAAAGTTTTATTTAATTTATTTATTGTTACAATTTAAATTGTTTCAAAATGAATAGTTTCTTCCTAGAAATAATTGTTAGCTACATAAACGAATGTCACTTTTGTAAGTGTATGTATTTAAAATTGTAACAATTCGATGTTTTTAAGTTACCTTAGAATAATAAGAATGCAAAGAGTAGATTTTTATTTAGCGATATCTAAATGTTTGTCAATCATTTTCAGGAAAATGAATCGTTGAAGAAAGAAGCGAGTAATTGTGTTCCGGCACAATCGATCTATTTCCTACAAGAAGCGCAAGAAACGTTGCGACAGCGATTAACAAACACGACGAAACAGAACAGCGAACTGTCAGCACAGAAGGAAGAACTCACCAAAAAAGTGGTAAATGTTTGCTGTGAATTTTGCATTATTTTAATCATATTTTTTGGTGCTTATGCATATCAACCCTGACATTGAAATATTTAAAGAATGTATAAACTTTATTATGTACTTACGTGTTAGCTGAAAATAAGATTGTGCAGAAAAAATGACGCAAATTCATCCAGTAGTTATTAAATTATAAGAAAAAGAAAAAAAATGATTTTACGTACATTTGGACATTTTTGTAAACAATGGAGACCCCCAAACCCCGAAATCGTGAAAATATGAGTTATCGTCCTTGACCACTGGAAAATGGTGGAAATATCTACCGAGTGATAAAATCGTTTTTTATTTATAATTAAATAAATACTGGATGAATTTGCATAATTTTTGGTGTACAGTCTTTTTTTCATCTACCACGTAAGTACATAACAAAGTTTATACATTTCTTTAGCTATTTTATTTTTAAGAGCAGTCTAACATGTCAGGGTTGATAAGCATAAGCACCTATTTTTTTATAGAAATCGCTCCAGACAAGGCGTGAAGTCACTTGATGTAAGGAGCTAAAAGAAAATACTACTTCACGGTCAAAAACTAGCCAACGTAATCCCTACCTATCACAAATAACAAATTATTAGATACCTCATCATTTTCAAAAAATATTTAAAACATTTGAATATATTAAGTCTCACTAGTTAAATGCATTTATCAAATACCCTTAAATAAAAGGAAAAAAATATATATGACCCAAGATTTAAACTTTACCGATTCACACAGACCCCATAAAGTTTCTTAGATATTAGCTAACAGTTAATTGGTTTTTTTTTAATGGAAATCGCTCCAGACAAGGCATGAAGCCACTTGATGTAAGGAGCTAAGAAAAAAATACTACTTGTTAAAAAACTAGCGAACGATAAGTGTTAGATGGATAGATTCCGACCCAGAAAACAGCAATTCATCCCCCTTTGTCAGAAACATTGCTCATGAAATGTGAGGACTAAAAGACAAAATAAACGAAGCGAGAGTTACAGGGCTGCCGGAAGTTTACTTTCTACTCTCCTGCATGCATTATTATTGGTCCCCCGATTTATAAAATCGGGAGACCTATGTTTTGAGGCATTTCCGTCCGTCCGTCCGGATTTTTCTCCGCAACCATCCATTGAATTTCTCTGAAATTTTGCATGAAGTTGTAACTTTTGTCAGGTTAGAAAGTGACATTCTCCGATTTTTGAAAAAAATCTGGTTAGCCCCCCAGGGGGTCAAAAGGCCCCAAAATGGCAAAAAATGACATTGTTTGCTCCATAGCTTTTCATCCATCCATTCAATTTCTCTGAAACTTGGCCAAAATGTGGAGGCAATTGTTCCTAATAGAAAATAAGTATCGCTGACCTTGGAAAAAATCTGATTTGCGCCCCCCAGGGGGTCAAAAGCCCCCAAAATGGCAAAAAATGCCCCTTTTCTCCCATAACGTTTGATCCATCCATTCAATTTTTCTGAAACTTGGCCAAAATGTAGAGTCAATTGTTCTGGATATAAAATGAGCATCCTTTACCTCAGAAAAATTATGGTTCGCGCCCCCAGGGGGGCAAAGGGGGGTCAAAAATGCCCCAAATTGCCCAAATTTATTGCATTTTACACTCGCCACATTGAGTCACATACCGAGGGGGACCACGCATGCGCGGCTTGTTTTAATGATACACGCGCATTATTGTTTTAATGATACACGCACATTATTGTTTTAATGATACACGCGCGTTATTGTTTTAATGATACACGCGCGTTATTGTTTTAATGATACACGCGCGTTATTGTTTTAATGATACACGCGCATTATTGTTTTAATGATACCCACACATTTATGCCCCTCCCCATCGAAGGGGATAAGTGTGCCGAAAATCCATCCGTTCATTTAAAAAAAATACAAAAGTGAAAAGAGAAACATTTGATAGGCTTATTTGCCACGTCTCACTCCTGACTTCCTGTCCGCTTACATCATTTCCTCTGAATGCGTTAACTTAATTTCTCATGGAAGTTTCCTTTTCTTCTTCATCTAACCCATATCCCAGGTCGCATGTGGTTATTACGTCACTAAGTCTGTTGGAAAATGTTCAGAACACTATTTTCATGAAATTAAAATCTGCGATTAATTTTTTTCTTTTCTCCTGTTTTTTTTTATTCTTAAAGGCGGCTGTCAATGTACAAAACCAAGAACTTCTGAACGAACGCAAAGAATGGCAACTGCGTGTGAGCAAATGCTCTGAAGAATACAAGAAGATTTATGCCGAAAATAAAAAGAACTTAAAAAAACTGGCAAAACTGAGTAAGTTTAACGTGCATCCACATTTCTTTGAATTTTCTGCGTTAATCCGACTTAAGCGGATTACTTAAGTGGATTAGTAATTAATCACAGCCAGGATTATGAGATCGAGGAAAAGGCTCGTGTTAAAATAATGATTTGTTATGCAAGAATTTATGCCAAACCAGACGATTCTTCAAAATAAGGACTATCATTGTAATCCACGACCTTCGGTCAGATTCCTGATTTGGTCAAATTTGGTCCGAATTTGGTCCGGATTTTGCTTTGAATCGAAAAATTTTTAACGGGCTTTTTCAACTTTATCGACATACTTAAATCAACGACATTTCATGCAAAACCATGGTACTGATATAGAATGGGACCCAATTTCCGGCAACTTTGCATCGCTATCTTCCAGCAGTTTACATAAACTGCCGGAGAAAGAAAATTTTTTTATTTGTTTAGAAAACTAAAAATAAAGGTTTTTTTTTTTATAACATGAACAAAAATATCTAATGAACTTTTAATAAATAATTTTTTCTTCAATTTTTTTTAGATAAAATGAACAAAAACTTAATGATAATTTTTTTTTTCAAGAGAAGTTTCCAATAACTTCTTTTTTTGTCCAAGAAATAAAACGGTCAACTCGTTTGGGAGATTGAATTCGCTCAGCTAGATCGTTAAAATTCATTTTCTGATTTGACAAATTTTTCTTGATTTACTCAATATCCAGATTTCTTGAAAATTGGTCGTCTGCTGACATCTGACAGCTGATTAGCTAATCTTGTCTTATCGCCTGTCAGTCTTTGCGGCGGCTTACGTAAACTGTTGAAAGATGCCGACACAAAGTTGGGGGAAATTGGGTCCCATTCTATATCAGTACCAAATCCACATACCGCGAAAAAGACCAACAACAAAATTGAATAAATTTGACGATGTGGAAGTTCTGCCACATCCACCCTATTCTCCAGATGTGGCTCCATCTGACTATAGTTTAATCTGATCAATGCCGCACTTTATGAAGGGTTGCAGATTTGAATGTTTTGATGAAGTTGAAGAAGCCTGTCAAGATTTATTTTGATTCAAAACTGAAAGATTTGTAGTTTGACCAAATCCAAAAGTTTGCAAGAGTTTTGTTGACATGTTGTTGGTAGTCTGCTCAATGGGTAGTGATGTCTCTCTGTAGTAGTAGTAGTAGTAGTAGTCATCGTAGTGGAGATAGAGCAGCAGACGTTTCTGTCTTTCTCTTTCTTTTCATTCTGTAACAATTTTTAAAAAAAATATTAAGATTCTTTCAAAATATTTTTTTTTTCACGGAAATCGCTCCAGACAAGGCATGAAGCCACTTGATGTAAGGAACTAACTAGCCAAGAATAAATGTTATATGGATAGATTCCAACCTAATTCTTCCCCCTTTTTCAGAAACATCACTCACGGAATGTGAGGACTGAAGGACAAAATAAAGGAAGCGAGAGTTACGAGGCTGTCGAAAGTACACCCGAAGTCTACTTTCTACATGGTTGCAGACGACATTACAGTTATCCGTAAACTGAATGTGGTGAAAGAACAAATAAAATGTACATTGGCACGAGTGGAATAAACCTTTCATTTTATTCCAAAAAATATATCCGTTTGAAATATATTGCAGAGTAAAACTAAAAGACACGATAAAAGAAATTGTCTGAGAAAATAAGTAAAAATTAATACAGAGAAAGACAAGGTTTTTATTCCAATCAAAGGGAAGTAATTCTGTATGGACGAATACAAAGTTATTTCCTTTTTTTTAAGATGGCGGCTATTTGAAAATAATTCTGATCCAGTCAAAGTATTTTCTAGAAGGAATTAAATCAAATTACATTTTATTGTTCTTAGCAACATGCTGATCCACAAGAAAAACTGCTCGACTAGAATCAAATATCGATTTTGTAGGAAGAAAGCTATCGATGACAAAAAAACGGGAAAGAGACCGACTTTACTTTATATATTAGATTATTAAATTCTTTTTTTTTTTGTTTTTACAGAGAATTCCATGTCTGCAACTTTGAGTGAGAGTTCCGAAGGCTGCCCGGATGTTTCCGAAGGAACTGGCCCAAGTGCGTGTGAGGCCTCAAAGACGGAAAAATTGGGGAAAGAATTGCAGCGTGAGCAAAACAAGGAGGAGCAGAAATACGAGCATGAGGTAAAAAACTAAAATGCCGACAAAAATGTGCATTTTAATTCGAAAATAATCTGAGAAATTTTAATTCGAAAATAATCTGAGAAATTTTAATTCGAAAATAATCTGAGAAATTTTAATTCGAAAATAATCTGAGAAATTTTAATTCGAAAATAATCTGAGAAATGGCCAAAAAGGTTTTGCCAATTTTTGAACAATTTTAAAATCAGGCTGTCCGTATGGAAAATGTTTCTGATGTAACATCTTTTCCAAATTAAGTTTCTCGTGTCGGATCATTTTTATACATACTTGCTTATCTATTATACGTTATATGTTTTGTGATCATGGTGATACGATCGGAGCACACGGTGGAGCAGGTGCTAGTGTAAATGCAAGAGTTAGGAGTGGATGGAGTAAGTTCAGGAAACTTTTGCCATTACTAACCAGCATAGCATCACCACTGTCGACCAAGGGAAGAGTCTTATCAGGCGTGTGTGCGCAGTGTGATGTATGAAAGTGAAATCTGGCCAATGAGGGTTGAGTATATGTGTTGTCTTTTCGTGCATGTCATGGCCACCTCCATTCAGTCTCGAGAGACAATGGATATGCCCTGTAAGGGTGGCTGCGTGTGTAATCGTGAAGCAAGGGTTGCATAATCTACGACCACACCCCTTGATTCCATTGGAAACAACGCTGAGATAAGTGGAGAGCATATACGGCACTTGATATTCCTAAATGGTCACCCATTTTAGCACTGACTAGGCTCAACATCGCTTAACTTCGGTGATCTAACGGGAACCGGTGTGTCATGTGATTATGCCGTATATAATAGAAACATATGATTGGTTGAAAAAAAGCAATAGGCAGAGTACACATTACTAAGGCAGTAGTTTTTACGTTGTGAATACCCGAGTTCGAATCTCACCGAAGTCTGAAGGATTTTATTTTTATAATACGTGTTTTATAAATTTAAAGACATTCGCATAACATAATAACATGAAGATATCATTTCGCAGGTTAGGGTTTAAGGTTAGGGTTAACAATATTAAATAATGAGTACGTTTCTACCACATAATATCTAGTTTAGCTGAACTTACAGTTTGAGAGAATAATATAAAAATATAATAATATAATATAAAAATATACTACTGATAAAAAATACAAAACCAATGGTTATTATTCCCAATCAATGCGATCAGACTTATTTTTAAATTTGTATAATTTAATAAAAAAAGTTATAAATTAAATTAAAAAAAACAAAACAAAACAATAATAATAACTAGATCCACCACAGTTAAGACTCAGCTCGTGTCTTTCAATCGTAGGCGTGTCCCTTTTCTTACTGAGATTCGCATGGATGGCTCTGCTTTTGAGGAGAAATCGACTCTGAAACTTCTTGGTCTTTCTCTCTCATCAAATCTTTCTTGGAGTTCATTGCTTTTTCTTGGATCCATTGCTCTTTCTGCTTCTCGTAAAATCGGTTTTCTCTATCACTCCAAACACTTTCTCACACCTGAGGCGATTCTCTATCTCTACAAATCCACAATCAGACCATGTATGGAGTACTGTTGTCATATTTGGGCTGATGAATCTCTGTCCCATTTGAGGGTCATTGATAAGGTGCAGAAACGTATCTGAAATTGGATTGGCCCTACCCTTTCTTCTTCTCTGCACCCTCTCTCACAGACGTGATGTTGCTAGTCTCAGTCTTTTCTATAAATACTATTGTGGCATGTGTTCTTCAGAATTATGTGATCTATTCCCCGCTTCTTTTGTTCCAGCTCGTTTGACTCGTTGGTCTAGTGGTCTCCATCAATTCACTGTTTTAATACCTCATTGTAATACAGCTTCCTATTCCAGTAGCTTCTTTCCAAGAACCGCAGGCTTATGGAACTCTCTTCCTGCTGACTGTTTTCCTCCTACCTATAATCTTGGTCTTTTCAAGATTAAGGCCAATAGGCATCTCCTGTCTTTGAGATAATCATATTTGTTCTTTTTAGCTCCTTACATCAAGTGGCTTCATGCCTTGTCTGAAGCGATTTCCATAAAATAAACAAAAATAAATCAAACCCAAAAGCTTCCTTATAGCTGTTATATCAAGATATAGGGGAGGACGCCACTCCTTTCCATAGATGGCGCAATTTACCTTTCGTCCTCACCTAATAATGCTGAGATCAGGTACCATTTTTTTGAGTCTTTTGTACGACTCGACTGAGCATTGAAATTCGCTCTTCCGCCTCATTAGCGAGCACTAACTATTATGTAATCAAGTAAAACGTCATATTTCCTTTCTTTGGATGTGAAACACGAACGCAGACGCCACGATGATATTCTACCTTCCCTTGATCAAAATGAAATATACTTATCCAAGTACTGACTAATGTAGTTTAAGAATATATATAGTTATGGGAGTCTATCTCCAAAACACAAGGAGAGAAAGTTCCGTGTGATGTGAGTTTTCGTTGCATTTCTTTTCATCTTTCCTTGACCTCTAATGGCCACAAGCGTATAAAAAAAAAATACATTCGGTAATACCTGGTATGTTATTCACCGTGAGCGAGCTCAGCCGATTTCCACCGAAAGAAGGAAGTTTCTAGGGAATACCAAATTAACAAACGGTCCCGAGCTGCATGTATATCCTTGTCAGTAGATATGACGTGACCGCCTAGTATTCCAAAATGGTCACCGATGTCGCTTAACTCTGGTGGTCTGACAAGAATCGGTGCGTCAACATAATTATGCCGTACATAAGCGTATATAGGTAACTAATATATTGCTATTCCGTTACTCTTGAAGACTTTTGGCTAAGATCAAAGTGTAATATCTGTTCCGATGGATACTGCACCCCATAAACTGGTATTGTCTTGGCCTTCGGGGCTTGATTTACGCCGGTCTATGGGTCTGTCCTGTGCAGTTCTAAGAGGTCCAGGCTTCGCCTCCCCTCTTTGGTGAGGAGTAAGTTTATTGCTTACTGCCTGAGGTGCCACTACCAGGGAATGCCGACGGGGCTGCCCAGGCAATTTTTAATGGCCAGAGTGCTCACCTCTCGGGCGCTGGCTTTTCAAACCCCACTTTCCCGACCCGACCTTGGGTCACATCTTACTTGTTGGAGTAAGATAAAAACTGGCCTTGTGCCTAACTCCTGGAGAGGAGTAAATCAATACTCTTTAAGCCTGTCTCTTTTGTTGTGTGTTTTTCCTGTGATACCAATTTAGACATTTTATTTAAAAGGGGAGGTAACCAACACGTTTGTGTTTTCTTTAAAGAGTTACCTCCCCTTTACTACTATAGGTTTTATGCTTACTCCTCATGAGGGCAGAGTTAAAAGGTGGGAAAACCTAACAGAATTTTTAAACTGTACACTTCATTTAATCCACGGAGGTAGATTGTTCTCATTCAGTCAGCCAGACTTTACGGGATTTTTGGTATACGGTATATTCATTCCGTGACAGATACGTATATTTCTCAGTTTGTTTTATTTTTTTCGAATGTCTCCGTATTTCTGGATAAGCACCAACCCCATAAACAAACAAACAACCACTACAACTTTATATATAGATATATTACAATATTTCTTTATTCTAATTATCGTCTTTTGTCTATCAGCAGGTGCGAAGGTTTAGTGGCACCAAACAGCCAACTGTAAATGGTCGCAGGTCCAATCAGCTTGAAAAAATAACCTTGGAGCAACCTACGCTGTTATATGGCAATCCATACGCCAGCGCAGCTGCAGTGAGTGAAAGTAAGCAAGACCCGAGCGATAAATATCCGTACCCATTACCCAAGGCGTTGGCACCAAAGGCGTTTGACTCGCTTAGCACCGATGGTTTGGCCAGTTACCCAAACCAGAAGCTGTTACCGCGCCCGATTGAACCGACGGTTTTACCATCCGCTAAAGCAGCCGCCTTGAAAGCCGCCTTCTCACCAAATTGTGGTAAGTTCTTCTCAAATTGAGTCGCTCAAAGATCAGTAGATGAAACGGCACAATAATCGCAACATGTTTTTTCTTCGTTTTTTTTTTTCATGGCAAAAGTAAATCATCCTCCCCTCCCTGCTCCTCTTTCTCCTACTCTCTCTCTTTGTTTCTACTCCTCCCCTTCCTACTCACCCTTCCCTTCCTGCTCCTCCTTCTACTCTCCCTTCTACTCTCCCTTCTTCCCTCCCTCTCCTACCACCTCCCCTCCCCGCTCCTCCTACTCCCCGCTCCTCCTACTCCCCGCTCCTCCTACTCCCCTCCTCCTCCCCGCCCACCACTACTCCCCATACCCCCTCCCTGCTCCTCCTTCTACTCTCCCGATCCTCCTCCCCCTACCCCCCTACCCCCCCCTCCTGCTCCTCCTACTCTCCCTTCCTTCCCTCCCTCTTCTCTCATTCTCCTTACATATCTCCACATTAATAAAACTATCACACAAGATCTTCTGTGTCTGTATTTCTCGCCTCTGCGTAACCTTGGTAAAGATATATTGAATTATTTTTTTTACTTACTATTAATCAAATATTTTATTCAAATGAAAAAAAAAAGATGAGGGAGAAGTAAAACAAATTTTGGTGTATGTAAACCCAGTCGTGAAATATAAATTGGCAGGAAAACTTTATTGAAAATTACCGAAAATGATAATTTATTTTTATTCAAGAAATTAAACTAATATGCATAGTTTACGAACAGCTCCAGTGTTATCCATTCAAGGGAAGTAAATCTCCTCTTCACGTAAATCTTCGTAGATAAAGACGACACATGGCGTCGCTCCATTGTAAAATCGTTAATCTTATACGTACATTTATTTTTTATTAAAATTCTACTTGATCATTTTCCGTAATTTTCGGTGTACACTAATATTGTCAGATAGCAAAAGAGTCGGGGGGGGGGGGGTAAATGCTGAAGTCAAGAAATCACATCAATTCAGTCAGAAAGCGGTTCTGCCTCTTTTAGCCTGTTGACACCGACCTGAACTGACAGAGAAACGCTGTTGTCCCAGCCAGCCCGACAGAGACGGTGGCAACAGGTGGCCAAAAGTTAGTGTGTCTGTATATGTTAATGGTATTTCACCCTCCATTTCTTCGAAAACTCTCTCTTTCTCTTTCTCTCTCTTTCTCTCTCTCTCTTTCTCCTTCTTCTTCTTTCTCTCTCTCTCTCTTTCTTCCTCTCTCTCTCTTCCTCTCTCTTCTTCTTCTCTCTCTCTCTCTTCCTCTCTCTTCCTCTCTCTCTCTCTTCCTCTCTCTCTCTCTCTTCCTCTCTCTCTCTCTTCCTCTCTCTCTCTCTTCCTCTCTCTCTCTTCCTCTCTCTCTCTCTCTCTTCCTCTCTCTCTCTCTCTCTTCCTCTCTCTCTCTCTTCCTCTCTCTCTCTCTTCCTCTCTCTCTCTCTTCCCCTCTCTCTCTCTCTCTTCCTCTCTCTCTCTTCCTCTCTCTCTCTTCCTCTCTCTTCCTCTCTCTCTCTCTCTCTCTCTCTCTCTCTCTTCCTCTCTTTCTTCCTCTCTCTCTCTTCCTCTCTCTCTCTCTCTTCCTCTCTCTCTCTCTCTTCCTCTCTCTCTCTCTCTTCCTCTCTCTCTCTCTCTTCCTCTCTCTCTCTCTCTTCCTCTCTCTCTCTCTCTTTCTTCCTTTCTCTCTTCCTCTCTCTCTCTTTCTCTCTCTCTCTTCCTCTCTCTCTCTTCCTCTCTCTCTCTCTTCCTATCTATCTCTTTCTTCCTCTCTCTCTCTCTCTCTCTCTGTCTTTCTCTCTCTATTATTCTCTCTCTGTCTTCCTCTCTTTCTCTCTCTCTTCCTCTCTCTCTTCCTCTCTCTCTCTTCCTCTCTCTTTCTCTCTCTCTCTCTCTCGTACAAATGCTCTTAATTTCTGTCTTTATTCTGTTAAAAATAAAACTCTTTAATCTCGATCAACAAGCGAAGAACAAGAGCCAAAAATTTCAAGCATTGACAAAATCTGGGTAACAACGAAGATGCACAGGTTTATGATGTTAGACACCCGTGACAGTAAGCAGTATCTGACAATATTTTTCAATAACAAAAAAAGCATTTCATAAAGTTTTCCTCTCATTTTATTTTTGACGGCCATATTTCACAACCGCGTCGACATGCAAAAGTTGTTTTTTTTTAATCTTATTAAAAAATTATAAAAATGGCGAAGAATTATCGGAATTTAAAAACCGCATTTTTTAAAAATCTTTTCTAACAAAAGAAAATCGATTTCTCAACACTGATTGTATGTTTACGATTTGAAAGCCGCAAAAAAAATGTAAAAGGGCAGACGACACTAAATATGCGAAGAGTTAGGGTTAAAATAATTTTTAGCCCCTCAAATAAATTTTAAAAAGCTTCCTCGAAACAATAAAAAAAATAAAGAAAAGGTGGCTTTTAAATCGTAAACTGCTTCGACCATCTCGAAGAGTGACTCGAGATTCTCCATCAGTATTCTGAACTGATCTCGTACGTACTGAAATCCTTTGGATACCTATTCATTACAAGTGTCGTATTTTGAATGTCGTTTGTGGAAAATTCCACGAGCGTATCTTTTTCTTTTCAATTAAAAAATCTACAAAATTTGAAAATGTTTTTAATAATAAAAAAGGAAACCCTAACCCCTAAATCCTAAACCCTAAACCCTAACCCTAAACCTAAACCCTAAACCCTAACCCTAAACCCTAACCCTCAACCCTAACCCTAAACCCTAACCCTCAACCCTAAACCCTAACCCTAAACCCTAACCCTCACCCTAAACCCTAACCCTAACCCTAAACCCTAACCCTAAACCCTAACCCTAAACCCTAACCCTAAACCCTAACCCTAACCCTAAACCCTAAACCCAACCCTAAACCTAACCCTAAACCCTAAACCCAACCCTAAACCTAACCCTAAACCCTCAACCCAACCCAACCCTAACCCTAAACCCTCAACCCAACCCTAAACCCTAACCCTAAACCCTAACCCTAACCCTAACCCTAAACCCTAAACCCTAACTCTAAACCCTAACTCTAAACCCTAACCCTAAACCCTAACCCTAACCCTAAACCCTAAACCCTAACCCTAAACCCTCACCCTAAACCCTAACCCTAACCCCTAACCCTAAACCGTAACCCTAGCCCTAAACCCTAAATCTAAGGAAATCCAGGATGTGAAACGGATAATTGAAAAGCTACGGAGATGTTTTCTTCTTTAAATACCGATATTTATTCTTAACAGAAACCTCATCTTCCGATGCTCACGTTCGATTCTTCGATAGTCACGAAGTAACAATACCAGACAACGTGGCTATCAACCCAGATGCAGAACAGTAAGTAAAAACTTTATTTCAGTATTTACAATTTTTTTTTTTTTCATCACTTATCAAGGTTAAAAGCCATTTGAGGATAAAGGTTGATGAAATGTCAGTTGAATTTTTTTTTTTTAATCGTCCCAGACAAGGCATGAAGCCACTTGATGTAAGGAGCTAACAAGAACAAAAGATGATTATCTCACAGACACGAGATGCCTATTGGCCTTGATCTTGAAATGACCAAGGCTATAGGTAGGAGGAAAACAGTCAGCAGGAAGAGAGTTCCACAACCCTTCAGTTCTTGGAAAGAAGCTACTGGAATAGGAAGCTGTATGACAATGAGGTATCAAAACAGCAAATTGATGGAGACCACTAGACCAACGAGTCAAACAAAAAAAGCAAATAATTCTGAAGAACACATGCCATAATACTATTTATAGAAAAGACTGAGACTAGCAACATCACGTCTGTGAGAGAAGAAGAAATAGTGGGTCTAATCAAATTACAGATACGTTTCTGCACCTTATCAAGAACCCTCAAATGGGACAGAGATTCACCAGCCTAAATATGATAGCAGTACTCCATATATGGTCTGATAGTAGATTTGTAGAGATAGAGAATAGGCTCACGTGTGAGAAAGTGTTTGGAGCGATAGAGAGAACCGACTTTACGAGAAGCAGAAAGAGCAATGGATCCAAGAAAAAGCAATGAACTCCAAGAAAGATTTGATGAGAAAGAAAGACCAAGAAGTTTCAGAGTCGATTTCTCCTCAAGAGCAGAACCATCCATGAAAATCATAGAAAGAAAAGGGACACGCCTACGATTGAAAGACACAGGATTAAACGAAACAAGCCATTTTGTACGTCAAATCCACAACCGAATGATGAGGAATATCCAGAGGATTGAAATTGATGAATGGAATGTATAAAATTATGAATATAAAATTTTAGGACGGGGGTGGGGGGGTGCTCACACGAACCATCAAAATGTGCGTCAGTCTCAATCTGTGTTGTAAGCCAAAGAGAACGACTAATCTTTATTTTATTTTCTCTTCACATACTTCCAGTGAGTGACGTCATTTCCTGAGACGAAACGTTGCCACCCCTTATTTTTACAGTATGAAATTTTGTGTAATCTTGCAGTAGAGTTAACAGCCAAGAAATCTAAAAATATATATATATATATATATATATATACAAAAAGTAACTTTTACCAAACGCATTAAAATTTAATTTTCTATCAACCTGTATATTTTAAATGTTCTGAAACTGTTTTCAATTTTTTTTTATTTCAAAATTAGCTCATAATCAAAGGCGTCTCTTTCTTCACACGGGATTCAAAATGATTGTTTTGGCGTCTGTTGTTTGTAAGTCATTATTTAAAAAAGAATAGTATAAACAATCCCTTACTCTACAATAACCCTAAGTCTGACTGACAAACCCCCTCCCCTTTGCCCCCCCCCCCCGACTTAGTCAGTGGTAGGGTAAGTCATGTTTTTTTTTTTGGCTAAGTCAAAGTAACGATAACAAATTCAGAGATAATAAATCTTACAATCAGTTTAAAATTATACAGGTCGGTAGAAAATTATATTTAATGCGTTTGGTTATTTGTTGTATATTTTGTTGTTTATTTTTTTCAATTTCTCAGCTGTTAACTATACTGTAACATTATCATTTATTTTTATTTTTACATTTATTTTATTTTTCTGAAATTAAGAAATTTTTTTATTTAATTTTTTTATTTTTACGTTTATTTTATTTTTCTGAAATTAAGAATTAAAAAAAAATTTTTTTTATTTTTACGATTTAAAATAACCGTAAAAATAAAAAAAAATGTTTTAAATTTTTAATTTCAGAAAAATGAAATAAATTAAATTAAGATTTTTTAAATTTTTATGTTTACGTTCATTTTATTTTTCTGAAATTAAGAATTTAAAAAAATTTTATTTTTACGGTTATTTTATTTTTCTGAAATTAAGAATTTTTTTATTTAATTTTTTTATTCTTACGCTTATTTTATTTTTCCTGAAATTAAGAATTAAAAAATTTTTTTTTTATTTTTACGGTTATTTTATTTTTCTGAAATTAAGAATTTTTTCATTAATTTTTTTTTTCCAGATTTTTTGAAGCAGTTGGAGAAGAAATGCGGATTTGTCCCCGGTGTAACGACAGCTTCGGACTAGATATGAGTGAGAGTGATTTCTCCGAACACATAGCGAGTCATTTCGGACGTGTGTGCCCCGTTTGTAAGAAGATAACGGATGACGAAATGACCCAGGAGATGTTTGAGCATCACGTCAACATGTGTCTGAGATCTGAGTGCCCTGAACAGTAACGTCAGCGGGAATCATTTCCAAACGAACGCACCCTCTTCCTACAACTCAACATGACGCAAGAGTCTGCTTCGACGACGTTTTTCACCACGATAAGGTGTTTGCAGTTTTTGTTTGTTCTTATGTACAATGTGTATCGACACTAGACTTTTTATTCGTTTCTCCGCTTTTAGGATTGGTCCATTTTTATTGACGAAGAAGTTCAATAATTATTCAAAATAAGTGGATTTGGCTTTTTTTTTTCCCTTATTTTTTTTGTGATCTTTTCATATAAATACGTCTAAAAATTGATTTTAGGACAAAATAAAACAAATATATCTTTTTAAAAATGTCTACAAAAAAACTGAAATGAGTTTTGAATCAATTCATCTTTGATATAATCTATGGTTTGAATATTTTACACACACACACACACACACACACATTATTTAAGTTTCTTTTAAATTTCCACAAAAAAAAGTTGGGTTTATCATTAAATAGTTTATACATTTACTAAAGCTTAAAATATAAATATAAAAAATTTGATAAATGTTCCGAATTTGTTTTTTAAAAAACGTTTTCACCCCAAACAATTGTTTCTGCCCATCCTCAGAACACATTTTCTCTTGAAAACAGACAAATTTGGTTTTTTTTTGGGGGGGGGGGGGGGGGGGGGGGGATTTGATGGAAAAGATTCACTGATGAAGCCGTCTCAGAAAATCTTGAATTTATTATCAAGAGAAAATGCATTCTGGGGATGGGCAGAAACAATTGTTTGAAGTAAAAATGTTTTTTTTGCTATTTTAAAACAAAAAAAAACATTTATCAAATTATTATATATATATAAATATATATATATATAGTTTATAACAGCTGTTGATCGATAACATCGACATGCCAGTGTCGCAGATTTTGTACATGTCTGTGTAAATAAAAATAATCATATATATATATGTGTGTGTGTTATACATTATGCCTTTTTTGCTATTTTCGTGGGGTAATATCACTAAACTACAGGGCTAGGATAAACAAAGAGTACCACAAAGTGAAAAATGAGACTCTTGCAGGATTCAAACCTGTGCTACGGCAGAGAGGCTGCCTAACGCGAGCATCCTGTATGAGTCTCATGCGTCACTTTGTGGTACGCTTTATTTTTCCTCAACTCTACGGACTAAAAATCCCCTTTGTTTAGTGAAATCACAGCGCAAAAACGTTAACTTACCCAAAAAGAAAAAAAAAAGCCGCAGAATAAGTAACAGACTGTCAGAAATAAATTTCAATATTAAAAAGATATTTGGTACTTCTCCAGATTGGGACCCAAGCTAAAATCGACTTCGCGTCGTCAGGCTAGGATTAGCTTCAAGATTATGGTCATGGTTAGCTTGGGTCCTAATCTGGAGAAGTACAAAATATTTATTTATTAAAAAAGGTACAGCAAACAAGTCTAGTAACATACCCCCCCCACCCCCACCCCCAAAAACGGTAGATATGGGTAGAAAAAAAAGTTTTAGGTTTGCTCTTCCACAAAAAATATATATATCTCTCTATATATATATCTCTCTATATATATATCTCTATCTCTATCTATATATATATATATCTATCTCTATCTCTATCTATATATATATATATATATATATATATATATCTATCTCTATCTATCTATATATATATATATCTATATATATATATATCTATATATATATCTATACATAGATATATCTATCTATCTATATATATATATATATATAGTAAGCAATGAAAATATATATGGCAATCAAGCTACACAGAGGCTCCCGTGTTTCATTTTATGTGGATACATGAAGTACTAATATATATATATCTATATATATATATATATATACATCTCTCTCTCTCTCTCTCTCTCTCTATATATATATATATATCGATATATATATCTATATATCGATATATATATCGATATATCGATATATATATATATATATCGATATCTATATATATATATATATATCTATATATATATATATATATATCTATCGATATATATATATATATATATCTATCGATATATATATATATATATATCTATCGATATATATATATATATATATCTATCGATATATATATATATATATATCTATCGATATATATCTATATATATCTATCGATATATATATATATATATATATCGATATATATCTATATATATCTATCGATATATATATATATATATATCTATCGATATATATATATATATATATATATCGATATCTCTCTCTCTCTTATATATATATATATATTCAAGCTAACTGCCATATTGTTTCCTATCTGTTTCATGCATATTTTTTCAGTATTTACTTTGACAGTGCTCAATATATGAGTAGAGCTTTGTAGTAGTCTTAAAAAATATATAATTGTGGTAAGTAAGCGACTCCAAAACAACGTTTTTATGCTAATGGTTCACCACTTACCAAGGCCAAAAGCCACTTGAGGATAACTGATCTTCAATTGGATGATGGAAAATTTCTGTCGAAAGATTAAGAGTGTTAATTAATTCACAGGACGACTCGACAAATATTTGTTGACGTTGGACTTGAAAATGACCATGTTGTAGTGTGTAGGTCAACATTCCCTTGGTAACGTGTTCCACAGGTAGGAAACCTATGCAGTCTATTTCGCTTATGTCTATGTATCTGCTAGCAAAGTCTCGGACCTTATTTAATTTTTTTGTTTTTGTATTCCACGTAAACTCCTAGAGATGCATTTTGAGTCGGATGGACGGTTTTTGATTCGGATGGACGGTGTTTGAAGCATAAAACGATATCGGTGTTGTTTTCTTCTAATAAGTTTTTCTAATAATTTTAAGTCAATATTTCAAACGCCCTGCGTTCTTCATCGGGAATGATCAGAAGAAAAAGGTTTCTGTTTTGGTTTTTTTCTCTGATCATTCCTGATGAAGAACGCAGAGCGTTTGAAATATTGAATTAAAGTTATAATAATAAAAAAATTTTTTTTTTTTTTTTTAAATTGTCACACAAATTGACACACACCACCCATCAAAATATCCTTTTACATTTGTTTCTCAATAAATTCATGATTAAACACGTGATTTATTTATACATAAAAGAATCTGTGATTTGCTAAATTCGAAATTTCTCTGTTTTTGCTCTAAAAATTAGTATTTTTTGTTTTTTTATAAAGGATTATCATTTTTCTTCTTTTTTTTTTTTTGAACTTTTGCAAAACTTTTTTTGTAAATGGAAATTTGTAATAAAAAATGAAAGTTATTCAAACAAAAAAATTTATTGCACTTTTTTTTCACCCAACAAAATTCAATAAAAAACGAATTGTTATTCAGAAATATTAAATGAAGTTTGTTTTAGTTTTTTATGTCTTATATATATATATATATATATATATAATAAAATAAAGTAACAAAGATATATATATATATATATATATATATATATATATATATAATAAAATAAAGTAACAAAGAGATATATATATATAATAAAATAAAGTAACAAAGAGATATATATATATATATATTGCACACACGCACCAGGAGAATACTCGTTCCAGGATGGGTAAAATTAATTCACAGAACAGTTTTGCACCACTTTTATGTCCTCTTACGAAGATTAAAATCACGATATAATGATACTAAATTTTATGTCTAGATCCCTTATTCCAATTTTTATCAAATTATTTTGATTCTAGAAAATATTTAAAATTTAAGCTTTGGGAATCTTAATTAATGTCTAATAATTATAGATCAAATTTAATGCAAATCTGAAATATTTGGATTTTCAAATGTGCCCATATTATGCCCCCTAAAATCCTTTAAAATCCTCCAAGAAACTGAAATGTGGGGAATATTTATTAAATGCCGTCTAATAACTATTGTAAATATTTCACAAAAATCGAAAGTATCGGAATTTTCACAAAGGAGGATTCCACCCTGTCTTCATCTACCTTTGCATAAAACTGGTGCACATGTGTATATCAACAATATCTATACGCAGAAAAAACTCCTAAACTAATGAACTTATTATTATGGGATACGTATTCTAGGAAACACAGTGACTAACATGGCAACATTATTTTTCTTTTCCTTTCCAAATATTACCATTTTAGAGAGTATATCCCTGAAACTGTCCCCCCCCCCCCCCCCATCAAATAAAACTAATTTATAGATATTGCTCATACCTGTCCTGGGACAGGTATTCTGATACACACTCTCTCTCTCTCTATCTATCCATATATATATATATATATATATATATATATTATAATAATAATAATAATAATAATTCAGGTAAAAACATCCACAGGGTAGTAATCTAAATAATTTTAACCGGGTTTATAAAAAGTGCTCAATATCCAATAGAGCTTTTATATATGATTATTTTTATTTACACAGACATGTACAAAATCTGCGACACTGGCATGTCGAGGTTATCGATCAACAGCTATTACAAACTGAGATCTCATCAGGCAGAGTTAGCATCTGATATTGATCGATAACATCGACATGCCAGTGTTGCAGATTTTGTACATGTCTGTGTATATAAAAATAATCATATATATATGTGTGTGTGTACAGGATAAACTCCTAAACTAATGAATTGATCATTATGAATTTTGTAACACAACTGCTGGGCATAAGGGTGGGTAATATGGGCTATATTTATTCTATTTTAATTTCATGCAAAGGGGAAAACAGGGTGGGAGGCCGTTGTGAAAATTCAGATACCTTCGATTTTTGTGAAATTTTAACAATTAATGAATATTCCCCAAATTTCAGTTTCTTTGGCATATTTTAAAGGGATTTTAGGTGGGGGTAATATTAGCACAACATCTCATTTGAAAATTCATTTTATTTTTTCAGATTTGCATTAAATGTGATCCATAGTCATTAGACACCAATTAAGCCAGATTCCCTGAATTTCAATTTCTACTTAAGACTCCTTAAGCTTAGGCCTTAAATTTTAGACATTTTCTAGAATCAAAATCATGTAATGAACTTTAATAAGGTTTAGTATTATTACATCTTTATTTTAATCTTCGTAAGGGGACATAAAAGTGGTGCAAAAGTATTTAGATAAAACTGAAATTGCTTTGAAACTTTGCCGAAAAGCTTTTGCTTAGAGTTGTTCGATACGGTGTGAAAATCTGTTATCTGTAAATTTGATGTTTCTAAATCTGCTGCACTTTTAGTTGTGCGCGCGCATATCGTAAACTGTGGATGATTCTGCGTTAAATCAGCCTTTTCGCATAATTTAACGGACGTTCATTTGAAAGAAGAAAGTTGCTTAGATGATCAATTTTTTTTATCATTTGAAAGAAGAAAGTTGCTTAGATGATCAATTTTTTTTATCATTTGAAAGAAGAAAGTTGCTTAGATGATCAATTTTTTTTATCATTTGAAAGAAGAAAGTTGCTTAGATGATCAATTTTTTTTATCATTTGAAAGAAGAAAGTTGCTTAGATGAACAATTTTTTTTATCATTTGAAAGAAGAAAGTTGCTTAGATGAACAATTTTTTTTATCATTTGAAAGAAGAAAGTTGCTTAGATGATCAATTTTTTTTATCATTTGAAAGAAGAAAGTTGCTTAGATGATTAATTTTTTTTATCATTTGAAAGAAGAAAGTTGCTTAGATGATCAATTTTTTTTATCATTTGAAAGAAGAAAGTTGCTTAGATGATCAATTTTTTTTATCATTTTTAAAAAAAAAAACTTTATTTCACCCCCAAGTGACAACAAGTCTCCCCAGATTTCCAGCACTTTCAATAACTTGAAAATTGTTTTTTGTTATCACAACAGCCGTTTACCATTGATTTATCGCTTTCCCTGAAAGTTGAGTGACAATAAGCCTCCCCCAAATGCTACACTCGTCCACTGGAGATTGGTTGGTGCTGTCCTTTCTCGGATTTTCTTTTCTCTTTGACCCTGCGGCAGATTTCCATAAAAAAAAGGGGCCTTTCTTTGGCGACCCTTTGGTTAGAGATTATTACAGTTTATGTCAAGATTAGCTCGTATAAGGGGACATAAAAATGGTGCAAAACTGTTCTATATACGCATACCAAACTTTATAGAAAAAGAAATTTTCCTCAATTTTTTATTTGGAATGTAAAAATCGGATAATTGTAAATTTGCGAAATTGTGAAATTATACAATAAATTGTGAAATTGCGAATTCTTGAATTTCAGCAACTTTTTCTTTTGGGATGAATTATTCAACTTTTAATCGAATGTTACCTGGTAAGCAGTTTTGTGAAAACTTTTGAACTCGGTTTGTGTTTGCCATTCATAAGGATTTCAAGATTGAATCTTTTATGAAAATAACAATAAAAAAATCAAAAAAAAAAAAATCATGAAAAACGAATCCATGAATAATTCAGTTCCCTTCCCTGAAATCGATTGAACATCGATTTCCTATTGAAAGGAAAAATCCAGAAAAACATGTCATAATTGACTTTGCAAAATATTTTGTTTCTTTTTTTAATTGGATTAAAATCAAATTGTATAAATTAACTCTCTTCACAAAAATTCCCAAGTTTTCTGTTTTGAACCAACTCTCGGCCCAAAATTCTATGGGTCCAAAAGTGGATGAGGCAAAACCGAAAGTAAATCTGATAAGCTGAAAATCCCAGAATTGCAGCAGCAGCAGCAACCGCTGCCGCCAGTCGTGCTAGTGTCACAGATCTTCTCGACTCTTTCACGCCATCTTGTTCTATCTTTTATCACACCTAGTAGGTCTTCGGAGGTGCATTGTGCGTCCTCTACCAGTTTCTTGCCGTAAGTTCTGTGCGATCTCCCAGCTGAACCACATCCATTTTTTGGCATCCACAAAAGAAAATCCAAACGATTTCATCTTAAACCATCCATCAATGACAAATTGGTTACAAAAGTTCTCCTTTCAGTCCCGAGAGACAATGGATACCCCCTGTAAAGATGCGCGCACGAAGAATCTATAGAAAGCAAAGGTTGCACAATCGCCAACTGCATCTCTCTTGGACCGGCACTGCTTGAGTCCAGTAGCAAGGAGAAGTGCAAGACGATTTGGAAACAATTCTGGATAAGCAGAGAAAGACTGGTGTTATTTCGGAGTTTTTCCTTCTCCTAGATGAGTTGCACAATTACATCTTGAGACTCTAGTCTCTCTGATGTTTTTCCGTGACTGTCATTTGAAAAACTACATCTAAACCCTTTTGGATTTGCTGTTTAGACAGAGAGCTTACAGGCACCAACAAAGAAAGCCGTCCTCTCTCTCTCGCTCTCCAATCAAGTTGACGCCGAACAAGGCTATCCTCCACTCTGAGATATATTATTGCTTGGAGATTTTTGACAGCCGACCGTTCTTATTTTATTACTTCCTTCGCCGTGACAGGTCACGCAAATAAATATATTATTTGTTATTTATAAAACGAACTTTGTATAATTTCGATTATTCGGACTACTGTTCTCATCTTGAGTTTTATCCTCACAACGTTTCGGCCGCTGTAACCTCCGACCTTCTTCAGGAGTATCTTTTCGAACTCGGGAATATTTCTGTCGAACTTGGGAATCTGGACGGAATTTCAAAGGGAACCCTTTATTTAATCCAAAGGGGGGTAGCATGGACCCGTGGCGCAGTGGATATAGTACCAAGTAAAATTCAGTTTTAAGTCATGTGAAGGTTCAATCCTTGCTGCGGGCGATACGAAGAATTGCGAATTACGGAAGATTTCTCCCAGTCATGGCTGATGGAATGAGAGCATAAAGGGTTCCGTTCGAGTGATGAGAGAGTGTGTGCGTGCGTGTGTGAGCATGTGTGTGCGTGTGTGTGTGCGTGCGTGTGTGTGTGTGTGTGTGCGCGACAGAAGTGAGAGTGAATAGACACTGTATAAAATAAGTGGGGAGAGGGTGTTCAAACAACATTAAGTGAGAGAGGGCGAGAGTAATAAACAGAAACTTAGGAAAACATGGATGACGTGCAATCATCATCATCATCATCAGCATCGATTTAACGTCCGTTTTCCACACTGGCATGTGTTGAGCGGCTTTAAGAAATTTACTTTCAAACAAACCTATCTCTGACCAGGTCTTTATTCATCCCTCTTTCTTTCTAGTCCATTTTTATCACTTCCTCCCATGTTTTATTTGGCCTTCCCCCTGTGAAATGGACCTGCTACCTCAACTGTTCTACATCTACTAACCCAAAAATTCTCATCCATTCTTTCAACGTGGCCATCGAAGTCTACTCTTCTGCACACGTCTTCCTATAATGTTCATATTTAATCTTCCTCCGAGATCATCAGAACTAAGCCTTTCTTTAAGACTCACATTACATCCATTGTATCATTTCTATCCATGCAACGCATGTCCTCAACCCTCACTAGCCAGGTTTCACTTCCAGGTTTCTCTCTCCCTTGGTAGACAGTGGTAACGCTCTGCTGGTTAGTAATGGCCGAAGCTAATTATATAGAATAATTGTAATGGAGGTTTTTTAAACATAACTCAATCCCAAAACCAAGGAATATTTTAACATGTATTTTGTGTGATTAAAAAATAGAGGAAAAAAAATCTTTATGGAAACAAACGTTGATTAACGCAGCTTTTGGATTAAATTTTTTTTTATGACGCAATGCAAATATGCCTCGCGCACGACTCAATAGACTTCTACGCATGCATTATGGAGCGCGAATCGATAATCAGGTTGAGTTTTGAAGTAAGGTTATCTTGATGCCAAAATCATTTTGGAACAATACCAAAAAATAATCTTAACTGGTTCTATTTTATCTTCCTCCTACCACCTATAAGATTTCACTCCTACCACCTATAAGATTTCACTCCTACCATTTATAAGATTTCATTTCTATCAACTATAAAACTTCAACCATCCATAAAGTTTCACTCCTACTCTTTATATTTCACTCCTACCATCTATAATATTTCACTCCTACTCTTTATATTTCACTCCTACCATCTATAAGATTTCACTCCTACTCTTTATATTTCACTCCTACCATCTATAAGATTTCACTCCTACTCTTTATATTTCACTCCTACCATCTATAATATTTCACTCCTACTCTTTATATTTCACTCCTACCATCTATAAGATTTCACTCCTACTCTTTATATTTCACTCCTACCACCTATAAGATTTCACTCCTACCATTTATAAGATTTCATTTCTATCAACTATAAGACTTCAACCATCCATAAAGTTTCACTCCTACTCTTTATATTTCACTCCTACCACTTATATTTCACTCCTACTCTTTATATTTCACTCCTACCACTTATAATATTTCACTCCTACTCTTTATATTTCACTCCTACCACTTATATTTCACTCCTACTCTTTATATTTCACTCCTACCACTTATAATATTTCACTCCTACTCTTTATATTTCACTCCTACCACTTATAATATTTCACTCCTACTCTTTATATTTCACTCCTACCACTTATAATATTTCACTCCTACTCTTTATATTTCACTCCTACCACTTATAATATTTCACTCCTACTCTTTATATTTCACTCCTACCACTTATAATATTTAACTCCTACTCTTTATATTTCACTCCTACTACTTATAATATTTCACTCCTACTCTTTATATTTCACTCCTACTCTTTATATTTCACTCCTACCACTTATAATATTTCACTCCTACTCTTTATATTTCACTCCTACCACTTATAATATTTCACTCCTACTCTTTATATTTCACTCCTACCACTTATAATATTTCACTCCTACTCTTTATATTTCACTCCTACCACTTATATTTCACTCCTACTCTTTATATTTCACTCCTACCACTTATAATATTTCACTCCTACTCTTTATATTTCACTCCTACCACTTATAATATTTCACTCCTACTCTTTATATTTCACTCCTACCACTTATAATATTTCACTCCTACTCTTTATATTTCACTCCTACCACTTATAATATTTCACTCCTACTCTTTATATTTCACTCCTACCACTTATAATATTTCACTCCTACTCTTTATATTTCACTCCTACCACTTATAATATTTCACTCCTACTCTTTATATTTCACTCCTACCACTTATAATATTTCACTCCTACTCTTTATATTTCACTCCTACCACTTATAATATTTAACTCCTACTCTTTATATTTCACTCCTACTACTTATAATATTTCACTCCTACTCTTTATATTTCACTCCTACTCTTTATATTTCACTCCTACCACTTATAATATTTCACTCCTACTCTTTATATTTCACTCCTACCACTTATAATATTTCACTCCTACTCTTTATATTTCACTCCTACCACTTATAATATTTCACTCCTACTCTTTATATTTCACTCCTACCACTTATATTTCACTCCTACTCTTTATATTTCACTCCTACCACTTATAATATTTCACTCCTACTCTTTATATTTCACTCCTACCACTTATAATATTTCACTCCTACTCTTTATATTTCACTCCTACCACTTATAATATTTCACTCCTACTCTTTATATTTCACTCCTACCACTTATAATATTTCACTCCTACTCTTTATATTTCACTCCTACCACTTATAATATTTCACTCCTACTCTTTATATTTCACTCCTACCACTTATAATATTTCACTCCTACTCTTTATATTTCACTCCTACCACTTATAATATTTAACTCCTACTCTTTATATTTCACTCCTACTACTTATAATATTTCACTCCTACTCTTTATATTTCACTCCTACTCTTTATATTTCACTCCTACCACTTATAATATTTCACTCCTACTCTTTATATTTCACTCCTACCACTTATAATATTTCACTCCTACTCTTTATATTTCACTCCTACTATCTATAAAAGTTCACTCCTACCATCTATAAGATTTCTGTTAGAATTGCAATGAAGATTTGACTTATTTTTATTTCAACATATACCAATCATATTCATCATCATCATCATCATCATCATCATCCTCTTCCTCCCAATGAGTTGAAAAAATATAAAACGAGGGACGAAAAGTGAAAGTTACTGGGTTTTTTTAAACCAAAAAAATCCACCAAAAATTCTGATCTTAATGAAATTTTCAGTATTTTTTTAAAAAGTGAATGTTAAAGTGAAAATAATTCAATAAGCGATTAAGTAAATTATTATCTACTTTGGTAGGAGGTGTCATACGCATGGGGATAAGCGTCATATGGACGTAGCTGTTCTATTCATGGTGATGCTGGTAATTTGTTGCTACCTTGTAGTTGTTGGCGATGCTGATGATTGGATCTCACCAAGCATGAAAAAGTATTGCTGTAGTGTTGTCATTGCTGTTGTTGTTATTAAAAAAGGACAGAATGAAAAAAAAACTGATTGCTTTCATAGTGGGCAGTACATCCTTTTGGCGGATGGAAGAAATGGTTGGCTATGAGTTGCGCGTTTTTTGGTGGCAAATTTCGTAGTTTCATGTCGCAGCTGGTATTGAACTGATTTCTTTTCTTTCCAAACTGGTGATTTAAAGACAACTTCGTAGAAAGTTCTAGATTCAACCGTTTCTTGGTGTGCATGCATTTGGTAGGTTAATTTGTTTGTGCATACTTTATGTGACTTGGTGAGAACAACCTTAGAAAATGAGTGAATACCGATAGGTTAGTTACGAAAAGAACCTCATAAAACTTTGTCTGTGATAGCCTTTTTAGATCAGGAAATAACTTGACCTTAATCAAAGAACAAGGTTCATTGGTAGATGATTCACTGATAACAACAAAAAAAACGAAACTGTGAGTAATCTCTGATAACAGAAATCAACCTAACCCTAAATTTAGCCCTAACTTTAACCCTAATCTCTGATAACAGAAATCAAGACAGAATGAATGACATTAAGAAAATTACGCTTTAAGTTATTTCCATGGGAACTGCTCGACTGAGCTCCAACCTCTGGTTGCTCCCTGTAAGACATTCACAGCAAGAACTCGTCTTGTTACCACAACTGTAAAGAACAACAATAGACTTTGCAATCTCACAGAGGAGATGTCGCTAGTCTCTCTCTACTCTATCATTATTTCCATGGAAGGAGCTCGTCATATTATCACCACAATGAAAACGAAAACTTTTCTTTCTTCCTCCGTGTGCTTAGCGTCAGACAGAATTTCCATGAACAAAGTTTCTTTCCAAGAGCTTCGTGTCTGTGAAACACACTACCACGAGACTGCTTCCCTGCAGGCTACAACATGGTCGTCTTCAAAGTCAATGTCAGCAAATTCGATTAATCATGTTCTATCCTCTCATAATATTCTTCATCGTTCAACTGACAATCCGTCCATCCCAATTAACCCTTATCCTCGAGTGGCATTTGGCCTTCATAAGTAAAAAAAAAAATCCTTCAACTTAATTGGACCTGATTTTTATTCGTTTCGATTATCTTATGCAACAAAAATAACAATTTTTTTTATTTTTTAAAAACTTTGTTTAACCCCCAAACAACGGGGGGGGGGGCATATTGCCACTGATACGTAAGGGGCTACTGTGAATTAGGGGCCATATTTATAGGGGGCATCCTAAGTAGCGAGTTGTGCAGCAAGATGTTCGTTCACATTACATTTAAATTTCTGTATGTTTGTACAGTCGGGGAAACAGGGAGCAGGGAGGGAATTTCAAAGACAAGCGGTCCGAGGAAAGAAGCTATTTGAATAGAAAGTTTTTCGACATCTTGGGATCTCTACAGTGAAAGGGGTGGAATTTTTTTTTTGGGGGGGGGGGGGGTGCGTATATGTGCAGTAAGTTCGTTGGAGCACATTCCGTGAAACTACTTGTGCAACAGGCGCAGTGAGATTTCTGAAAATAACCCCTTTCCCCTGTCTTCAAAACTGATTGGCTAAGGACACCCCATCGTATTAGATGTGCTGGACGATCATGATGAATAAATCATTCACCTTTTAAGATGAATTGAACGATAATTAATGTAAGAAGCAGGTCAGATGGCTTTTGTGTGCAGCTAACAAAATGACCTCAGTCCTTGGAGGAGACAACACATGCATGCAACAACGATGCCAACAAGAAGATATGGTATGATTTTGAGTTAAAGTATAATACGATGGGTGTTCTTGAACCCCAGGATTTTCACCAGAGCCCTGTTAGCCAGGTAGCTTTGACACTACCATGTTCCCACTATCCCTACCATGGGGAGGAAGGGTTGGACTCTAGGGGAGGGGTCGCTTGACCTGTTATAGGGATGGCCATGAATTGGGGTCAATCTCAAAGTAAGTTCAGTTAGATTTCTTACCTTCTGGATGTTCCCGCTATTTGAAAAGGCCACGCTCAGTCAAATTTCATTCAGTCAAATTTTGCTCAGTCAAATTTTGCTCAGTCAAATTTCACTCAGTCAAATTTCGTTCAGTCAAATTTCGCTCAGTCAAATTTCATTCAGTCAAATTTTGCTCAGTCAAATTTTGCTCAGTCAAATTTCGCTCAGTCAAATTTCGCTCAGTCAAATTTCGTTCAGTCAAATTTCGTTCAGTCAAATTTCGCTCAGTCAAATTTCATTCAGTCAAATTTTACTCAGTCAAATTTTGCTCAGTCAAATTTCATTCAGTCAAATTTCGCTCAGTCAAATTTCGTTCAGTCAAATTTCGTTCAGTCAAATTTCGCTCAGTCAAATTTCATTCAGTCAAATTTTACTCAGTCAAATTTTGCTCAGTCAAATTTCATTCAGTCAAATTTCGCTCAGTCAAATTTCGTTCAGTCAAATTTCGTTCAGTCAAATTTCGCTCAGTCAAATTTCATTCAGTCAAATTTTGCTCAGTCAAATTTCGCTCAGTCAAATTTCGCTCAGTCAAATTTCGTTCAGTCAAATTTCGTTCAGTCAAATTTCGCTCAGTCAAATTTCATTCAGTCAAATTTTACTCAGTCAAATTTTGCTCAGTCAAATTTCGCTCAGTCAAATTTCGCTCAGTCAAATTTCATTCAGTCAAATTTCGTTCAGTCAAATTTCGTTCAGTCAAATTTCGCTCAGTCAAATTTCGCTCAGTCAAATTTCGTTCAGTCAAATTTCGTTCAGTCAAATTTCGTTCAGTCAAATTTCGCTCAGTCAAATTTCATTCAGTCAAATTTCGTTCAGTCAAATTTCGCTCAGTCAAATTTCGTTCAGTACAATTTCGTTCAGTCAAATTTCGCTCAGTCAAATTTCGTTCAGCCAAATTTCGCTCAGTCAAATTCTGCTCAGTCAAATTTTGTTCAGTCAAATTTCGCTCAGTCAAATTTCGTTCAGTCACATTTCGTTCAGTCAAATTTCGTTAGTCAAATTTCGCTCAGTCAAATTTCGTTCAGTCAAATTTCGTTCAGTCAAATTTCACTCAGTCAAATTTCGTTCAGTCACATTTCGTTCAGTCAAATTTCGTTCAGTCAAATTTCGTTCAGTGTCAGAAAAAAAAAAAGATGTCACTCAGAATTTTCAAAGAAGTAATTCTGACATTTTGATGTTACTCTTTTGCCATTAGACAGTTTTTTTAGGAATGAATACAATGATTGGAATGTAAGATGAGTGCCCCCCCCCCCCCATCCAAAGAAAAAAAATCATGTAGAGGTTTGCAGGGTTTTAATGTTTCTCCATATATGCATCAATGTCGCCGGAGGGGGGGGGGTTGTAGTTAAGGATTGGAGTAAGAAGGGGTTGAGGCGGGAGGGGGTGGGGAATGAGGGTGACGGGACTTGTGGTCAGTCGACATGACCAGAAGAAAGCTGTACGACAACTAAAGATTTGTTTTCCTGGCGGTAGGCTGAAGAAAAGCGAGAGTTACGTGCAAATTGGATAAATGTCAACCGAAGAGAGAAAAATGGTTATTTTATGTCCCTTGTTCCTCCACCTCCTCCCCCCGCGCCCCACGTGATAGACGCGCGGGTGGGGTGGGGGCACAAGTCGGATTTAGGTCGGGTTTTAAGGTGGGGGAAAATCCAGTTCTCTGGATTGGGACCAAATAAAAAAATTGTCTTGTTCTAGAAGGATCTCTCTTACATGTCCCTAGTCACTTGTCTCCCTACGATGGGGAGGGGGGGAGTTAGACACAAGGTCGGGTTTTTTTTGGGTGTGGGTAATTCTGTTCTCTCGATTGGGACCAAATTAAAAATTTACCTCTGTCTCGTCTCCTTCGAGCGAGTTCAGAACAGACACTGCACTTTGATCCTGGTCCGAAAAATGGACAAAATGAAAAGGAATGTGGAATTTTTATGATTACATTTTAACAATATATATATATATATATATATATATATATATATATAGATATATATATATATATATATAGATTTAGATTTTTCACTTATAAAATAGATCATTCAGTGAAGACCGGGGTTGTTCCAATAAAAAACAAGCTCGATGATACTCGATTACAGAGTACAGAGCATTTATATGTGATTTTATGAAGGCTTACCAAAGCATTCCTTTCAGGACACCAATGATCACCATTAAAGATATTTTTTCTTACAAATATTATTTATTCAAATTAAATGTTTTTTCCTACACGTGTTTCACTACCAAGCAGTTACTTGCTTGGCAGATCATCAGGGAAATTAAATGTCTGGAATACTGGTTTCAACTGCCGACAATACATAATGTGGCGTTGCAATAGTTGAGGTCACTTAAGAAGAGAAGAGGAAAAAAAATAAAAATAAAAGTCAAAATTAAAAAACAAGGAAGAACAACGATAAAAAAAGAAAGTCCTAGAAAAGTCTTAGAAAAGTAGCTCGTGCATTATTTCTTCCACCAAGCCAACAAGCAAATAATCGGTCCCAAATACATTCAAAAAAACAAAAAAAACGGAACAATGTGCGATAATACACTTTCACGTCGGTCGGCACAATGATGAATAAATCCCCCCCCCCCCACAAAAAAAAAAAAAGAACTAAATCATTCAAGATACCGCTCACAAGTTACCATTCCAATCCAATGATAGTATGGGAATTCTAAATCCAACTTCTCACAAAGAAAAGTCAACACAAATGTTCGTCCGAGTTCAAAGAGCCTTATTTCAATGGCTGATTCTTGCCCTTCGAAACAAACACACGACGAGTTGAATGTCAATCTCGCAGAAAAAAACCCTTACATTAAGAAAAAATCTTAATTAGTAGATAGAAACTATTTATTCAAAATACTGTTTCTAAAAATATTTATTATTAAACCTATTCTTTATAGAAATTAATTATCCATTGTCTGGGACGTCATTTTACATTTTGGGAAAATATCCTTCATTTAATTAACTGACGAATTATTATCGTTTTGTTGTTTAACGAAGCGAAAAAAGCCTATCCCGCAGAATTTGTTTTTAAAAGATTATTCGTATATAAAATATATATATATATATATATATATATATATATATATATATATATAATTAACTTGTTACAAATATCCAGGGAGTATGAATCCGAAGGAAGTTGAAACCGGGCTTATGAGAGTGCTCAATGAAAATTCAGAGCTGTCCCCCTCCCCCGTCCAATGTATCTTCAATTTCAATTTCCTGTTGAGGTGAATTTAAGACCTATGCCATTTGGATTCCATTGTAGCCTGATGAAGTTGACGCTATTTGCAAGTGTTAACGAAACAGAATATATTTTGTCGCAAGTAATGGAATAAAATCATCAACAAAAAAAAAAAATATATATATATATATATATATATATATCAACCCTTTTCGAAGGATTATTTAATGTCGAAACATAATAAATTCATTGTAAATGATTTATTGTATACAATTAGTTGCTGTTTTTACCCATAGCTCAGGAGATGAGTGGGCGGGCAATTGTGGTTTCATGCCTTTACAAACGATGTTGGTGCGCAAATGAATGCAATAGTTATGATACGATTTAAACTCGGCATAGCTTGTAGCAGTTACCTCCTCCTTTCAAAACATAACTACACCGGTTTGCCGGTAGGTGTCGCTTTTTCACCGACAGGTGGCACTGTAAAGCGACACCAGAGTTATCTGCCCTTCTGACTATAAAAACCGTTGCAAATGAAAAATCCATCTCTTGTTCACCGACCAGCCTCGACAGCCTAACGCTGGCACCAGCGCTCCGTCTCTCTCTCTCTCTCTCTTCTCTGGTCGACAGAACGATGCTAATACACTAGCGTTTCGTCTCACGCTTTTCTCTTCAGTCGGCATAACAACTACCAACACACGTGGGCAAACAACGGTAAGAGTTTCTCAACTCATTTTCTTTGTGTACGGCTTTCAAAGACTTTCCTACGCCGGATTCATTTCTTCTTATACCTTTTCAAGAACTGTTTTTCCATCGACACACATGCATACATCACACACTTCATCATTCCACGTACACACACGTTCAATAAACGTTATTTGAACTACTTCATTTTGTTTATTAATTATTACTCTGTCTTTTGCATGCAACATTGCTTGATTTACTGAACACGCTTATAATCGGGGGAACACGACCCTCGATCCGAACATTGGTGACCCCGACGTGATAGCTTTGTTGTATGGGGCAGAGTAATTAATTTCGTACTAGAACAACAAAAAAAAATATCATTTCTCGTTTTTTCTTTCGTGGTGAAACGAATTACGCACCCATCTTTTTCCTTTTTTTTCTACCCACGTGGTAGAAATATACTAACAAACAAAAAAAAAGAAGCCACCGTCTCCATTTTTCCTGGCCATGTGGAAATACCCAAACAAAGAAAAACAAACATTTCTCGGCTCTCTCTCCGAATATAAAACAAATTACAATTTCATTTTTTCTTCTCTTTCTTTACCCACGTGTCGGAAAATTATATACAAAGAAAAAGACAAACTTTTGCCAATCCTTTTTTTTTCCTTTTTTTGACGAACAAAAGGACCTTACAAGACGCCACTTCCTTTGTTTTGAACACGTGGAGATAAAAAAAAAACAAACGCTCACGCTGCCCATCTTTTTTGTGACCACGTGTTGATAAAAAAAAATTCAAAAATGCCGTCATCTTTTTCCGGACCACGTGTTGATAAAAAAATTCAAAATAATGCCGCCATCTTTTTCACGTGGAAATGAAAATTCAAACAAACTAAAACGAAAACAAAAAACGTCATTCCGTGTGTGAAACAAATTACAGCTCCATTTTTTTTCTTCTTTTTCCCTTCTACCCACGTGTTGGAAATATATATATAAAAGAAAAGAAAACTACAAAACAGACAACACACGATGTCGAACATCACCAAGCCTCAAGACTTAATACTGGTTGTAAAAAGTCAGGCTCAGCAAGCACCAACATCACCCTTCAAGGGCTACCAACCCTCTTCAACAACTGGACGTTCATTGATAAACAGGAGGACACATCAACTTGAACAACCACATCTTCCCGGACATTCATCAAGCACCAAACATTTCCGGACATCACTGACGACACTATGGAAGAAATCACACCAGTTCAAAATGAGTACAACTGCACAAGCACGACTAAATACTCAACAACTGGACGTTCGTTGATCAACTGGCGACACATCAACTCGAACAACGCGCACCAACACCAGTACAGACCCACTTGTACCTGGACCTGCTAACTCACTTGCAGACATTTGTGCATCTGATTTTGACCATAGTGTACCACCAATCTCAACAACTAGATGTTTGTTCATCAGCTCCACAACACGGACTAATTAACATGAACAACATCAACAACTGCACAGACTCACTTGTGCTCATTCATCAACAACTGCACAGACTCACTTGTGCTCATTCATCAACAACTGCACAGATTCACTTGTGCTCATTCATCAACAATTGCACAGATTCACTTGTGCTCGCTCATCAACACCGCACAGACCCACTTGTGCTTATTCATCAACACCTGCACAGACTCACTTGTGCTCATTCATCAACATCGCACAGACTCACTTGTGCTCATTCATCAACAACTGCACAGATTCACTTGTGCTCATTCATCAACAACTGCACAGATTCACTTGTGCTCATTCATCAACAACTGCACAGACTCACTTGTGCCATTCATCAACAATTGCACAGACTCACTTGTGCTCACTCATCAATACCGCACAGATTCACTTGTGCTCACTCATCAACAACCGCGCAGACCCAAGCACCAAACATTCCCGGACAACACTGACAATTCAACGTTCATTCATCAGCTCCGCATCACGCAGACTAATCAACATGAACAACGCCACCAACAAGTGCAAATTACCTTGCACTCAACATTTTTTGACCGCAAACTCACTTGCACTCAAACTTGATGCAGACCCAAACAACACGCAGATCCACATGCGTTACAAACACTCAATTCCGCAGATGCACTTGCGATCAACCATTCAATACAGATGCAGAAACAGAAATAAGTAGCGTGCACACTACTTTTTTCTAATCTTCAACAGCAAAACAGACATACCCAAAAAGAATGCTTCTCATCTACAACTGTACATATTGAATAATATTTTCAATATTTTTCAATCTGGGGGGGAGTCCTTGTAGCAGTTACCTCCTCCTTTCAAAACATAACTACACCGGTTTGCCGGTAGGTGTCGCTTTTTCACCGACAGGTGGCACTGTAAAGCGACACCAGAGTTTTCTGCCCTTCTGACTATAAAAACCGTTGCAAATGAAAAATCCATCTCTTGTTCACCGACCAGCCTCGACAGCCTAACGCTGGCACCAGCGCTCCGTCTCTCTCTCTCTCTCTCTTCTCTGGTCGACAGAACGACGCTAATACACTAGCGTTTCGTCTCACGCTTTTCTCTTCAGTCGGCATAACAACTACCAACACACGTGGGCAAACAACGGTAAGAGTTTCTCAACTCATTTTCTTTGTGTACGGCTTTCAAAGACTTTCCTACGCCGGATTCATTTCTTCTTATACCTTTTCAAGAACTGTTTTTCCATCGACACACATGCATACATCACACACTTCACCATTCCACGTACACACACGTTCAATAAACGTTATTTGAACTACTTCATTTTGTTTATTAATTATTACTCTGTCTTTTGCATGCAACATTGCTTGATTTACTGAACACGTTTATAATCGGGGGAACACTACCCTCGATCCTAACAAGCTGATTGCATAGTCTGCGCGGGTATCCATTCAGTCAATCTCGAACCAGAGAGAGAGACGGAGAGAGAGGGAGAGAGAGTGAGAGAGAGAGGAAGAGAAGGAGAGAGAGAGGGAGTGAGAGAGAGAGTGATACAGAGAGAGAGAGAGAGAGGGCGAGACAGACGGACAGACAGAGATGTATAGAGCGCTAGATACAGAAAGAGATAGAAGATATAAATAGAAAGAGAGTGATAAAAATAGATAGATAGAGAAATACATAGAGAGAGAGAGAGAGAGAGAGAGAGAGAGAGAGGGAGAGAAGGGGAGAGAGAGAGAGAGAGAGGTATTAATAGATAGGTACAGACACACAGAGACATATCTTGAGATAATTTGGGAAGAACCTTCCCAAATATGATCTGAGGTTAAGATCGGATTCTAACTCTTCAGATGAGATCTAAGTTTATAACAGCTGTTGATCGATAACATCGACATGCCAGTGTCGCAGATTTTGTACATAACATAATCATATATATATATTGAGCACTTTTTATAAGCCCGGTTGTTTTAACAGTCTATGCTAAGACCAGCCTGTATAAATAATTACCCTGACGTGATATGAACATGCAACCTTAGTTGATCTTATGCTAAGACCAGCCTTTATAACTTTGTGCAAGATACCTACGCCAAATGAGATTCATATGCGATGAATCGTTTTGGTGCGACAACCAAACCACGTGATGAACAGTAGGACTCTGAAATAGTCAAGATGTATATCCTGCGCTCTCTACCTGGGGCAGCGGTAGACAAGTCGAGGAACTCCAGGATAATGTTATTCTATCTTATCAACATGAATCTTCAGTTCACGGTTTCTCTTCAAGCTGACAAGACGTGCTTTTTCCCCGTTCTCACCCTGCCTCAACCCTGAGCGGGTGAGTTGTCGAACTTCGGGATAATATTATTTCGTCTAACGGACATGAATCAACCCATTGTGCCACCTTTATTTTGTTCCTGTGTTTCCAGTAAATAAATCTGTCAGCCTCTTTAGTTGTGACGTCATCGTTTATGTCGTGAGGAATGCCGATCCCATTTTGCTTATTATATTTCAGTCAGATTCGGCCAGACGAATTACTCTCCCAAGTAAGTTCGTCATTCTGATTTTCTTCTCGATTTAAACCCCAAACTAAAAGTTGGCTTCCTCAGCTAAAGATTATTTTCAATTAATGGACATACCATTGATCTTCAAAGAACAATTCAGATTTAGGAGAGAATATCGGATCAATCACAGATTTCAACCGATATGTAGAAGTTACACGAGTGAACTATTTTCTATCGGCAGTGAGTTGTGATCCGGCTTGCCGACTATGTAACCATCGCCTGTTAACCGCATGAACAAGCAACTCACCTAAGCTCAATGAGATTCATACGAAAAAAGAAGGGAAAAAAAATTATTTTCTTCTTTTTTTTCTTCTTTTTCCGTATATATGATCTGAGGGAAGGACCAGATTTTCTTTTCCGCCTGATGAGATCTCAATTTCTAACAGCTGTTGATCGATAACATCGACATACCAGTGTCGTGGATTATGTACACATATATATATATATATATATATATATATATATGACAAGAGATAAAAGATGAGAATAAAAAATTGTATAGTTACAATATTATTCAGAAGTTCAAAGCAAGGAGTTTCATATCCTCAATCCATGGATTTTCAAAGACAAACTCTTTTCATCAGAGGAGAAAAAAAACGGTAGTGTAACTGTGAATATTATCGGCAACATTTAACTTTGAAAAAAAAAGATAAAGATTATTATTAAAGATTATTATTAAAGGATACATCACTTAATTCAATATTAATATAATATTATATATATATATATATATATATATATATATATATATATATATATATATATATATATATATATATATAAGACAGGTTCATATTATATTCCAATAACCATGTTTTTATTTTATTATTTTTATTTTTTCACATTTCCAAAAAACATAACATCTGTGTGAGATATATTATTTTTTACGGTCCGTTTCATTTGTCTTGTGCCAAACAAAATTTTTATGTCAATATCGCCTCTGTAACATTACAAAATCATCAGAAAAATTCATAAAGAGTAAAAAGTTCTTGGATTAAAGTGTCTTGAAAAAACCTACACTATACAGTGGTTCATTTTTGGGTGAAACCAAACAAAAAACAAAGAAAAGAGCAAACTCACACGTGGGAGGGACCCACTAATACACCATTTTGAATTTATATTTGCTCTGTTGTCACTAATTGATAATCATCGAGCTGAATCTTTTAAGGAGATTGCAAAATAAAAGGGCACTGATAGTATATGTTAATACGTATATTGTCATTAATATATATATATATATATATATACACAGAGGGAGAGAGAGAGAGAGAGAGAGAGAGAGAGAGAGAGAGAGAGAGAAAGTAGGAGGGCACCATAGAGTAAATGTGGTATTGTGGTGACTGCTAATGCCTCAAAAACTTACATTTCTCGATCTCCGGGTCGCGACTAAACGGTTCTGTCCTCGGTCAGTGAAGGAGAAATCCTTCTAGACTGAGGTAATTTTTATTTTTTGTCCTAATCCAGAGTGCTCCTTTTGGGGAGCTGGATTTCCGCCCAAACGCACATAAAAAAAAAACGACCTTGCGTCTAACTCTGCCCTCGTAGGGAGGCAAGTAAATAGGGACCGCTAATGCGTCAAGTTAATAGTTGGATAAACAGAGGATGCCCCCCCCCACCCCGTCTCCCTACACACAGTTTTGAGGACTGTTAGGATCGAGGGTCGTGTTCCCCCGATTATAGACGTGTTCAGTAAATCAAGCAATGCTGCATGCAAAGACAGAGTAATAATTAACAAACAAAAATGAAGTAGTTCAAATAACGTTTATTGAACGTGTGTGTACGTGGAATGATGAAGTGTGTGATGTATGCATGTGTGTCGATGGAAAAACAGTTCTTGAAAAAGGTATGAGAGGAAATGAATCCGGCGAGAGGAAAAGTCTTTGAAATCCGTAACACAAAGAAAATGAGTTGAGAACTCTTACCGTTGTTTGCCCACGTGTGTTGGTAGTTGTTAGACCGATTGAAGAGAAAAGCGTGAGACGAAACGCTAGTGTATTAGCGTCGTTCTGTCGACCAGAGAAGAGAGAGAGAGAGAGATGGAGCGCTGGTGCCAGCGCACTTCTGCCGATGCTGGTCGGTGAAAAAGAGAGAGAATTTCCGTATTGCCCCGGCTTTTATAGTCCGAAGGGCAGATAACTCTGGTGTCGCTTTACAGCGCCACCTGTCGGTGAAAAAGCGACACCTACCGGCAAACCGGTGTAGTTACGTTTTGAAAGGAGGAGGTAACTGCTACAAGGACTCCCCCCCAGATTGAAAAATATTGAAAATATTATTCAATATGGACAGTTGTAGATGAGAAGCATTCTTTGTGGGTATGTCTGTTTTGCTGTTGAAGATTAGAAAAAAGTAGTGTGCACGCTACTTATTTCTGTTTCTGCATCTGTATTGAATGATTGATCGCAAGTGCGTCTGCGGAATTGAGTGTTTGTAACGCATGTGGATCTGCGTGTTGTTTGGGTCTGCATCAAGTTTGAGCGCAAGTGAGTTTGCGGTCGAAAAATGTTGAGTGCAAGTGAATTTGCACTTGTTGGTGGCGTTGTTCATGTTGATTAGTCTGCGTGATGCAGAGCTGATGAACAAACGTTGAATTGTCAGTGTTGTCCGGGAATGTTTGGTGCTTGGGTCTGCGCTGTTGTTGATGAGTGAGCACAAGTGGGTCTGTGCAGTGGTTGATGAATGAGCACAAGTGGGTCTGTGCAGTTGTTGATGAGTGAGCACAAGTGAATCTGTGCAGTTGTTGATGAGTGAGCACAAGTGGGTTTGTGCGGTGTTGATGAGTGAGCACAAGTGAGTCTGTGCAGTTGTTAATGAATGAGCACAAGTGAATCTGTGCAGTTGTTGATGAATGAGCACAAGTGAATCTGTGCAGTTGTTGATGAATGAGCACAAGTGAATCTGTGCAGTTGTTGATGAATGAGCACAAGTGAATCTGTGCAGTTGTTGATGAATAAGCACAAGTGGGTCTGTGCAATTGATTGATGAATGAGCACAAGTGAGTCTGTGCAGTTGATGAATGAGCACAAGTGAGTCTGTGCAGTTGATGAATGAGCACAAGTGAGTCTGTGCAGTTGATGAATGAGCACAAGTGAGTCTGTGCAGTTGTTGATGTTGTTCATGTTAATTAGTCCGTGTTGTGGAGCTGATGAACAAACATCTAGTTGTTGAGATTGGTGGTACACTATGGTCAAAATCAGATGCACAAATGTCTGCAAGTGAGTTAGCAGGTCCAGGTACAAGTGGGTCTGTACTGGTGTTGGTGCGCGTCGTTCGAGTTGATGTGTCCCCAGTTGATCAACGAACGTCCAGTTGTTGAGTATTTTAGTCATGCTTGTGCAGTTGTACTCATTTTGAACTGGTGTGATTTCTTCCATAGTGTCGTCAGTGATGTCCGGAAATGTTTGGTGCTTGATGAATGTCCGGGAAGATGTGGTTGTTCAGGTTGATGTGTCCTCCTGTTTATCAACGAACGTCCAGTTGTTGAAGAGGATTGGTAGCCCTTGAAGGGTGATGTTGTTCGTGTTTGTCTGTTTTGTAGTTTTCTTTTCCTTTATATATATATTTCCACCACGTGGGTAGAAAGGAAAAAGAAAAGAAAAAAAAAGTGGAGTCATAATTTGTTTCACACGAGGAATGACGTTTTTGTTTTCGTTTGTTTGAATGTTAGTTTCCAAGTAGAGAAAGAATGGCGGCTTCTCTTTCCTTTGTTGTTGAAAAGAAACAAAAAAAAAATTCGTATTTTCTTTTTTTTCTTTTTTTGTTTGAATTTTCATTTCCACGTGGTTAGAGAGATAAAAAATGGCGCTTTTTTTTTTTTTTTTTTTATCAACACGTGGTCATGGCAAGGGGTGGCGGCATTTTTTTGAATTTTTTTTTTTTTCAACACGTGGTCACGAAAAAGATGGGCAGCGTGAGCGTTTGTTTTCTTTTGTTTTCTTTTTATCTCCAGTGTTCAAAACAAAAGAAAATGGCGTCTTGTAAAGTCCTTCTGTTCGTCGAAAAAGAAGAAAAAAAAGTTTGTCTTTCTCTGTGTATATATTTTTCCGACACGTTGGTGGAGAAAGAGAAGAAAAAATGAAATTGTAAATTGTTTTATACTCGGAGAGAGCCGAGAAATGTTGTTTTTCTTTGTTTGGGTATTTCCACGTGGCCAGGAAAAAAAAATAATAAAGATGGCAGCTTCTTTTCTTTTGTTTGTTTGTATATTTCTACCACGTGGGTAGAAAAAAAAAGGAAAAAGATGGATGCGTAATTCGTTTCACCACGAAAGCAAAAACGAGAAATGATATATATATTTTTTTGTTTTTGTACGAAATTAATTACTCAGCCACATACAACAAAGCTTGCACGTCGGGTCACCAATTGTTAGGATCGAGGGTCGTGTTCCCCCGATTATAGACGTGTTCAGTAAATCAAGCAATGCTGCATGCAAAGACAGAGTAATAATTAACAAACAAAAATGAAGTAGTTCAAATAACGTTTATTGAACGTGTGTGTACGTGGAATGATGAAGTGTGTGATGTATGCATGTGTGTCGATGGAAAAACAGTTCTTGAAAAAGGTATGAGAGGAAATGAATCCGGCGAGAGGAAAAGTCTTTGAAATCCGTAACACAAAGAAAATGAGTTGAGAACTCTTACCGTTGTTTGCCCACGTGTGTTGGTAGTTGTTAGACCGATTGAAGAGAAAAGCGTGAGACGAAACGCTAGTGTATTAGCGTCGTTCTGTCGACCAGAGAAGAGAGAGAGAGAGAGATGGAGCGCTGGTGCCAGCGCACTTCTGCCGATGCTGGTCGGTGAAAAAGAGAGAGAATTTCCGTATTGCCCCGGCTTTTATAGTCCGAAGGGCAGATAACTCTGGTGTCGCTTTACAGCGCCACCTGTCGGTGAAAAAGCGACACCTACCGGCAAACCGGTGTAGTTACGTTTTGAAAGGAGGAGGTAACTGCTACAGGACCTTGTGCTGAATTTGTTAATTTTTAGCAAATAAATTTCTCGTGTTGTCGGCCTCCGGAACTCCCTCCCTGCTCCCTGTTTCCCCGACTCTACCGACATGCAGAAATTTAAAACTAATGTAAACAAGCATCTCGCTGCACAGCTCACAATTTAGGATGTTTATTTACTCCTCGCGGAGTTAGGCACAAGGCCAGTTTTATCTTACTCCCACAAGGAAGATGTGACCCAAGATCGGGTCGAGCAAGTGGGGTTAAAAGCCAGCGCTCACAATTTAGGATGACCCCCTAAACTTACACCTTAATTCTCGGTAGCCCCTTACGTCTACAGTGGCGGCCTGCCTTGTTTGGGGTGAACTATGATTTAAAAAAAAAGAATTAAAAGTGTAGTATCTGTTTTGTCTCCGGTCAGAGGAGGGAGAAATCCTTTTTGACTAGCCATTTTAAAATTTTTTTGCCCTATTCAAAGCTCCTGCCACCTTAGGGGGAGCTGGATTTTTCCTCAAATTAAAAACCGACATTTGTGTCTAACTTTGCCCCTGTATGGGGAGAGAGAGAGCGAGTAAATTGGGGACTCCTCAAAATTAAAAACGTTCCGCGTTTTCGCTTCTTTTTCGAAGTAGATTTTATCTATTTATTTATTTTTAAAAAACTTTCTTCGAAAAAAAAGTATCGAGAAATAAATATTTCTCGATACTTTTTGCTCTTCCTTTTTTTTTTGTCGACAACTTGACGACTCAAGCCCCTTTTTAGGGGAGGGAAGGGATCCTTCTGTCAATACACCCCCACCCTCCCTCGCCCCATTGATCAACATTCACATTACACTTTTTTTTTTTCGCGACTCCTAGTGAAACAGACATTCATTGTTCTCTGATTTGTAAAGAAAGAAAATTTTTTAAAATGCAAAAAAAAAAAAAAAAGCCCTCAAAACCCCCCAGCAATTTAGGGCAGTTATCCCCCCCTTCATCTGTGGTTATAATTGTAAATTGTTACATCAAAATAAACTCGAGTTCTTTTTTAATTTTGAACATTAACGTCGTCCAGTGTCCAAGAATGTTCGTCTATATAATGTATCCCGCAAGTGTGTGTGTGTGACTGACGAACCACACATTTGCTTCCCCTTTTTTCTCCATTTCAAAATGCTGGCTCCCCTCTCTTTATGTGCGGTTACCTTTCGTCGCTGTCGACTATTTCTTTGTGCGGACCGAATGCAACCGCTACACTACATAATAACGCGTACGTTTTTTTTCGTCTTTTCTTTTGTGTGTGTGTGTGTGTGTGTGTGTGTGGTACTTTCTTAATCTCTTCCTCTCTCGCATTTTCTCCATTGGAATATATATATATATATATATATATATATATATATATATATAACTTCTTTTGTAATATAGTAGGAAAAATCCCAGCAGAGTGCTCAATTAATTGAGAATCAAAATTAAAATTTGGAGCGTAATATTTATATATTTTTTGGTACAGAAAAATTAGTACAACATTAGTACCGTCGGTTTCAAGCTCGGAAGGACTTAGCCATCCGGCTCTCTTCAGCTTATGTTGTCATCAGATGACAACATAAGCTAAAGGGATCCGGATGGCTAAGTCCTTCCGAGCTTGAAACCGACGGTACTAATGTTGTACTAATTTTTCTGTACGAAAGAGAGAGGTGGAGATAGAGATTGATAGATAGATAGATAGATAGAGAGAGAGAAAGAGAGAGAGAGAGAGAGAGAGAGAGAGAGAGAGAGAGAGAGACTGAAGGAGAAAAGAAGTAGAGATAAAAAGACAAAAAGATGGAGTTGGGGGGGAGGGGGTTAGAGAAGGATAATAAAGGGAGGAAGGGTTGAAAGCGACTTTTTTTTGGGGGGGGGGGTCCTTCTTTCATAATTTACTTATCTTCCTTCTGTCTTTCTCTTTCCACAAGGAAATAGATAGATAGAGAGATAGATAGATAGAGAGATAGATAGATAGATAGATAGATAGATAGATAGATAGACAGAGAGAGAGAGAGAGAGAGAGAGCAGTCGATAAAATAGATAGGGAAAGGAGAAGTAGATAGAGAGAGGGAGAAAAAAGAAAGGTAAAAGGGGAAAAAGATGGAGTTGGAGAAAGGGAAAAGTGGGAGGGGGTAAAAGAAAGAATATAAAGGAGGGAGGGGAGGAGGTGGAAAAGGGAGAAAAGAAAAAGAGAGAGCAGGGTCTTTCTTTTTCTTTTTTTTTCGTCAGATGATGACGTCACAAGCACCTGCATCAGGAGCAGCAGTGGCGACGGCCACGCCACATGCGCTCAAATCAAATCAACAACAACAACAACCAAAAAAAAAAAACAAAAAAAAAGAAGTAAATCTTGATCCACAGCAAATAAAACATTAAGAATTTTCATCTCCATTGCTCGTTCAACTCGCCCGTTAGTCTTGCTGCTATTACAGCGCCAACAACCAACCAGTTTTTCCCAACTACAATTTCTAACCCAAACAGAAACATCAAAAAACAAATAAGTAACCCAAAAAATTCTTAATTCTGCGTGGACCACAAGAGGAAACGTCTTCGGATTGGAGTTTATCCTCTTCCCTCACAACAACAACATTAATTGCTTTTTTGTTGTTTATTATTTTGATCTTAACTATAAATCCAAAACCTTCGGACGAGATTCTTCTTCGTCTATCATAACGCACGTGTACTGATGGACCATGGACCCTCCTCCCGGGATTTTAATGCCTGACGACAACAACAACACAAGGAGACGGAGATAATATCCCCGCTTTTTTGAAAACTAAAAAACAAAAATGTAAGTTTCAAATTAAAAAAAATATAATAATAATAAAAAAAAAAAACGAAAGGGAAGAAGAAAATATCTTTGTTTTAGTTTTAAAAACTCTAGTGACCCGGGACGTCTACAAAGTCTGGGGGTTTTCATTTTTGCTTGGAAATAATGATAATCCTTTTCTTAATTTATTTTAAACTCCGTTTAATTAATTTCAAGATTTAGTAACGATTTTTCTCGTATCTGTTTGAGACGAGGATTGATATTTCGGACGATTCCTGTCTATTATTATTTTGGCAAACGTTTCGGCCGATGTAACCCCCCTCAAACCTTCTTCAAGTACTTTCGAAGTTGGAACCTTTCCGGTCAAACTTTGGAACCGGGACGGAATTCCGAACTAAACCAGCTTCCTGAATTCGTAAAGAAGCACCTGAAGAAGGTCGGAGGTTACATCGGCCGAAACGTTGTGAAAATAACAATGGTACAACTTCTTTTTAATATTCTACTTCTTCCCTTTTGTTTTCCCTGAAATAATAATTTTAATTTCAGTGCAATTTAGTGACTATTTACCTGGACTTATTTATATTTCTGGTAAAAAAAAATATTTTGACACTTGTGCAGTTTAGTAAACAGCGGCAGATTATCCACAGGAAGTAACGATCAATAGATTAAAACATTTTGATAAATTTATTTATTTATTAAAATATAGTTTCTGAAAGTGACATTGACTTTTTTTTATAATTTAACATGTTATAAAACGAACATAATAATAATAAAAGTATATTTTATTACAATGTTTTGGTCAAAATGTTACTTTATTGAAAATAAACTTTATTTTATTACAATGTTTTTTTTTGTTTTGTTTTTTAGAAACTATATTTTAAATAAATTTATCAAAATGTTTTAATCTATTGGTCGTTACTTCCTGTGGATTATCTGCCGCTGTTTACTAAACTGCACAAGTGCCATTATTTAAAAAGCAATACAGTCGGGTAATTAGTGACAAACCAGTTATTTTGATTGACTTACTCATCGTTAAACTTTATTTTTAATATTTAAAATAAGTTTGTAGCCAATTTACTGTACCGTAAATATAGATTTCTTTGTCCTCCAAGTTGTAATTAGTCAAAATAATATTTTTATTTTGGAAATTGAAAATTCATTTTCAAAATTAATGTGAGTTTATGTTCTCAGATTGTCTTTGTAAAAAAAAAAAAAAAACAAAGAGAAAAAAGTAATTCATCAATCGTTTGTTTATAATTATTTAATTAAAAACAAATGTTTTTTTTGAAAAACAAATGTCTCATTCGAAGAGAAGTATCCCCCAATTATTCCGATGTTTTTTTTAGAAAATGTATCTTTCTTTGCCATCTCCATGATGATTTAATGGTTATTGTTTAAGATGAAAAAAAAAACGTAGTAGTCAAATGAATCGCGAATGTTTTATCTGCGAAAGAAATGGAGATATTTAAAAACCAAATCTCCGGATTAGACTACACCCCCCCCCTCTTTTTTTTCGTAGGGAGGGAGATGAGTTTATTGGCTAAGGGGTCCTCACCCGTGAGGGAATGCCGACGGGACCCACCAGGTTATTTTGTTCAGCCGGCCTAGGGTGCCCTCCCCCCTTTTGGGGAGCTCGATTCCCACGATAAATTCACCTTAGATCTAACTATGTCTTCGTAGGAAGCTGATAAACAAATCTGTTCGGTCTGAGGAGGCCGTCTTCCCGGGCATTACCTCCTCATTTTCGGATGGGTTTACTGAATTGACTGTGGGTCGTAATTCGTGAGGGAGTGCCGAGAGTTTTTTTTGTTTTTTAAAATGAATCCAGAGTGTCCCGTTTATTTATTTTTTGGGAGGCTGGATTTTCCCTACATTGAAAACAAACTAACTTTGCCCTCGTGGGGAGGCAAGTAAATTGGAGCAGTCTCTTATAGAGGTGCATCTTAAGACGGTATGAGTTTATATTTCCTGTCGCCTGAGACTCCCCTATTCATCAGGGAGTACCAAGGACTATACAGGTATTTTTAGTTCCAAATCCAGAGTAACTTTTTGGGTGGGAGCTGGACTCCCTCCCCGCCAATTAAAATATTCTTTTCGTCTTTGCTCTCGTGGGGAGGCATGTAAAAGAGACAGTCTCTTATAAAGGTTCATGGATACCTTTTTAGGGGGATGGGTTTTCCAGACTTACCCCTATTTGGGGAAGCTGTATCCCCCACAAACACGTTTAAAAACAAACCTTGCTTCTTAGCTCTGCCCTCGTGGGGAGGCAAGTAAACAGGGACAGTCTGTTATAGATTCATGGACGTATCTAAGGAGGATGAAGTTTTCAGTGCCCCTATTTAGTGACAGCTGGACCTTATATAAAAACAGACCCTAGCTTTGCCCTCGTGGGGAGACAAATGGGCCTCTTTTATTTCCTTTTTCACTAACTTGCGCATCTTGCGGGGTGTGGGTTTTCAAAGTGCCCCTTTTTAGGGGCAGATGGATCTTATCACTATATAAAAACAGACCTTTACTTTGCCCTCGTGGGGAGACAAGTAAATAAAGAATGGACCCTTTTTTTTTTTTACTGACTGGCGCCTTTTTTTCTTCTTTTTCTTAGCGCTAACCTAACTTGCGTGTTTTTCGTTTTTTTTGTGTAAATTTTTATCGCTTGGGTTGAATTATATATTTTCTTTCTCAGCTTTTCGTTTTCCCCTCTCCATGTTTTTTTTTTCTTTTGTTCGCTACCCTGACAATAAAAATACTAAACTTATAAGAAAGAAAAAAACATAAAAACAAAACTGTAGTCGCCAGTCATTGCGTGTGGTTGTTTCACAAAAAGATTCGCCATGATATAAGTAAAAATAAAAACGGAAGGCCACACAGACTAGTGTCACCGTCCAAGTCCTGCTAATAATATTGACCATTATTATTATTATTATCATTATTATTATTATTAATTCTGTTTCCTTTCTTTAGTATTTTTTATTTATTTATATATTTCCATCGTTTTTCTTTCTCTCCCTCCTGCTGCTGCTTCCAGTCCTCTCTCTCTCTTCTCAGCCGTTCTATCATCGACATATTTAATATTCCTACTTTTAACTTTGGCAAGAAACAAGTTTTTATTTATTTATTTATTTAAAACAATTTTTTCCTCTGCTTATATGATCCGATCGGTTGACGTCTTGTCCGCGCAGGGCACGCCTAAGGTAAGTAAGGGGCCCCCCTAAAAAAATATGAAAAAAAAATATATATATATACATATTTTTCCACCAAGAAAAAGGAGAGACCACTTCTTACATCACAGAAAGGGTCCACACACACACGCGCAAAAATCTTCTCTTTTTAATATTTAAATAATTTCTCAGGATCATAGAATTGTAGACGAGGCGAATCGTTAATTTTCAGCGACTCTGGTTTTTATTTCTTAGTTGATCCTCGTATTTTTTTTTGAAATTTCATTTATTCTCGCTTTTTCATTTTTTGGGGGACTAGAAAACTAATTTAAACAAAACGAAAACAAACGTTCACAAAAAATTAAAAAACCTAAAAAGGCGGCCACTGTTTCACAACATAAGCTCAAAATTACTGGAACATTTCTTTGTTTTTAATATTCATTCCTCGAATCAAATATTCTGATTTATATTCGCTTTCCTCTTTTGTATATATTTAAATAATACTCATCCAACTACAACTGCCCATATGTAATTCACCTTTTTTTTTTAAATAAAATATCTTTTTTTTTTGGGGGGGGGGGCTGTTTAGTTTCTCGTTAAGGGTTAAATTTATTTACCTAAAAAAAAAACCTTGTTTACTTGCCTCCCCACGAGGGCAAAGTTAGACTCAAAGTTGGTTTTTAATATGCCAAAAGTCTTTTAAGGGATAGAAAAACGTCAGGGGAGCTTTTCAGTAAATTCAGGATTTCTTCCCGTTTTTTAAATTTTTATTTTGAATATTTTCTTTTTTTTAATAAACGAACTCACATGGAACAGACGGCGTCGGGCTTCTATCTGAAATCGAATATCGTTCTATTCGGTCCCAGAAAGCCATCCTCCCAGGCATTACCTCCTTTATTTATTTATTTATTTATTGCGCTACCGACAAAACTACCATCCAGATTGACCCCCTTTTTTTAGGGGGCTGGATCCCCCCTCCCCACGTCAAACCGACCTCGGCAACATCCAGTCTCCGTTGGCAGAAAAGTGTACCCTAAATGTATAAATTCGGGAAAAATAATCTAAATTTATAAAAACAAACATTTCATGATTCTGACTTAAATTCTTCAAAACAAACCAAGTCTAAAAAACAAACAAACAAAAACTCAAATTAAATAAATGGGTTTTATTTATGCTTTTTTTTTGGGGGGGGGGGGTTCAAACGTGACTATTGATACCTTACTTCCTGTCAATAAACAAGATATCCTACCGTTTGTTACTTTATTCACAAGCAATAATTCTTAACACAAATAGGTCACAAATGCGTAGGTAAAGCAAAATAAATAGTGGTACTTGTTTACATTAGGACCCGCGCTGATTTTGACCCTAACCCTTTAAACTCTAATATTAACCCTTACCCCCACTTTGACCCTAACCCTAACGACGGGGTCAAAGTTAGCGCGGGTCTTAATGTAAAAAAGCACCGAAATAGTTTTTTATTTATTTATTTATTTATTTTTTTTTTAAATTAATTTCTCAACTGTATTTCCTTTAAAATAATTAATATCGTCAATATATGACGTTTTATTTATCAAAGTTTATTTTTGTTTATTAGGTATTAAAAAGATAAATAAAATCCCTTTTCTATAATAATAAAAGTGTATTTTTTTGTTTTGTTTCTAACGTCTTTTCTTTCCCAAACGACCTTTTCATAGTTGGAAGTTTTTCACTTCTCAATTCTTATGAGTCAATCTTATCTTTCTTTACCATATTGAATAAAAACCGAATTTGCCCGAGCTTTCCCACACTTGATAGTTTGAGAATCATTTTTGTCTTTTAAGGACACAAAAAAGAAAAAAAATGTATTTTCTTTTTCCTTTTTATTGACATAAACATTTACCAGAGTCGGACATGTCTTCGTTTTTGGACATTAAAAAAAATAAAAATACCTAAAAACGTCATTATGTAAAGAAAAAGGAAAAACAACAAAATATAAACGGTAAATTGGCATAAAAGCCATTGCACCCGACTTTATGCTCAACTAATCTTTATTTCTATTTTAATAACATAATATTAAGCGTTAACACTCCGCGTGTTTCTCGCGTCGGCGTAACTTTGAAAAATTAGGTACTTCTGCAGTTTACGGACCGTGCTATTTTTTTTAGATATGATTTTCAAGTTACATTCAATTTTTACTGTATCTTTTGTTTATTAAATTGTTAGGTGAAAGTACAGAATAGTTAACAAAGCCCATGTTAAGAATGGGTTTCTAACTGTTATTTCAGCACGGTCCGTAAACTGCAGAAGTACCGAAAATTGGCGATTTAGTCGTTTCGCAGCCAAAATAGCGGACAATGAACCGTCTGCTAATTTCCGAATTTACAAATGAGTAAGTAAACCCAAATAAATTGTTTGGGACTAATTTCAAATTTATCTTAAATTATTTAAAAAGAAATACAGTTGGGAAATTGGTCCCAAACAATTTATTTGGGTTTACTCACACATTTGTGAGGTCGGAAAAAAAAATCAGAAATTAGCAGACGGTTCATTGTCCGCCATTTTGGCTGCGAAGCGACTAAATCGCCCCGAAAATTATACATTTAACCATTATTTTTATTTATTTATTATTAATCAATGAATTATTGAAATAAAATTTTAAAAAATGCAATACCGTGAAAGTAATACGAAAATATCTAAAAAATAATTTAATTAGGAAATCCACCAAAATGCTTTTCGGTTTCGTCGTAAACAAGTCAGCCATTTTAATCTTAAGGTGACAAAAAAAAATGAATGAATTACTTTTTTGACCCTTCAGAATTTGAAATGAATTTGAAAGCCTTTATACTGTCGAAGAGTAAATAATTCCTCATTTAATTAAATTACTGAAAGTTTTGGAAGCTTTTTACATCCGATAATTTTATAAAGATTAAAACATTACCTCACAACAATTATTACAGTTTTATAACAATTTGGTTGAATTAACATTTTGGCCAAAACGTAATAAAATATAGTTTTATTATTATTATATTCGTTTTATAACATTTTAAATTATAAAAAAAAATCAGTCAATTTCAGAAACTAATATTTTATAAACTTTACTTTGGCCAAAATGTTACTTTATTAAAAAATAAACTTTATTTTATTACAATGTGTTTTTTTTGTTCAGAAACTATATTTTATTAAATAAATTTATTTAAATGTTTTAATCTATTGGTCGTTACTTCCTGTGGATTATCTGCCGCTGTTTACTAAACTGCACAAGTGCCAAACACGTGGAGAAACCGTTTAAGTTTTTCCCTTTTAACTTTCAAAACAAAAGAATGAATGGGGAGATTTAAACTTTGAATCTTTGAGCTATTGATGGATTTCTAAATTAAAATTATTTATCACGGCCATATTCCTTTTAGTCTTAATGTTTATATGCCAATTTTAAAGATTCATCTTCCTTCAAAACAACTTTATTCCCGCTCGTCTATGAACCTTGTATAAGTCGTACACCATTGTGTCAGTGTAGCTATGTCATTTTCAAAAATCTGACCCACAACTCTTGCGTTAGACTTCAAAAATTTATTAAAATAAATTTTTGAAAGTCGTTTATCTACCATTAATATTTAATTGATTTAATATTTAATTGATGTTTTATTTTGTTTTAAAATATCGACGAAGAAATTTCAGCGTCCCAACTCCCAAATTTGTCTTTTCAAAAAAACGGTCAATTCTATGATTATTCGATTTGTAGTTTTAAAATTATATTGCAATATCAGATGTGATAACAAAGTTACAAATATTCATAAAGATTGAATTTAATATCAGTTTTTTGTTTTTTTAAAAACTAACGCCATCAGCTCAAAATGAGATTTTTTTTTTTTTTTTTTTGCGATTACGTGTGAACACCCTGAAAAATTTGGCGGAAAGAAAACCCCACCAAAAACAATTTTAGAATTTAGAGTGAGGGGTCAGTTTCGTATATAAGTCTTCACTTCCGGGCCAATTTAGTTTATTAAGGCAGTTAATCAAGACTTTTTGAAACTAACCCTAAGTCCGACTGGCAAGTTCGTAAAATCACACGTAATCGCCTAAAATAGACCGCCCCCCCACACTTAAAAACCCTCACAGGATTTATTTCCCATAACAAAAAAAAAAAATGGTTAATGCCCTAAAACGCTAGAATAGCCCGAAAATGGAGTGGGGGTGTCATTTTCCGTCTAATTTTTATGCGAAACTGATCTCCCACTCTAAATTCTAAATTGTTTTTTCTTTCTGTCAAGTTTTTCAGGGTGTTCACGCGTAATCGCCTAAAAAGTAGAATCTCTTTTTTTAAGAGGATGATTTAGCGGAAAGTGTTACTCTACAATAACACCACCGAGTTAATCAGGCATTTTTCTTATATATTTTAATCACACAAAATACATGCTAAAATAGTTCTTGGTTTTGGGATTGAGTTATGTTTAAAAAAATTTTTTCTTTTAATTGTAGCCGTAATTTGCAATTAACTTATCAAGTAACCCAACTCTTACTTTCTCACGGTATGTTGTTTTACCCCCCTTCGCTCTTATTCTATACAGCGTCTATTACCCTCGCTTCCATATCTCTTTTTCTCTTTGTGTGTGTTCATTAACAGTCGAATGTTAAAGAGATTGGAATATTTCATTATAAACAAAAGGGAATATCACCACAGGCAATAATACGATTTAACCCTGCCTTGACAGAGTACAAAACCGACTTCGAAATCTAGTGGTAGTGGGGGGGGATTTCCCCTTTTCTCACAGAAGAGACACTGCTAGTCTTTCTCTGCTCTATCGTTATTTTCATGGTAGGTGCTCGACTGAGCTCCAATCTCTGGTTCCCTTCTGTAAAACATTCAAAATAAAAACTCGTCTAGCTGCAACCATTGTAAATAATTTTCCATCTTTTTTTTTCTCTGCTTACCTAAAACTATACGGAACTTCTATAAGCAAAGTTTCTTCCCTAAAACTATCCGTCCGCAGAACACAATACCACAGGGCTGCTTCCCAGCTGACTACAACATAGTCGTTTTTCAAGTCCAATGTAAACAAATTCTTGTTGAGCCGTCCTCTTAAGTAATCAAATTCGGCTCAGTTTTAACCATCGTTATCAATCCTCACGGTGTTGTCTCACCGCCCACCTGACATTTATTGACCCTTATCCTCGAGTGGCCTTTGGGTCTTGATAAGCGATGATTTGTTAGCCCCCCCCCCACCAAAAAAAACCCCGTTGTTAGAGAGGAAATTTGATTGGCTCTTGGCCTTTTGGCTAAGATCAAAGTGTAGTATCTGTTCCTATGGATACTGCACCCCATACTGGTCTTGTCTTGAGTCTTGGCATTCGAGACTTGATTTACGCCGGTCAATGGGTCTGTCCTGTGCAGTTCTGGGAGGTCCACCTTCCCAGGCTTTGCCTCCCCTCTTTGGCGAGGAGTAAGTTTATAGCTTACTACCTGAGGCGCCCCTACCGAGGAATGCCGACGGGACTGCCCAGGCAATTTTTAAACCCCACTTTCTCGACCCGACCTTGGGTCACATTTTACTTGTGGGAGTAAGATAAAAACTGGCCTTGTGCCTAACTCCTGGAGAGGAGTAAATCAATATCCTTTCTTATTCTCTGCACCCTCTCTCACAGACGTGATGTTGCTAGTCTCAGTCTTTTCTATAAATACTATTATAGCATGTGTTCTTCAGAATTATGTGATATATTCCCGCTTCTTTTGTTCCAGCTCGTTTGACTCATTGGTCTAGTGGTCTCCATCAATTCGCTGTTTTGATACCTCATTGTAATACAGCTTCCTATCCCAGTAGCTTTTTTCCAAGAACCGCAGGCCTGTGGAACTCTCTTCCTGCTGACTGTTTTCCTCCTACATATAGCCTTGGTCTTTTGAAGACTAATGCCAATAGGCATCTCCTGTCTTTGCGATAATCATATTTCGTTCTTGTTAGTTCCTTACATCAAGTGGCTTCATGCCTTGACTGAAGCGATTTCCAGAAAAAAATTAAGATATATTGTATTTAGCGAACAGAAAGAAGCTAAATTTGTCCTTTTCTTTGTTTATATTTGACTGGCTTTGCAAACTCACCTTTTTCCTCCCAGATTCAAACAATTTAACCCGAGCTTAATGGGTGACCAAACGGGTCACATTTTATTTGTAATTTTTAAAAGTACAAATTGAATAATCGTATTAGGAAGACAGTTTTTTTTAAAAAACAGGATTCGGGGGGGGGGGGGGGTGTACATGTACAATTGTACATACATACAATATACTTTTTGGTTTCAATATACAGTGTATATTTAAAACGAAAAAGCATATTATACACGGACTATCCGTATTGTAAATATAATGCGCATTATTGATTACCTATAAATGCTTATTTTATTCTAATAAATAACATTGAGGAAGAAAAATTAAAAATAGTTCATTTGTCACGGTATCTGTTCACCGCTCCCCTCGAAAAACCCTCGGAACTCCCCTTGAAAGGAAGATTTAGTAGAAATTATTAAATTTTCTCATGTTTGTCCTTAAATTTTTAAGATTCCGTTTAATTTTTGGAAATATTTTTTTTCAATTTCTTTCTAAGATAACAAATCATTGTATTTTTTTGTCTTCTGGTTCAATTTATAGCCATAGCATCTTTCTGTGGAAAGGGATCCTCCGAGGTCGGTTTCACGTGTGTGTGGATCCAGCTCCCCCTCTCCCCCCCCCCTCGGTCACATTGGAGAGTTGTAGAATTTGTCGTGATTGGGCCCTGTCGGCATTCACCGGTGGGGATGACTTGAGAATCCCCTTCTCCGAAGGAAGAGGTAAAGCCTGGGAGAATGCTAATATTTTTCCCCACGGAGACTGAACGTGACCCGAGTTCTGTTTAACGTGGGGGTTGGGGGGGGGGGGGGAAGGATACCCCCCCCCTCCCTCAAAACGGGAGGGATACTCGGGATGGTAGCAAAATTTAACCATTATCGTATCGGCGTTCCCCGGTGGGGGGAGCCTCTCAGACGACCGGCAATAAACCAATTCCCGAAAGTAGGAGGTAATGCCTGGGAGGACGGTCTTCCAAGACCGAACAGAAGAACCGTGCTCCACTCTGACTCAAACCGATTGCCAGGTTAGAAAGTAAAAGAAACGCAAAATGACGATCAATATTTATCTCCTTGCTTCGCCTGCTGCCATCCATTCAATGTTGTTTTTCCAAATCTAGGTTAACGCGAATCGAGTCATCATTTATTGGGGGGGGGGGGGGGGGGAATAACAATGTCTGCTCTGTAGCAATTCTTTCTTCCTTTCTCGACATTTCTCTAAACTGAGATGTTGAATGAATAGTAGTCTCACCCCTTATTTCTTCCCCCAAAATTTCGCTCTGAAAGAAAGAAAGAAAAAAGAAGCTCTTAAAAAAAATCCTTTATTCTCATGCATACCGTGTCGTCGCTCCTCCTCCCCATCCTCTCCCCAATGTAATATTGTCTCAAATTCTTCCGAAAATTCCTTATTTACTTGACTCCCCCACGAGGGCAAAGTTAGACATATGTTCGGTTTGATTTTAACGTGGAGAAAAACTCAGCTCCACCTAAAAGGGATACACTTTCTTTCTTTTATTTTTTTTCTCCCTATTTTTTTCTTTTTCCTGGGGATGGGGCATCCTACCGGATGCCAGACATTCACCCGCTATTTATGAGACTCCAACCGAGAGATCTTTTAAAGATTCTAACCGTCCCTTTAAGTTTATATGTCTCTTGCACTTGGTTCACCTGGTATATTCGCCAGGTAGTTTTTGAAATTATTTTACATTAGTCCGGTTGCTCCTATAATTACTGGAATGATGGAAATCTTCCAAAGATTCCAGTTTCTTTTCATGTCGTACATAAGACCTTGGTATTTCGTTATCTTCGTCCTCTCAGCTCTGTTTAAGCCAGCATCATTAGGGACACTGACTTCAATTAGGGTTGCTACTTTCTCCCTTTTTGTCCCCTATCACTCTGGATTGGGAACTAAAGCTACTTGTAAAGTCCCGTCTGCATTTCCTCACGAACGAGGGAGCCTCGGAACGACAATAAACCCGCCATTACCTAAGACTAGTTTAAATCGGCATAGTTAGTGCTAATAGCTTTCAAATGCCCCAACCCTAACCCTATTTCCTTGACCCCTATCCCTTATCCCAGTTAAGGACCTCTTTAGTGATGGCCCCTATTGACTTATCTTCCACGATAACAAATTTACCAATATGGTTAATTGTTAAATCTGGGGGATGATCCATCTCCCTCAAAAAAAGGGACACTCTAAAAATTATCTGTAAAGTTCCGTCGGCATTCCTTCACGAACGAGGTTGCTTTATAGGAGCTAATCTTCGCATAAACTGTCAGACCAACCCCGATTTAAAAAAAAGAAATAAATAAATTAAAAAAAAAAAAGAAATAAAGAAATAAAATAAATTTATTTATTTATTTTTATTTTTTTAACATGGTTCACCCCAAACAAGGCAAGCTGCCACTGTAGATGTAAGGGGCTAATGAGAATTAGGGGGGAAGTTTTGGGGTCGTCCTAAATTGGGAGCTGTGCAGCGAGATGCTTGTTCACATTAGTTTTAAATTTCTGAATGTCGGTACAGTCCGGGAAACAGGGAGTAGGGATGGAGTTCCAAAGCAGCACAAGGAAAGAAGCTATTGGAGTGGAACGCTCTCCAGCATCTGGGGACCTCCACAGTTAATGGATGGGATCTAGCTGATTGTCGGATTGGTCGAGTGTATTTACGTCGAGGGAGCACTAGAGCAGCAAGTTCATCGGAGCACATTCCATTGAAGTACTTGTAGAACAAGCACAAGGATGCAACATTGAGGGGATGAAAGTTTGGTGGATGGTGAGGGACTTATTAGATTAGCGACTCTTTTTTGAACCTTGTCTAAGAGGGAGAGAGTAGTGGTTGGTGCACCAGCCCAGATGTGGCAACAATACTCCATGCATTGGTAAATGGTGTGATAAGTTTTCTAGCACGGTAAAGGGAGCCCACCTTCTTTGCAGCAGTCTTTCAGATCAAACCCCTATAATATTTTGTAACAAAAGGGTCGTGAAACGAAAGGAAAGCAAATCCCTTTTATAAATACCAAAAAATATATCTGTTTGCGTCATCTACACCGTTGGGTGTAGCTCACTGAAATAAGGCGGAGAGACTTGTAACAAAAATAGGTATTTATTGGAGTGACCTACACCGTTGGGTGTAGGTTGGCGAAAGTTCAAACAGTGTCACAGTGAACGAAGTAATAATGTAAGAAAGGTCAGCCACTGAAAGTCTTCGAACCGTATATCTTCCAGTGGAGACTAGCCTTGCTCAGCATCAAGTTTACGAGGGCGAGAGAGAGGACGTCTTTCTTCGTCGGTGCCTAAAAGCTCTGTTTGCTGTGTAATTCGCTAAGGGTCTAGAAGTAGTGCTTCAAAAGTCCGATTGAAATTAATACGCCCAGGGGTCTGGTTGGTCATCGTGTGACCCAACCACCTCACAGGGGCTTCTCTCCATGAGAGGAAAGAAATCTTAATGTTTATGACTGTTATATAAAACTATCCTCCCCATCCGAAAAGAGGAGGTACTGCTTGAGAAGATGTCCTTTTAAGACCGAACAGATATTACACCTTGAATTATTTATTCACAAAAAATAAAAGAAATAATTAGACACAAGGCCATCAAAAGTGGAGGGATGTCGTTGGTCATCGTCTGTTTATCCTACTTTTAACTCGACACATTTTGACCCATTCGTCCAAGCACGGTTCCTTTCCTTCTTTTGTCCATCACTTTCATTTCAGCAGTCACCACAATACCACATTTACTCTATGAACTCCCCAAGAAAATATCTCCCATAGTTTAAATTGCATTTTTTTCCCCTTTTTTGGGTCGAGCTATCTGGTAAGTGAAATCGTCAACTGCCATCAGCGTAAATGCAAAGCTTTGTGTAAACAAATGGAGCACTTTGGCAATTGACAGTGTTTATATAAACATTGAGATTTCGCTTACTCACAGCAGGTGTCTGATAGCCGAATGGTTAGGAATGCCGGCTGTTGACTAGGCGGTCTAATTTTGATCCCGGCTTGAGGTCTTCGCTTGTCTAGCTGCACTGAAGAACCGTGATATGCAGGGAAGCAGTCTCTGTGGATGACTATATATCTATCTATCTATCATATATATATATATACATACTTTCATTAGAGAGATGCTACACTTTGATCCTTGCCGTAATCCTTCTGATGTGTTAAATACCGGCTTCCTGACCAAAAATGCACCAAACATTGATGTTATTGTTTTTTTCCTTTCCCTTTGCAAAACTCAATCATGTTCTGCAAAGCCAAAAACAAACACCATGAATAAATGCTTGACCATGGAAGGTGCTCGACTGAGCTCCAATCTCTGGTTTCTCCTTGTATACCGTTCATAGCAAAATCTCGTCTTCCTACCACAGCTAACCGAAACCCATGATTAAACATTTTAAGGTACACAGAACTTGAAGCATAAAAACTTCCATCAAAATAACCGGATTCGGCATTAAATACGCCGAAAAGGGTTGATATGCCGTAAAACAAAACAACCAAATCAGTCTGATGTGTTACTAACAAATAAAAATTCTAAATAAAAAAAATAAAAAAATGAAAGTCTTGCGTACTTTAAGACTTCTTAAATTTCTGTCTAAACGTTCTAATTTTTTCTTTCCCACCCGAATGTCGAAAGTACTTTCTCGGTGGGATTGTTTCATTTTCAGTGTATATAGTAGACAGTCAGTATAGATAAAGCCCTATTTACTCGCCTCCCCACGAAGGCAAAGTTAGACACATGGTTGGCTTTTAATGTATGTGTCTGTGTGGGAGGGAGGGCAGCTAACCCTAAAAAAGGGTCCACTCTAGATAGAACAAAAAATTTAAATTGACTCACTTTAGAGGGATTTCTTCTGTGCTGACTAAGGATAGAATAGGTACCATTTGTTTTGTTCTCGGAGAAGAAATCCTTATTGACTGGGGCAATTTTTGTTGGCTCATCTTTTGGAAGGTAGATATCCCCCTCCTCACATCAAAAACCGACCTTGTATCTAACTTTGCCCTTGTGGGGAGGCAACTAGATACATATACAACACTCTAAATTATTTATTTACAAATAAAAAAAGTTTTACTTCAAGCCCATCAAAAATGTGGGGCCTGTGGCCATTCTCTGTCTATCCCTCTCCTAACTGGAGGCATTTTGACCCATTCGGCCAACCTTTCATTCTTTCACCATTTGTCTATCATTTCAATACCACATTTACTCTATGGACAACCCGACTTAAAATATCTCCGATTGTTTGAATTTAATTTTGTTTGTGAATATATATATATTTTATTTACTTATTTATTTATTTATTTATGAATTTTCCAACGAATGTTAAGTCTGCAATATCTTGGATTTAGTTAGTTTCTCTGGGAATTTAAACTGCATTTTACTTTTTTTTTCTTTTTTCTTTTGTTTAAAATGACTCAAAGCTTTTTTTATACTATATATATATATATATATATATATATATATATATATATATATGTATATATATATATTTCATTGGAATAAAAATTAGTAGGGCAACAAAAAAAAACACCCAAAGAAAAAATAGGTTGGTGAGATCCTTCCAGCCCTTTCTAAAATATAGACTGCCCAGTTTTTTGTTTGAGAACCCAAAACAAGTAAATCGATCTCTAAATGGGAGTGGGGCTTAAGTGTGAGGAAATTAAATTAAATTGGAATGGATAATGGTCCTTCAAAGATGAAATACAATTTGAGAAGGCCAAGGTTAAAGTGCGAAGTGGGCATCTTCGAGAAGTTCAAAAGTTGGGCAGGACTCTTTCACACAAGTAACCGGCTACCTTAACTGGGGTGAGGTTCAATAGGACCGAGAACCACGTGCGCCATGCTCAGGTGGGGAACACCTACACATACTTGAATCCTTTTTGTACGCACAAGCTTGTGATTTGTACTCACTTTCCATCAGATACTACACTCTGATCCCAGCCTAAGGGAAATTTTGTTCATTTAGATTTAAAACTGCGTAGTAAAACTCAGATGATTTTTCGCTATTTTGCGTGTCTTACTGAAAATTTCAGGTTTTTAAAAAATTTATTTATTTATTTAGTAATGGGTCACCATTTATTGAGGCCCGGGGGTGGGAGCACTCGAGGAAAAGAGATCGGCTGTTGGACGATGATCCACACTACGAGTGGACCGGAATGGACAGAAGATTACTTAAGAGGAATTGATTATCCAAGAGGACGGCTCGACAAGTATTTGTTTATACTAGACTTGAAGACAACCATGTTGTAGTCGGTTGGGAAGCAAATGGGATGTTTTAGGAAAGAAACGCTGTTCATGGAAGTTTTTTTTTTTTTTGCATTTCACTCCAAACAAGGCAAGTTGCCACTGTAGACGTTAGGGGCTACTGAGAATTAGGGTGAAATTTTAGGGGATCATCCTAAATTCTTTGGTATGTGGTTGTAGCTAGACGAGTTCTTGCTGTAAAAGTAATGTAGTTTGTATATATGGCTATAAACTGGTTCCCCAAAGTTAAGCGACGTTGAGCCTGTTCAATTCTTAGATGGGTGACCACTTGAGAATACCAAGTGTTTTATGCAAAACCCAATCCTAGTGGCCCTGCAAGTCGAGACCGGCTATCAATCTGCGAATACATCGACCAAGGGAAGAGTCTATCAGGCATGTGTATGTAGTCGGATATTGTATGGAAATGAAACCTGGCTATTGAAGGATTAGGACATGCGTTGCATGGAGAGAAATGCTATGAGAATGGATGTGTAATGTGAGTGTTAAAGACAGGCTTAGATCTGATGACCTCAGTGGAAGATTAAAATTGGACAGTCGAGGGACATGTGTGCAGTACAGGAGACTTCGATAGTTTAGCCACGTTGAAAGAATAGATGAGTTTTTGCGTTAGTAGATGTAGAACAGTTGAGGTGGCAGGGGAAGGTCAAGGATAACATGGGAGGAAGTGATAAGGATGGACTTGAGGGATAAATAAAGACCTGGACAGAAATAGGTTAGTTTGGATGTCAATTTCTAAAAGCCGTCCAACACATGCCAGCATGTAAAACGGACGTTAAACTGAATATGATTATGAAAAAATGGATGAGAGTGCTTGGGTTAGTAGATGTAGAACAGTTGAGGTAGTAGGGTCGGTTGGCAGAGAAAGGCCAAGGAAAATACGAGAGAAAGTGATAAGAATGGACTTTAAAGAAAGAGGGATAAATAAAGACCTGGCCAGAGATAGGTTAGTTTGGAAGTCAATTTCTAAAAGCCGTCTAACACATGCCAGCATGTAAAACAGATGTTAACCCGAATATGACGATGACTTAAAACAAGTATTACATCTTTCTTTTAAGCCATTTATCTCTACATTTCCCCAGTAACATTACGTTTTGACCCCCCCCCCCCCTCCTCTGTCTCTCTTCCGCTCTCTCAACTGGTTAAATATAATAGAAAAGAAAAAGGAAGACTGTTTGACCTAGTTTCAGTGTCCCCCTCCCTCGGGAAATAAATATTACAGTTTTAAAAAAATGTTTTTTGTAACCATAACCAACTTTGGGTCACACTTAATCCAAAGTTTTATACACGTATCTTGTGTAGTTTCTGACTTTTTCTCCTGAGACACAGACAGAATTACCACTTTCCTATGCATGATAGATCACTATTGAATCTGTTTAATTTGTGTATGACTCATATTAGATCTTTCGATAACTGTCTTTTGTCTACGGACGCCGCATTGTTGAACGCAGGAGTTTTTTTTGTGTTGAACTACAACGCTCCCCCATTGACTTTAACGGGGAGCACACATCCACGAAGCTTCTCCTCTTGGCTTCCGGGTGCTATGCCTTGCCAGAGGTCAACCCGTGATTTTGTACAGCACTGCTTACTTTGTGTCTTCGCAGCTGACCTCTATATCTAGACGCTGTTCCCCTATCCGCAACCTGGGGAGCCGGTGGATGGGAGTCCTCATCTCCACACCACAAAAGGTGTGATGAAGAATAGAACGAGATGGGATGAGTCAGGAAAATTCGTGACGCTACCACAACGATGTATTATTTTGGATTCTTCGGACTACTGTTCTCATCTTGGATGTTATTCTCACAAAGTTTTGGACCGATGTAACCTTCGACCATCTTCAGGTGGGTCTTGTCCAACTCGGGAATCTGGACGGAATTTCGAATGGAACCTTTTATTTAATCCACAGGTGTAGCTTGTTTTCATTCTGTCAGCCATGACTGGGTGGAAGTCCTAAGTAATTCGCGATTGAATTCTTAAGACTCACCTGAAGAAGGTCCGAGGTTACATCGGCCAAAACATTGTGATAATAACATCCAAGATGAGAACAGTAGTCCGAATAATACAAATTATCAATCATTATCTAAAAATATACGATAATATTGAATAAAGGGGCGTTTATGTTTAGCATAAAATGTTCGAAATTCCGAAAAGGCTTTGTAAACTGTATTTTTATTAGTGATGGGACGATCCCAATATTTTTCCCGATTCCGATACAATTACCGATTCCGTTCTAAATTTCCGATTCTCATAAAATTACTGATTTTGAGTCTTTTAAAATCTCTAAATATTCAGCTATAGAGTTGTTGCTTTTTTAATTTTTAGATTTCTGTAAAAACCCATGTAATATGTGCATATATTTTCGCAAACGTAAAAAAATACACTTGTGGGGGGGGGGGGCTGATCTATAAATGTTGGTTTATAATTTTATGGTAAATAGTAAATTAAGTTTTAAACAAAAACAAAAAAAATCAATTAAAAGAATCGTTTTTGGCATCGGAAAATAGGCACAAATTTTTCCGATTCCGATACCATAAAAAAGTTCTGTTTTTTTTTGGGGGGGGGGGGGGGGGGAGATTTCTGATTAATCGTCCCAACACTAATTTTTATATTTTTTCTTTTTTTTTCTGAAACTTACATTTTTTGATCGATTTTTTTTTTTTTTTTTTTTTTTTTTTTTATTTAATTAAAAAATTTTTTTTCTTTATCATTATGTAAGATGGCTGTAACTAGAACAATCATATGAAACACCCTAAAAATTATGTACAGGCTAACGAAGGTTGAACTGTTTTTTTAATCAGTAATTCATTGGATTTTTCATATTATTCGGATTTATATTTTCATCTTTGTTATCTAACCCTAACCTTATCCAGCGTTTCGTCCGATGGAACTTTTAACTTTCTTCAGGTGTATCTTTTAAAAAGTCGGAATCCGTACGAAAATTTTGAACTGAACCATTTATTAAATCCACTGGGGGGGGGGGGGGTAGCACTTCTACCCAAGCATTGTTGATGGAATGAGAACAATCTACACCCGTGGCTTAAATAAGGGGTTCAGCTTGAAATTCCCCACAAGATTCTGAGTTTGACTAGAAGGTAACCAAACTTGAAAAGATCCACGTCGAGCCGTTCTCTGAATTAAACAAACTTTGGCCATTTTGTTCATCACTCTCAATCCTCTCGTAGTATTGGTTATCATCCAACTGACAATCTCATTAACTTTTATTCTCAAGTGGCTTTTGGCCTCGGTAAGCAGTAAACCATTAGTATTAAGAAAAAAGGTCAGAGGTTACATCGGCTGAAACGTTGTGAAAATAACAACCAAGATGAGAATAGTAGTCTGAAAAACCCAAATACAAATTATCAATCCTCATCTAAAAAATTCCTAAACATTGGAACTTTTGTATTCAAACAAAAAAAATTTGTAAGAATATTTTTAGATGTTTGCGTGTTAATATTTACCTTAAAAAATCTTGGTTGTCAATGTATCGCAAACCACCAGTTTAGTGTGTGAAAATGGTTGGTTGGTTGGTTTTGTTTTATGGCAAATCAACCTTTTTCGGGTTATTTAATGTCGAATTCGGTCATTTTGGTAAAAGTTTTATGCTTAAAGTTCTTTATATTTTCAAATGTTTAGTCATGGCGTTTGGTTTCAAATTGTTTGGTTTAGATTTTGCAGAACATGATTTTTGCGTTTTGCAAAGAAAAAAATAAAAAATAAAACATCAATGTTTGGTGCATTTTTAATCAGGAAATCAATAACTTCAGACAGCCTGATTTGGTAGCGCCAGTAGGTTCTATTTGACCCATAGATGGAGCCCTTACAAGTACTACCACTCCGGGCCAGAGTGGACCTGGGAGCAATGGCAACTAAGGGGCAACTCCACATTCCCCACAGCTCCCAAATGGAGGCCTCACCACTGAATGTCTTTTAAGGTCATACCCAGGACCTGATGTGAAAATGGGTAAATCTAGTAAAATTTCCTTCAATTTGTGATAAATCATTTTTGGGATTATTTTATAAAATTGGGATGCAAACAAAAGTTCATCTTTTCTTTTTATAAATATACAATTTTTTTCTCTCATGTCGTTAGTTTTTTTGTTTCTTTTTTCAAATGACTATTTTCAGTGACGGGCGATTTATTTTTTTAATGTTTTTCAATTTAATGCGTACAATATTGTTTGTTTCTCTGCATATAAAAACAATTCCATCTTAAAGAAAGATGGCCACTCTTCAATATGGTGGGCTTAATATAGGGTTTCAACTTTTATTTTTAATGTTGGTGTTTTTCGAATTTGGTGTGCTTGATATTGTGTATCTCTATGCATATAAAAACGGTCCCACTTTAAAGAAAAGGGGCCACTTGTCAATATGGTGGGCCTAATATAGGGTTTTAAGTTGTCTTTCACAAAATAAATACAAGTTGAAAATTTCAATGGATGAAATTTTTGCCCTATTATCAAATTGTTTCCTTCTGTTTTTACATGGTCTAAATCTGAATCTTTTTATTGATTTACTATTAAAAGAAAAATCTAGCTTGATCTTTAATGTGCTATGAATCATACTAAGAAGATTCAATGTGTTAGCTGCTAAAATGAATCTTATATGAACAGTCAAAGTTACATTTACATATCATTTTTTATTTAAAAAAATTAAAAGTTAGACTGGTTTGATCTAATTACTGCTTCCATTACGATTAATTTTTATTTACCACAAAACGACATTTGTAAGGATTTTTCACTCGTTCAAATCCTGTATTTTTAGTTAAACTGAAAATTGTTTTCTAGACCAATAGCACACAAGATGGCAAATTGTCTAATTTTCAATAAACTTTGAACGATTATAATTCTGTGGTTAATTGAGCTACGAACATAAATTTGGTACTATTATTTGTTATTCAAATGTCTGTGGCCGCATTAAAAGTTTTTTAGATATAATGAAAATAAAATTTGGATTTTAAATACCTAATATTTTCTCAAAGCTATTATCATTTCTTTTAATGAATTAAATATGTCAATTTTTAACTTTCTTAAAATCAATTATTTTGCTTAAATCCTTATAAAACACATGTTACATATTTTCCAGCAATAAATATGACTCGAGTATCGTAAAGTCACTTTCTATCGGATTCGTTCAATTTGGAAAATGTTTAACAGTTGATCAAGGCCATACCTATAGCAGGCCGAGAGATCAAACATTTGGTAGGCGTAGAGTTTTTGAGAACCAGGGAGAGAGTTCCAAAGGCCGGCAATTCGAGGAAAGACGCTATTGGAGTAGAAGGCTCTCTAGCATCTAGAGACCTCCACAGTGAATGGATGGGATCTAGCTGATTGCTGGGTTAGGCTAGTGTATTTACGTCGAGGGTGGGGGACATCAGAGCAGCAAGTTCAGCGGAGCACATTCCATCGAAGTACTTGTAAAACAAGTACAAGGATGCAACTTTGCAACGATGGGACAGGGGCTGGAGATTGGTGGATAGTGAGGGACCTGTTAGATTAACGACTCTTTTTTTAACCTTGTCTGAGAGAGAGACTAGTGGATGGTGCACCAACCCAGATGTGACAACAATACTCCATGCATAAGCGGACGATAGCTTTGTAGCGATATAGGATACTGTCAGGTGTGAGAAGTTTTCTAGCACGGTAGAGGGAGCCCACCTTCTTAGCAGCAGCCTTGGCAATGTCTTCTATGTATTTGTTCACATTCATGCTACCTGCGTATGTTAGGCCGAGGAGTTTGAACGTTTACAATCAGTCAGTGGATATCTTTTTAACACTTTATTCTCATTGCTCACACTCTGCTGAGCAAATTCTCAAAGGGAATTTTAATCCATCAGATTTAGTTCAGCTGAGGTGCTGGCATGTGGTGGACAGCTTTCAGAAATTGACGTCCAAACTAAACCGATCTCTGACCAAGTCTTTATTTACCCCTCCTTTCTCTCAAATCCACCATTATCACTTCTCATATTTTCCTCGGCCTACCCCTGCCAACTGACCCTGCTACCTCAACTGTACCAACCTGAGAAATCTCATCCATCCTTTCAGCATAGGTGACCAAATTTTCCGATTCTCTCTCTGGATCACATGCTGCAATAGTGAGAGAGGGGGGGTGCTACTTTTAACCCTAACCCTAACCCCTAACCCTTAACCCCTCTAAAACCAAGCTTCTCTCCTTTCACCACCAACACTCGGATCTTTGTTCTGCCCCAGTCGAAAACGAATTGCCATCTCCTTGAGGAAACCCCTTGTTTTGATAAGCTCCTAGGACTGACTTTCACTCCACATCTTAAATGGAAAACTTATATCCAATCTTTTGCTAAGGTTGCTGGAAAAACGGTTGGATCATTCTACCGTTCCAGGAAGTACCTGATGCAATCCTCTACCTATATAAGAGTCAGATAAATCCTCAGATGGGGAGTTACTGCTGCCACATCTGGGGAGGTGCCGCTCAGATCTCTTTCTTGCCATGAGAGAGTACAAATATTTTGCAGTCTTAAATTTTCGCTCTTTACTTCTGTAAATATTTTTCTGTCATTTCTCTGGAGTCGGGCAAGTGAAGCCTGGGTGAGGGACTAACCCTCACTGCCATACAACATCACGCTTCTTACACAGCTATCATAGACCTTAGCCCTGGTAATAATTGGGGTGGCTCGGGATGGTTCTTGAAAAAAGTGTGACAATGTGAATATAAAATGCCCCGATGCAATCTTCTACCTATATAAGAGTCAGATAAATCCTCAGATGGGGAGTTACTGCTGCCACATCTGGGGAGGTGCCGTTCAGATCTCTCTTTCTTGCTATGAGAGAGTACAAATATTTAGAAATATAGACTTTGCAGTATTAAATTTTCGCTCTTTACTTTTCTAAAAAGACAGACAGAGGATCTTTTCGTGGCTCTGAACAGCCAAAAGTCGTTGGTTTCATGACGTTTTTTTTAAAAAACAAAACAATAACAACAACAGCATTTGAGTCGTGTTTGAAATTTTCGCTCCACTTTGAAAACAAGGAAGTAAATATCTATCGGAGACTTCTTCCACTTACAGTCTTTTTTATAAATGTTAGTGGTTTGACTTCAGGCTAGCGACTTGTCCCTATAAAATATTCTCACTTCGAAAACAATCAAAAGTCTGCCAAATTCTTATGAATGCGATGGATCGCTTTGACTGCCTCGTACGTCTCAGGACATGGGAGCGTCTTAGTCTAAGTAAGTCTAAGTCTTAGTCTAAGTAAGTCTAAGTCTTAGTCTAAGTAAGTCTAAGTCTTAGTAAGTCTTAGTCTAAGTAAGTCTAAGTCTTAAGAGGAAATCTGTCTCGTTCTACGGCTCAACAGCTTGAACAATGACAAAACAGCAATAAGGGTCACTTGATGGAACATACACAAGGATGTTATGAGTTGCATTGGACATCAGCTGGGGGAAACAACAAACAAAAAAAAACGTCAAAATGGACAGTTTCCTTTTTGTGGACTACAGTGAAATCTGTCTTGCTCTACGTCTCAACAAATTTTATTCATAAATATCTGTAGATACATATTCATTGGAAGTGGGGAGTCGATACTACACTTTGATCTTAGCCAAAAGGCCAAAGATTGTTATGCCGAAGTATGGTTAATCATTGTAAAGACTACTAAATGTAAACTGTTGGTCCAACGTTGGTACATTGTACATTAGCTTAGAGACTGATGAAACAGCAAGAAGGGTCACTTGACGGAGCATACGCAAAGATTCTATGAGTTGCATTGGGCATCAGCTGGGGGAAACAACCAACCAAGAAACGCTGATATGGACAGTTTCTTCCTATCGCAGACTTCAGCTTACTGGTCACTTCTGGAGAAGAAAGTCGGAACCTGTGAGTGACACTCTCCGATGGAGTCCAAAATATCAGTTGGAAGACCTCGTCATTTTAAGCAACTGTAAGAGAATGAATAGAGAAAAAATTCACCTTTTATATACCTGCTAGTCTTTCTCTGCTCTATCGTTATTTCCATGGAAGGTGCTCGACTGAGCCTCAATCTCTGGTTTCTCCTTGTAAGACGTTCACAGCAAAAACTCGTCTTCCTACCACAGCTGAAAAAAAGAACTTTCCTTTCTTCCTTCGTGTGCCTAACATCAAACGAAATTTCCATGAACAGAGTTTCTTTCCAAGAACTTTCCATCTGTGGAACACATTATCACGGGTCTGCTTCCCTGCAAGCTACAAACTTCCCATCTTTAAAACGTATTACCACGGGAGGAAAAAATCCTTTCAACCGTGCTCTATGAGAAGCTTGTTATTGGTGAAATGGTGGATGCCTTACACGTTCGACGTTTAGAAAGTGGACCGTGGGTTTATTTTCGGCAGCTTCGTAACTCTCACTTCCCTTATTTTGTTCGTAAGTCCTCACATTTCATGAGCGATGTTTCTGACAAAGGGGGAATAATTGCTGTTTTCTGGGTCAGAATCTATCCATCTAACACTTCTCGTTGGCTAGTTTTTGACTTTGAAGTGGCATTTTTATTTTATTTTTAGCTCCTTACATAAAGTGGCTTCATGCCTTGTCTGGAGCGATTTCCATAAAAAAAGAAGAAAAGTACAGCGTGCCACCTCCTGCATCAACTCCATATATATATATATATTTTTTTTTTATGCAAATAGGTCACAAATGAGTAGCTAAACGAAAATAAGTTGTTTTTGACTAATTTCCGAACTGTATTTTCTTTAAAATAATTTATGTCGGTAATAGTAACGTTTACCCTCCAAACTTTTCTGAAGGAAACAGTTTTACTTATCTTCAGTGTTTACTCTGATATTTTTTTTTCGATTTAAAAAAAAAAAAAAAAAAAATTTAAATTGTAATTTCAAAGCTGAAATCGTTCGTGTCAAGAAAATCGTTATTTTAAACATTGTTTTATTTCTATTTTTTTTTGTGTGTGTTTTGAAAGACAAGTTCTGTACATTTATTCAAATGTTATTGATTTTTTACAGTTAATCAGTAACTGTAGTATATTATATGTCCATAGTTTGAAGTAATCGAAATCTGCATGTTTTTTTTTGTTTTTTTTTCCTTTTTGTATTTTACAATTAATTGGAGTCCCCCTCCTCACCTCCTCTCCCCCTCCTCCTCCTCCTCCTCCTCCCACCTCCTGCTGCTGATAATTTTCTATTCTATTGATTCCCGTTGGCGTGCAATGTGTTCTCTCCGCCTAAAACTCTCGGCTTAGCATAACTTGCAATGATCGTTATTATTCGATAACGAATTGGATAAGTTGCGATTCAGTTTTTAAAAAAATAAGAGAAACCATTTCTCACAGGAGAACTTATTTATAGCTGCAGGTCTCTTCAAATAGATTCATTGACCATAGTTTCATTTGTAGATCTCTTGACACGAAGCAAAGGTGGCATTTGAAAAAAACATTTTTTTTTTTTTAGAAGAACCGAGTGTTACCACTGTTTACCAAGGGAAGAGTCGATCCGGTACGCGTACGCAGTGTGCTTATGTATGGAAGTGAAATCTGGCCAGTGAAGGTTGAGGATATGCGTTGCATGAAGAGAAATGATGTGAGAACGATACGATGGATGTGTAATGTGAGTCTTGAATAAAAAGGCTTAGATCTGATGACCTCAGAGGAAGATTAAATCTGGACAGTGTATTGAGATGTGTGCAGAATGGGAGACTTCGATGGTATGGCCATGTTGAAAGAATGGATGTGAGTTCTTGATGTAGAACAGTTAAAGTAGCAGAGTCAGTTGGCAGGAGAAGGCAAAGGAAAACATGGGAGGAAGTGATAAAAATGGACTTGAGGGATAGACCTGGGCGGAGATAAATTAGTTTGGGAGTCAATTTTTAAAAACTTTCAAGGGACGCGAGAAATGAATGGCTTGGACTATCTCTCTCTATATATATCTATATATATATATATAGTCACCGTCTCCCTTTCTTTAACTTTTTACTTATGTCTGGTCGGTATTTCTTTCTTTCTAGTTAGTTTAATTCAAATTGCCTCCCTTTAAAATTAATCAGTAAATATTTTTTTTAAATTAATTAATATTAATAAAACTATTACATGGGGAAGAATAGGACAATAAAATTACAAATGAATAAAACCAAACATTAATGTATTTTGAACTGTTTAAAAAAATAATTATGCTAATTGGGTCTTTTGTCTGTACTATATATATCGTATTTTAAAATATTATTTTGCATTATTGATTTTTAATAACAATAAAAGCCGTTTTGATGGTGATATAACAGTGATAAATGAACAAACTTTCGTTTTTATTATTTAGATGTCTCGTTCGGCCGGTGTTGTGGAGTCTGAGTGGATGCATTGCTTTAGGAGTTGGTTTAAAAGTAAAAATTTCTTAACATGGCGTCTCTAACAGGAGGGAATAGAGTGAGAGAGGCAAGAAGTCAGTCACCCTTTTCCCTTTCTGAACTTTTACTTTTGGCTTGTCGGTATATCTTTCTTTCTAGTTTAATTTAAATTACCTCCCTTGAAAATTAATCGACAAATATGTAAAAAAAATAATAATAATTTTAGTGTTTGATCCAGTTCTGATTAAATTAATTTGATTAATTAGGAATCGGTTTAAAATTCAAGGGATCGGAGTTAAGTTTTGGGGTCACGTGCCACATCCATTTTCAGCAAGTATCACTTTTTTTTTCTTTTTTTTATTAAATTTTTTTTTTTTTTTTTTTTTTTTTTTGAAAGGTGTACACATCTTTAAGAAAACGCTTTTTGAAATGTATTATAGAATTTTGAGAAAAAAAACAAGAAACGTTATTAAAAAAATTTTTTTTATATATATTTATTAAATCAATAAAATCATTTTTCATAAATATGTCTCTAAGACTTTCGCCGTTTTTATTTAAAAATAAAATTCTTTAAAATTTTTAAATTGTATTTAGGAAATCTAAATACAATTTTTAAAAAAATTTTAAAAAAGAAACATGTATTCTCTTTAAAATGAAAATGCTATATTATATTATTGTAAGATTTATTTTCAAAGAGCGAGTTCTTTGCACTTTGTTCCCTTAAGAATAACTTGAAAAAAGCTCATGACACACCCTATAACGTCTTCTATCTATGGTCCTAATTTCATAAAAGTCAGTCTAGTTGTTTTTCAATCCATGGGTACATTTATTTTCAGGTGTGTGGGGGGACTTCTGCTCCTTTTGCTCTCCTCAAAAATAAATATGAGGGAGAATGGCTTTATTCCTATCGTCTGCAGCTCCCTCGTTCATTAGGGGTTGCCGATGGGATTCTACAGGTATTTTTGTTCTTATCCAGGGTTTAAAAAAAACAAAACAATCTTAATTACAGTAAATACGGAACTCTCTCTCTCTCTCATACATATATTATGCGACTTTGGGCCTGGTCAGTACTAAAATGGGTTGTTATTTTGGAATACCGGGTGCTGTATGTGCTCTCCGCTTATCTCGGTATTGTTTCCAGTCGTTCTTGACTTCTCCTTGTGACTGGAATCAGGCAGTGCTGACTCAGGAGAGGAATGCTTAGGGATTGCGCAACTCTGACCTCAGTGTTACATGCGCAGACACCCTTACAAAGGGCTATATGTTGTCTTTTGAGCCTGAACAGAGGCCATCATATATATATATATATATATATATATATATATATATATATATATATTTAAAAAAAAAAAAAAAATTATTTAATTTAAACTACGCCAAATGTTAGGAAGAAAAGATTCACACCATTTTTAAAAAAAATGAACACTTTTTTTTTTTTTTTTTGTGAAATGTGTTCTTCCTAACATGTAACGTGGTTTAAAATTAAATGAAAATATTTCATACCATAGCTCTAGCCTCACACTATTGAGCTATTACAATTACTTTGTTAGAAAATTTATATTTTAAATATCAAAAACTTATGTGTGTGTGTGTGTGTGTGTGTGTGTGCATATACATACACGTATGCAGCAAAATGGATGAAACACCAACAGCGGAAGAGACGGGATGTGACACCTCCAGCACATGGAGGAAACATGGAACACCTAAGATGCCAAGCTTGCAATTTGGTAACTGTCACTTGCAGGTTTGTTGAATCACCAGTGAGTGCATGTTTTGCAAAATCAAGCACGGACAATAGGTGGCTTTATTTACGGCATCCCCTCAGATCATCACATCTGCCACCTCTGTGGTATGGTCTGTAAAAGTCTGCCAGGCTTGAAGAGCCACATCCGGGCCTCTCATTGGGAACCTTAACACTAATATCACATTGATATGCCAAAAGTGGTCATATTCGAAATTGAATAGACACACACACACATAGACATACATCTTTTTTTATAGTGTGTATTTTTATATTTGGTTAATGCTTTAAGTAAAAATGTTAAAAATAAACTATTTTTTAAGAATAGAATTTAGATCAGCTAAAATTTGTTTAGTTTTACCGTTGAGTGTTTGAAATACATAAACATGATAATCTGGCTCAGCCCAACTGGCCCAACTGCTCGTGCCACTATCTTTTATATAATAAAATTGTCAGACAAGATGTCATCTGACTGGCCATTCAATTAATCTAATGACCAAACAATACCATAAGTAATCCAATTAAATTTTGCAAATATCAGATTTTTTTTATTTGAAAAAAAAAAATTTTTTTTTTTTTTTAGGCAAAAGGTCCCGCATGCAGCAGCTGTTTAAATATGCAGAGATGCATATTAAATATGTTTAAATATGCAAAGATGCATACAAATCTAAAAGGAAGTAAAATCTTAGAAATGCGCTCCGAAGACGCAAATCAATTTTTTCATAAACAAAAAACCAAAAACAAAAAAAAAAACGGTGTATTGCACACATAAAACATGTCAAGAATTTGGGGTTAGTGTTCTCTTTTACCTTCCATTGTTTTTTTTTATTTATTTATTTTTTATTATCCCCTCCCCTACCATTTCAACCTAACCACCTACCAGTTTCTTTGTAACTGAACAGGATCGGATTTTAATTCTGCCTGATGAGATCTCAGTTTTTAACAGCTGTTAATCAGTAACATCGACATGCCAGTGTCGCAGATTTTGTACATGTCTATATAAATAAAAATAATCAAGTATGTATACATAATTTTGTTAAAGAAATTATTGGAAAGTTTCGCTGTTTTTCTTTGTTCTTCTCATCTTGTACAGAAATAATCTGTTCCGATTTCAGTTTTTAATTTAAAATGAGAAATGTCTCCATTGTATTCGGATACGTCGATACAAGGTGAAGGTTAGCCACATTTACACATCAAACATTGATTATCTGATTTCCTTCCTGCGGAAGAGCTGAGTCTAATCCGACTAAGACTCGATATCTTCTTGCACTTTTTCAATTTCTGCCATTTTTTTTGTTGTTGTCCCTTCCACATTGCATCTTTTTGCAATTATGCACATGCAATTCTACGCACGTGCATTCTGCATTTCTTATGTTCGTAGAATGTACATAAAAAAAGCCAAAGATTATGGATTTTTAATCTTGATTTGCTATTTTTTTAATTTTTACTAACGAGTCGCTACGCAGCCCTCGAGAATACGGGTTAACGAGACGGATGAATTGTCAGTTGAATGATGATGAATATTATGAGAGGATTGAAACTGATGAATGAACAAAATTTGATGGTATTGGATCTGAAGACGAACATGTTGCAGTCTGCAGGGAAGTAGTCCCATGGTAATGGTTGTTATATTCACAACGTTTCGGCCGATGTGACCTCCTACTATCCTCATCTTGGTTGTTATATTCACAACGTTTCGGCCGATGTAACCTCCTACTATCCTCATCTTGGTTGTTATATTCACAACGTTTCGGACGCTGTAACCGACCATCTTCAGGTGCATCTTTTCTGAAAGAAAGGTAGTACAATATCCATAACAACGGAATACCGTCACTCAGTAGAAACTGCTTTTTTGAATATTCGTGATTTTTTTTTTCTTTCGTTTTAGATGCGTTTCCTTTCATAATCTTTTTCTTTCCGTTCACACAATTCTGAGATGCCCCATCCTTTAAATCCTCATGCGTCCCCAAATTCGCCAAAACTACATCGGATGACACCCTCTCTCTATATACATGCATCAGCAATCGCTACTTAAAGGTCATGTTTTATTTTCTCTCCACTAGCATTTGTATTAAATGCTATTATGTTAGTATTAGTTATTATTGTTAGTATTAGTTATTATTGTTCATATGAATGCCCATTTTGAGTCGGAGAAATATCATTCTGATACATGATGACAGGGTTCACGGACTAAAAAAAACGTTGAACCAATGCCGTATAGTGTCTATTTTTATTATCAAAAAAGTGCACTTGGTTTTAAAAAAATATTTATTTAGTGTTTTTTTGTCATGTTAATTTCTTTAAGTGTTTTAAAACATGTATCCAGTAAAAAAACAAAATTATACTTACGTGAGATTCGAACTCTGATATGGCAAGTATAAAAAATCCTTCAATTTTCAGTGTTTTAACGATTTTGACATCGTAAAAACTACTGCCTTAGTAATGTGTACTCTGCTTATTCCTTTTTTTGTCGACCTACCACATGTTTCTATTTGCGTACGAACAGACCCCTAAACACACCATCAATCTTTAATCGTATATAGATAAAATATTAAGTATAAATTTGATTTAACTTTTGTAACCCTGTTCCCTCTTTCAGATGAATATTTTAATCATTCTGGAATTAAACCGAGTTGTCTTTTTTACCCGTAAAAAACATTATACATGCAAAATGTACATGAAACAATTCTTTAACTCTTATTCTGATAAAAAGATTATCAGTTACCATGGTGATGATAGGGGGTTAAATCTGTCTTTCAGAAAAGCAGGGATTATCACTTTTAAATTAATTTTTTTTTTTTTTTTTTTTTTTTTTTTGTTACACTATATTTTTTAGTGTTGGTTTGTGAATATCTTCAGAGTTTCTATGGATATTGACTTCCTTGTCGCAGAGGAAAGAAAGGATAAAATATAAGCAATTGGAATAAATACATTGAAGACATTGCCAGGGCTGCTGCAAAGAAGGTGGGCTCCCTCTACCGTGCCAGTAAATTTCTCGCACCTGACATTATCCTATATCTCTACAAATCCACCATCCGCCCATGCATGGAGTATTGTTGCCACATCTGGGCTGGGGCATCATCCGCTAGTCTCTCCCTCTTAGACAAGGTCCAAAAAAGAGTTGCTAACTTGATAGGTCCTTCACTATCCATCAAGCTCCAGCCCCTGTCCCATCGCTGCAATGTTGCTTCCTTGTGTCTGTTTTACAAGTACTTCAATGGATTGTGCTCTGTTGAGCTTGCTGCTCTGGTGCCCCCACGACGTAAATTCACTAGACCAACCCGACAATCTGTCAAATCCCATCCATACACTGTGGAGGTCTCCAGATGCCGAAGAGCTTTTTACTCCAAAAGCTTCTTTCCTCGTGCTGCTGGACTTTGGAACTCCCTCCCTGCTCTCTGCTTTCCTGACGTTACTGACATGCAAAAATTTAAAAGTGGTGGCCTGCTTTGTTTGGGGTGAACTATGATAAAAAAAAAAAAAAATAAGCAGTTAACATTTTATGGGTTAATACTCTTGTCTGGCAGAAGTTTCCTGAACTTCTGCCATCACTAACCAGCAGAGCGTTGCCACTGTCTACCAAGTGAAAAGAGTCTATCATGCCAGGTATGTGTGCGCAGTGTGATGCTGCGTGTTTATTTACCTCTTCTGCAGGAGGTTAGACACAAGGTCAGGTGTTGATTAGCGCGCTCTGACCTACAAAAATGCCTGAGCAGCCCCGTCGGCATTCCCCGACAGGGGCGCCTCAGGCGATTAGCAATAAACGAACCCCTTATCAAAGAGAAGGTAAAGCCTGGGAGGGTGGACCTCCTGAGACTGAACAAAACCATATTTGAGCCCGACAGCAACAAAGTCATAGTCAGACTGATTGACGAGGACGTATCCCTGACTGCTCAGAACACGCCTACTCAGCCTAGTGTGATGGTCTATGGAAGTGAAACCGGTTTTATTTTTTAGTATTCGTTCTTTCGGGGGGTCAACTCGAACAGAATTAGTCAGAGAGAGAGGGGGGGGGGCGAAATTTAGAACGAATTTAAAAAGAATGTTATTATGTAGTAGTTTGTCAATGATTTAGTTCCAGTTGCCAGAGAAGGCGAAAGAGGGGAGAGGTTCATAGAGGGGAGCTTAGGGAGAACTGTTTAAAAAGAAAGATGTTACACACACTTTTTAATACTTTTATTTTATTGTCCATGCCCCGTCCGGGCAACGCCGGGTCACCATACTAGTTTAAAAGATGTGTCAGAAATGATGGCCCAGGGTTTGTTGGATTATTTTACTTAGTCACCTGACGGGATTATTTTAAGAAGAATCGACATTTTATTCGGAAGATTGATGAAAAATCAATTTTTGCCAGAACATTCCTTTTTTATTTATTTATTTAATTTATTTTTTATTTATTTAATTTATTTTTTATTTATTTAATTTATTTTTTATTTATTTAATTTATTTTTTATTTTTATTTAATTTATTTTTTATTTTTATTTAATTTATTTTTTATTTTTATTTAATTTATTTTTTATTTTTATTTTATTTATCTTTTATTTATTTTATTTATTTATTTTAATTTTTTAAAATTTATTTAAAAAATTTTTTATTTTATCTTTTTTTTTTAAATCAGCGATGTAAAATTATTTTGGAAAAAGAATGAATTTTTCTTACGTTTCGGTCACTGTAGATTTGGTGACACTACGGGGAGATATTAAATTTACGAGTGTACACTGTAAATTAAATTTACGAGTGTACACTGTCGGTAAAAAATGACGGGAAAAAAATTCTGCTTCATCAGTGTTTGCACGAATATTTATCTCCACATCAAATAACGTTTTGGATGAAAAAACTTTTCAAATTGGAAAGTTAAAAAAAAAAAAAGGGGGGGGAGGGTAAAAACGTATAAATCAGCATAGAAAGCAAAAAAAAAAAAAGATGGAGTACACAGTTACTTCCCTTTGTTTAGAACAAAAAATGATACTTAAATAACAACAAAACAGATTGTAAGTAAAAAACAAAACAAAAAAAAAAACTGTCTCATCCACAGACAGCTGTATCACAGTTTCTCAGTGAAGCTAGAAAGGGTTAGTGTTTCAAGCTGAAAATCGAAACCCAACCGCTAATATAGTGGTCGACAAGCTTATCCCTAGGTACTCAATTTTGATACGCCATTTTTTTTTTTTTTTTTTTTTTTTTTTTTTTTTTTCTTGACATCTTACGATTGTGATGACCTGTTGTCGTTGCGTGTACCTTTGCTTTTTCCTCATTGTTACTAAGAATCGGTTGCTATGGCAACTGAATAGCGAGTAATTACCGCTTTGATAATTCCTTTTTCTTTTCTTTAATCCTCGCCTTTGAATGGCGGCTCGCATTAATATAAAAAGAAAAGAAAAAAAAAAAAAGAAGACATTGTCCATATTGAATAGGAACTGTCGTCCCTCTAATTATTGATGGATTCACTTCTGTTGCGGAATGGAATTCATTATGCGTTCAGGGTTGCAGAGTTGGAAGGTCTGACTCTGACTCCGACGATTCTGAGGAAAAGATGTTTTTTTGTAGATGGTGGTTACAATTGGAACTTCCTTACATAGTATACTCTGATCCAATAACGATCCCAATCAATCAATAAAAAAAAGAAAAACTCAATCATGTTCTGCAAAGCTAAAAACGTAAATAATAAAACCAAAAACCATGAATAAATACAGGGTATCCCCGAAAGTCACTGACACTTGGAAAAAAATTCATAACTTCTTTGTTTTTAAATATTTTTCTCGGCGCTTTTCCTCAAAGAAGGCATATCGCTACTGAAGCAAAACGAGCTACTGTGACAGTGGCCAGATTTGGGGGGGGGCAAACTTTAGAATTAAGGTGGTTAGTGTGATGATGGGTCGCCATTTAGCGTGATGGTGATGGGTCGCCGTTTAGCATGATGATGACGGGTCGCCGTTTAGCGTGATGGTGACGGGTCGCCGTTTAGCGTGATGGTGACGGGTCGCCGTTTAGCGTGATGGTGACGGGTCGCCGTTTAGCGTGATGGTGACGGGTCGCCGTTTAGCGTGATGGTGACGGGTCGCCGTTTAGCGTGATGGTGACGGGTCGCCGTTTAGCGTGATGGTGACGGGTCGCCGTTTAGCGTGATGGTGACGGGTCGCCGTTTAGCGTGATGGTGACGGGTCGCCGTTTAGCGAGTGCTAAATTCACCTTAGTACGTGTTTTAAATGGATCCTGTTTTGGACAAGATGACGGTCGCGTCTTTGGATGCAACAAGACTCGCGCTAACAATTAAAATGTAACGGATCGAATAATGGATAAAAATCGTAGTTGTGAATTCACGAGATAACATCGATGTTTACGGAACAAAACATATTTACAAATTTATGGATGATTGAAATATATTTTGTGAGAGAATTGTTCGTGTCTGTGTTTGAAATGTTGAATGTTCTCGTTCGTAGAATGTTCGAAGTGAGAAAAAGGGCAAGAACATTGGGAGTATGTGTTTGTTTAGATTTCCGTCATGTGTCTGGGTATGACTTTACCTTAGCGTTGACTGTAACGGTTGAAGGAACAGAAGTAGTCGTTAAAGTTCTAAGGCGTAGGTAGCGGTTCTTTGGTGCGTCCTCTACCCTCGCTGTAGTTATTGTTGTTAATGTTATTCGCTGTTGCTTTCATCATCTCATTCCCAGAGTAACGACGATGGCGAACAAAACATTTAAATATTTACAGATATACAATAGTTTTAAAAATATTTTGTGAGAAAATTGAGTGTTGAAAAGTGAAATGTTTTTATTCGTATAATGCTCAAAGTAAAGAGACACAAGCGTTAGGAATATTTATGTGTTTGATTAGAGTTCCATTTTTGTGTGTGTGTGTGTACCCTTTTTGATTGGGCTGTAATTTTATGGAGAACTAGGGTTAGTGGAATGTGCTCCAATGAACTTGCTACTCTGGTGTCCCCTCGACTTAAATACACTACACCAACTCGACAATCAGCTAAATCCCATCCATTCACTGCGAATGCCGGAGAGCATTCTACTTCAATAGCGTCTTTCCTCGAGCTGCCTGTTTTTGGAACTCCCTCCCTGTTTCCCCGACTGTACCGACATGCAGAAATTTAAAACTAATGTGAACAAGTATCTCGCTGCACAGCTCCTGATTTGACCCCCCCCCCCCCCCCCCAAAAAAAAAAAAAAAACAAAAAAAAAACAAAAAACTTTCACCCTAATTCTCAGTAGCCCTTTTAGGTCAATAGCGGCAACTTGCCTTGTTTGGGGTGAATTATGTTTTAAATAAAAGAAATAAAAAAATTTAAAAAAATAAAAAATCGAATTGTCATTTGAAATGTTTGCATAAATGAATCCGAAGTAGAAATTTAATGTATTCTAAGCGTAATTTATTGATTTTGGTTATTAAGTTATTGATTTCACCAATAAATTGTACTCGGATGCAACTTTAACGTTTTGGCCTATTTTTATTGATGTGACTTGTTTGCATTGATAAGTCATAGGAGTTGCGGGAAGATAGACATTTTTTTTTGTTGTTGAATGCAATCGTTTAAAACGAGTTGTATTAATGGTACTATTTATTAGCGTTCATCTTGTTAGAATATATGTTTAATACGTAATGAAACAAAGTCACATTTTTATATATTTATATATAATTAACATCTACAGAAACTAATATAATACATGTACCATATATATATATATATAAAGAGGTGTACTAAAAGCGAACTTTTAGGAAAGGTAAAATCCTATTGTGAAGAGTATACAGCTCAATATCCAGGATAGAGCAGGTAGAAATGAAGGAGAATTGAAAAGCCTGGCTTAAGGAAAATTTAACTTGAATAAATTGCCTTTTTGCGGAATATACCTTGCTTTGAACTTTTGAATTGAATTTTGATTTGGCTTTTGCTTTCTCTAATTCCTTACCATTCTCCTTCATTTATATATATATATATATATATATATATAAATTTTTATTTATACAAACATTATTGGTTACATATGTGCATACATGTTTCGGTTGCACTTTTCCCAGAAAGTCAACCTCATCAGACCAAGAATTTCAGAGAACTGGATATATATATATATATATATATATGCAAACATTGTTAAAAATAACAGAAATCGTCTGTTTAATTATACCTTTTTTGATTTTTTCAACATCTACAAATACATAACAGCCCTCCCTCTGGTTTTAGACAAATTCTAGTTAATAACACTAAAATTATACATTCCGAAACCAATTTAAAAAAAATTAAAAATACTCTAAGCTATCTACATAAAAACACAACAACCTAAATTAATAACATCACATATGAAACCAGTGGTAACATTTTAAAATGCGATTTTGCTCTGTGATGCCACCCAGCGTTGCTGAATTTCAATCGTCAACGACTTCCTGGAACAATGCGAAAAACGTTCTATGCGCGTTTCTCCGCTGTCTTTTTTAAATTCTCTTTCTCCAACTTTTTTGTTCATTTGCTTTTGACACCTGAGGATGGTTCGACGAAGAATCGAAAACGTTCGTGAAACTTATGGAACATTTATTAATTTTTTTTGATTTTAACACAAAAAAGACCATAAAAAAATAAAAGGTATAATTAAACAGACGAATTCTGTTATTTTTAACAATGTTTGCATAAATACATATATAAATATATATATATATATATAATTAAATCTAGGTAAATTCATTCAAAGTAACTTATAGAGATGTTTCTTGGAAGCAATCGCAGGTAATCCAACTGTTATAACCAACTTGTTGTCGCTTTACTTTTCTGGTTGGATTACCTGTGATGGCTTCCGACTCCTCCAGAAACATGTGTAAAAGTTATTTTGTTCCGAAATTGTCATTAAATCATAGAATAAAATAATCTTGTATTTATTACTTTATTTATTTATTAATAGCTCTATTAGATATTTAATAGCTATTTAATTAATTTATTAAATAGATATTTAATTAGATATTAATAGCTCTATTAGATATTTAATAGCCATTTAATTAATTTATTAAATAGATATTTAATTAGATATTAACAGCTCTATTAGATATTTAATAGCTATTTAATTAATTTATTAAATAGATATTTAATTAGATATTTAATAGCTATTTAATTAATTTATTAAATAGATATTTAATTAGATATTAATAGCTCTATTAGATATTTAATAGCTATTTAATTAATTTATTAAATAGATATTTAATTAGATATTAATAGCTCTATTAGATATTTAGAATATTAACTGTTGAGCTTCATCTTTTGGAATTAGCTATAAAGCTACTTATATATATATATATATATACAGGGTGTCTCAAAAAAATGTACTCACTGTGAGAGCTACCTCAACTTGCTTCAGGAATTTGTTGGTCCACAAATTACAGAGAGGTTTGGTGATGACGGCGATATTTACTTTCAGCAAGATGGAGCTCCTCCCCACTACCATCGCGATGTACGAGCTTACCTCGATGCAGTGTTTCCTGACACATGGATTGGACGAAGGGGCCCCAATGAATACCCTGCGCGTTCCCCAGACCTAACACCCATGGACTTTTTTTTGTGGGGATACTTAAAAGACAAAGTTTATGGCAACAAACCAAGGACAATTGATGCATTGAAATTGGAAATTGAAAGACACTGTCGTGATATTCCTAATGACATGTTTCGCGACGTTTGCGAATCCCTTGGTGCGCGTTATCAGCTTTGTTTGAACAATAATGGTCATCAGTTTGAACATTTGCGAACATGATTCTTCAATTACATCTGTCTCATGTATTCGATGCTATTTCATTTCACTCTATGTTCATAAATAAGTTTTCTCGTCATTCTACGAGTGAGTACATTTTTTTGAGACACCCTGTATATATATATATATATATATAAGTAAGCAAGGTTCATTTACGTTACAAAAGCCAAGATTTGATTTCATAAAAACATTTTCAAAACAGACACTCTTTAGTGTTTTGAAAATCTTTTCATCAAATCTTGGCTTTTGGATTTTTAAATTTTTTAATTTATTTATTTTTTTTAATGTAAATACACTTTGCTTACTTATATATGCTCTGTTGTTACTGGTTGACGATTATCGAGCTTAAATTGGAAGAGGTTGGTAAACAAAGTATAAAAAGTATATGCTAAAACATTTACTTACACACACACACACACACATAAGATAAGAAAAATAATTTTAAAAAGATTATTTTTATTTATACAGACATGTACATAATCTGAAACGCTGACATGTTATCAAATATGGCCTAAGGGAAGGATCAAATTCTCAGTTTCTAACAGCTTTTGATCGATAACATCGACATGCCAGTGTCGCAGATTATGTACATGTCTGTATAAATAAAAATAATCAGATAGATATATATATATATATATATATATATATATATAAGTTTATAAGCCCGGTTGAAATTCTTTGGATTTTTATCCTGTGGATGTTTACTTGACCTAAGTTGAGATAGACAAACATTTATATCAGTTCCAAGAATTCAAACATAACGATTATTTGGCATACGAGCGTTTCCAAGACAATTTGGAAAAACTTTATTTTTAACGTCTCTTCATCAGCGCCTTTTACAATATCACTTACAGAAGTCATTTAAGAAAAGCTCTCAAATTTCAGTATTGTTTCAATGAAAACATATATGCAGTAAGTATAGGAGACACAACCTCCTCTTAAGTAAACATGTTACTCCATCAGGAAGTTCAAAGATTATATAAGTAATGAAACGGCAAATTAAATTTAAATGTATTTAAAATACAGAAAAAACCAGGCCGAAAAATGAAATAAAATAATAGAAAATAAATAAGAATCATTAAACTAATAAATAAAAAAAATATAAAAATAAATTTTTAAAAAAATATTAAAATAAATTTTAAAAATATATATATATATATATAAAAATAAATAATAAAATATATATAAAAATGAATTAAAAAAAATAAATTAAAAAAAAAAAAAAAATAAATAAAATTTTTTTTTTTTTAACACAAAACAAAATAGAGTAAATGTTAGAATAAAGAACAATTAAAATAATTAGAAGATAAAAATTCGATAGAGAATACACAGAATACACTTAGTTTTAGATTATCGGAAATGTTCCTTACTGCTCTAACGTTTGGCATTACTTTAAGTAAGGAAGGTCAGGTGTTAGACTGTCTGGGACACTTCTGATGATCAAAGACTTTTTTTAATGGAAATCGCTCCATGCAAAGCATGAAGCCACTTGATGTAAGGAGCTAACAAGAACGAAAGATGATTATCGCAATGACAGGAGGTGCCTATTGGCCTTAGTCTTGAAAAGATCAAGGTTATAGGTAGGAGGAAAACAATGAGCAGGAAGAGAGTTCCACAAGCCTGCAGTTCTTGGAAAGAAGCTACTGGAATAGGAAGCTGTGTATTACAATGAGGTATAAAAACAGACCAACGAGTCAAACGAACTGAAACAAAAGAAGCGGGGAATAGATCACATAATTCTGAAGAACACATGCCATAATAGTATTTATAGAAAAGACTGAGACTAGCAACATCACGTCTGTGTGAGAGAGAGGGTGCAGAGAAGAAAGATTAGGGCCAATCAAATTAGAGATGCGTTTCTGCACCTTATCAAGAACCCTCAAATGGGACAGAGATTCACCAGCTCAAATATGACAACAGTACTCCATACGTGGTTTGATTGTACATTTGTAGAGATAGAGAATAGCCTCAGGTGCGAGAAAGTGTTTGGAGCGATAGAGAGAACCGACTTTACGAAACCGTGAAAATGCAATAAAGTGTTAAGATTAGGTTTAAGTACAATTTATTATCATTTATTACTGGTATAGCTCTGTCCGAAAGGATATTGAGTGCTTTGTTTACGATCTGCTTCTTAAATCCGTTCTGTTCCGATTTTGAAAGATTGTTTCTTATGTATGTGTTGCCGGTGATATCTTTTCGTAAGATTAGTCTTTTTTTTAGAATCCCCCTGCTGACGCTGAGGAAGTCTAAAATTATTGGTTCGTTTCAAAAGTTTAAATGCAAATTCTTTGGTCCATGTTTATCGGTCAAAGAAATTGTTTATTTTAGTTCGAGCTGAATTTTTCCGCTTTCCTACGTCGTCCGCGAGTTCACATTTTTTTCACGAGAAACTGATCACGCACAAAATGAGCAAAGCTCTGTTTGTTTTCCGTATACAAATCATCTCGGAAATTAATACCTGCGATATTTGAAATTGTTACTTTTTTTTTCTAATCCTTAACAAAAAAGAAATCTTTTCTTTAAATTTTATGGCCGAAGTTGTGATAGAATTACAACATTAATTTGATGTTTATTGGCGTTGGTAGCATCTGGATGACCTTAAAAAGTCAGTGTTAACAAAGGAATCACAAAGCTGCAGAAGTTCACGCAGGGAAATTGGATCCATTGGAGCACCCAACTTCTCCCATACACAATTGCCCTTTTTTTATGTTGTCATGGAGATTTTAAGTTTTAAAAATGTAAAAATAACTTTTTAATTGGTCGAAATATTCATATTATTCTTTTTAAAAATGATTACCGCAATTTTTTATTTTTTTAAATTTCTTTATCACTCACACTCACTCACTATCCAGGTTTATCTCTGTTCCCTTTGATAAGAGGTTCGACGTTGTCTGGCTGTCCTTACGCTAAGTCTCCAGTGATCACGATTGTGGGGATTGACTGTATCCATTTGCCACTGTTTACAGTCTTGCCTGATAGTTTCTTTCCATGTTTTCTTAGGGCGGCCGGCTTTTCTTTTTTGCTGTCCAGCTTTAGGTCTCCGCATGTACTGATATACCCCTTGCTTCTCTTAACGTGCCCGAACCACCAAAGACGGTTTGCCCTTATTAGGACATCAAGTTTTGGGAATGGCCAATTTCTCAAGTAATGTCTGACCTAATGTTCTGGATCTGGTCCGACTTTACATTGCATATCCACCTAATTATTGTCCTGTTATTTCTCTGTCGTTGACTTTTATTGAACCCCCCCCCCCCAAAAAAAAACCCAAAAACAAAAACAAACGAAGGTTATTGAAGTGCGTATCTATTATTATACTAAATGTGATTTAATCAACGTTTGTTTCCCTAAAGATTTTTCTTATATACTTTAAGTAGAAGAATACCCGTCCCAGGATGGGTACAATTAATTCCTCGAACAGAACACTTTCACACTACTTTTATGAAAAAGATTAAATGTGGACAGTATAGGGGATGTGTGCAGAACAGGGAGACTTCGATGGTATAGACACATTGAAATGATAGATGTGAGTTCTTAGATTGGTAGATGAGCGTGCGTGATGTAAGCCAAAAAAGGTCACTTATGAAAAGATAAGTTATGGGGCTCAAATGGTTTAATAATTTGTAGAAAAACATCCGGGACAATGAAGTGAGCCGCGACTTGTTATGCAAATTATTTGTTTTGCTGACCAATCAATGACGTTTTGGGTTTGATATAAACTGCCGCTTAGTTCTAGTGAGTTTCTGTCTTCAGATTGCGCCCTGTTGCGATGATGGCGTTTCTTGAAGGTAGCGTTCGCTGAAGGTCCTGTTTGTTGAAGACGTATTGTCCTCGGTTCGTTCGTCCAAAGTCATCTCCTGGGAGTCAATCCAAGCAGTCTCTTGATCCAGTTGTATCCACTACAGAATTGTATCGGCTCTGTTATAACATTAAGTGAGCACTCTATAAGATGAAGTCTCTCTGTTCTGCACACATCTCTCTATACTATCCAGATTAATCTTCCTCTGAGGTCATCAGATCTAAGCCTTTCTTTAAGACTCGCATTACACATTCATCATATCATTCTCGAACTGTACGACTCGATAATCAAGCAGTCTAAGACAACCCCCACACCAGGTGGCCCCTCATTTGGTGACACAACTTCAAATGAAGATTAGAAAATTCACCTTGAGTTTACTTTCGGCAGCCTCGTAACTCCTGCTTCCCTTATTTTGTCCTTTAGTCCTCACATTCCATGAGCGACCAAGGGGGGGAAAAATTGTTGTTTTCTGGGTCGGAATCTATCCATCTAACGCTTATCGTTGGCTAGTTTTGAAGTGGCATTTTTTTTTTTTAACTCCTTACATCAAGTGGCTTCATGCCTTGTCTGGAGCAATTTCCATTTAAAAAAAAAAAAAAAAAAAAAAAAATCCTGTACAAGTCTCATTTTTCACTTTGTGGTTTCCTTTGTTTACTCCCAGCCCTGTTGACTAAATTAACCCTTTATTTAAATAGTATTACCAACGCACGCCTGAGTGTCCACAAAAAGAAGTGTGGTTCATAATATACTGTCAAAAATAAATATACTGTCAGAAATAAATTCCAGTGTTAACTATATAACACATTCACCGTATTCATTTGTTGGATGAAACTTCGAGTCGATCATGGTTACATAATAGTAAAAACATAAACAAAAATTTATCGCAGAGTTTAAGGGGTGAGTTATTTGTAGAAACTCGGCTTCCTCTAACCATGCGGCTTGTTCATCAAACTAAGCCGACATCCATAGTAGGTGGTCCCTGTTTTGGAGACACGGATTTGAATCATATGAGAGTCGAGTATATACGTGTTTACATACGTATACATACACACCCACACTCACACTCACAGATATATACCCCACCCCACCCCCACACACACACAAGCTGTACCAGCCCGAGAGGTCTCTCTTTTTTTTTCTTTTTTTTTCCACTTTTATTGCAATAATTTCAATAAATATTGTTTAAGTCACGTAGAGGCGAGAAACACAGACACACACAGACCCACGAGAAGTGGTTACATAATTTGGTGCTTCTGCAGTTTCACAATGACATAAAAATATTTCAAGAAATGTATAAACTTTGTTATGTACTTACGTGGTAGCTGAAAAGAAGATTGTACAGAAAAAATTACGCAAATTCATCCAGTATTTATTAAATTCAAAATAAAAAACGATTTTATCTATGTCACCATATTGTATCTATCAATCGCCAGATTTTATCACGGGTCGCAAAGTTATCTCCCTTGCCTAATCAGTAAGCTGAACTGGTTACAAAATGTCTAACGATACGTAAAACCCTTTTTTTTTCTTTTTTTTTTCTTTTTCGTATGATACTGGATGAATTTGCGTAATATTTTCTGTACAATCTTATTTTCAGCTAACATGTAAGTAGATAGCAAAGTTTATACATTTCTTTAAATATTTTCATGTCAGTAAAGAAGCACCCATTACCGTAACAAAATAATTATAGCTTTGGCGTGCGATAAGTTTTTTCTAATTGACGTCATGTTTCAAAACATGAATTAAAACATAAGCGATAATAAAAAAATAAATGAATGTGTAAACATGTAGCGTTGTAAATTATTTTAATCGTCCAAAACAATTTATTTTGCTTTAACTATGTATTGGAGTTAAACCAATTTATTAGTTAATATGCACTAGAACTTGGGTCCGTAGGGCGCATAATTCTAGTAAGTTAAAAAAAAAACAACAAAAAAACAACAAAAAAAAAATTTATCTTCTGAAAGTAAAAAAAGACACTGATTAGTAATTGCTTTAATTTGGTGTAATTATTTATTCTTTGTGTACGGATATATTGATTGAAAAAAATTGTTCTTTAAAGACACCCCCCCCCCCCCCCCCGCCAACATCCTAGTTTTATCTCTTGTCGGCTGCATTGTGAAAAAAGGAGACGTGATTCGGGGGCCCATCTGCATTCCAGGCACGAGCGCCTCAGGCGACTGGCTATAAACGAATCCCACTTCCTGAAGGAGGTGGTAAATCTTGGGAGGGACACCGAACAGAAGAACCCTACTTCACTCTCGTTATAAGCCTGAAGGGCTTGTGCCGAGTTATAGCACTCATACAAGTTCTTTGTTTTGCATAAAATATTTGTAATGTAGACATTTTGATTATCGAATGCATATCTAACAAAAATGTCTCCCGTTTTATGCTTCTTCGACCAATTGCAATCTGTCCCGTTTCTCTCCCCCCCCCCCACTCTCACCCCCCCACACACACACACTCTCCCCCCTCTCCCTTCCTCCCTCTCTCTCCCCCTCTCTCCCTTCCCCCCCCCTCTCTCTCTCTCTCTCTCTCGCTCCCTCTCTGTCAGAAAATAAAGATTCAGGTTTTGATTTTATCCAAGTGAATAATATTGATCTACAGAAGGAAGAAAAAAAAACCCCACCCACCCCTGCCCACTCTTCCCGGACTCATGATTAGAAATGTCTTTGTCTACTGCTTTCCTAGTTGGAGTCTTAACAACTGGAGTGGATTGGTATGGAGAATGTCTAAAAATCCTGATGGAAATCGAAAGAGAAAAATATCGTTTTGCTTTCTGTGTGTGTGTTTAGAAATTGTTCCAGAACTATTTTTGGAAAAGCCATCTCGAGGAATTTTCATTTTATACGTCTATAGGATCTGTAAAAAATATCTTAAGAAAATCTGCTACTTATATATATATATATATAATTAACAAGGAGTCTTCACCTAACACTGCAATTTTGAGGTAGATCCGATTGTTGGAACTGTATTACTATTCTATATGTCCTTATATATAAAGTCTTTGATATATGAAGTTAGGTATGTGTGTATATATATATATATATATAAAGAGAGAGTAAGATAATACTTTAAAGATATATCTTTATTCAGTAGACTATCAGGATAAAAACAAAGCTACATTATAGTGTATAGAGCAATAATATTAATTGAATGACAATTAAATGAGAAATTAATCAGATTTTATTAAAGTTCAAAAACAAGGAGTGATATTGCATCCTTAACTCATGAATTTTCCTCCTCAGAGGACCATTACCGCAATGACATTACTGCAGGTAATAAAATTAAGCTGTGAAAATATATAAAAATATATTTAAAAAAAAACATAAAAGTATATCAAATATATTGGTCAAAAACACACTTTTTTGTTAAACTTATACAGTTCATCCAAGTCATAAAGTTTAAAACATATATATATATATATATATATATATATATATATATTATATATAATTATTAATGACAATATATGTATTAGCATATACTATCAGTGCCCTTTTACTTTGCAGTCTCCTTAAAAGATTCAGCTCGCTGATTGTCAATTAGTGACAACAGAGCAAAATGGCGTATTAGTGGGTTCCCCCACTTGTGAGTTTGCTCTTTTCTTTGTTTTTTTGTTTGGTTTCACCCAAAAATGAACCACTGTATAGTGTAGATTTTTTCAAGAACTTTTTACTCTTTGTGAATTTTTCTGATTGTGTAATGTTGCAGAGACGATATTAACATAAAAATGTTGTTTGGCACAAGACCAATGAAACGGACCGTAAAAATATATCTCACAGAAATGTTATGTTTCTTGGAAATGTGAAAAAATAAAAATAATAAAATAAAAACATGGTTATTGGAATATAATATGAACCTGACTTATATATATATATATATATATATATATATATATATATATATATATAGATAATTGAAATATATATTCTCATCAACTCGGTGAGTAACATGGGTACATTATTTTTGTTTCTGTAAATTTTACCATTTAGGGGGTGCAACCACTCAAACTCGTGCTTTTTACTTTTTACCGTAAACTCACAAACTTATCGAAATATAATTCCTGGTAGGATACAGAACCTCAGAATGAAATTTTCTTGGAGAAATAAGAGTGAAGTGTTAGCTGCTGACTTACTGACTGGAAATCTTGCCCCCAGTATAAGACCGTTATAGGGATGGCCTTAGATTCGAATGCCCAAATCCATGTACATGGAGATTTTAATGTCCACCAGAGATTGGCTTGGTTTTTTGAGCTACAACACACGTAATCTGTCTATTGCATATTCCCCGACCTGCCTCCTAGATTGTGAAGATCAGCAAGCCTTACTTCTCGACTTATTCTTGACAGCATTGCCCAAAGCTTGTGTGACGGATGCCCATAGCCCAAAGCTTGTGTGACGGATGCCCATAGCCCAAAGCTTGCGTGACGGATGCCCATAGCCCAAAACTTGCGTGACGGATGCCCATAGCCCACTTGGTAACTCTGATCACCTTGTAATAATGGTTGATACCACCATAAACCTCCGACACAATTCGAAGCGGCGTTATTTATGATATAATACAGAATCTCGGCTGAAATAAATTTGATGGGTTAGAATTCTCTTTGAGAATTTTCTGAGTAATGAGAATAAAGTATTAGCAGCTAAAAAGATATCTGTTGACTGACTGAAAATCTTTCCTCTTAAATGTTAGATCTCTCGGCCTGTTATAGGTATGGCCTTGTTTTGTGCCTAATTTGTAAAAAAAAAAAAGAAAAAAAAAAAAAAAAAGTAAAATTTGTTCTGTTTTTGCAAAAATAAAATTTCAAAGTTTAAATCTCTGCTTGCGTTGCATTTTTCTAGGAATATATTCAACTGCTGCACCAACTATTAAAAGCTATTGATTGATCCCACCCCCACCCCCACCATCTCAGCTGTACCCCTTATTGAATTTCATCCAAGCTCATGATGGTGATACCAGATCAGGCTGCCCTGTGGCACCCTGAGACGAAATTCACCTACATTGACGTTTTTTTTTTTTTTTTTTTTTTTTTTTTTGTAAAACTTAATTATGTTCTACAAAACCAAAAACAAAAACAACAGCCCCTCTCCCTTTCTCCCTCCCCTTTTTTATTTTATTTTTAGAACTTGAAGCATAAATCTTTTACTATAATGACCAGATTCGGCATTAAATAACCCAAAAAGGGTTGATATGCCGTAAAACAAAACTACCAAACCAAAAACGATGATTAAACATTTGAAGATATAAAGAACTTGAAGCATAAAAACTTTTACTATAATGACCAGATTCGGCATTAAATAACCCAAAAAGGGTTGATATGCCGTAAAACAAAACTACCAAACCAAACCAAGCTCATGATTGGCAAGATTTTGATAATTTTTTTTTTCTCAAATGCTGAAGAATTTTCACCATTGAATATTTAAAAAAAAAAAAAAAAAAAAGTGTATGTTTTCAACTTGTTCAATTATGAAGTTGTCTCTTTAGGGAAGGAGGGGAGAGGACTACAAAGTTTGTACAAACACACACACGCTTACTGGGGTTCGAATCATGCAACTTACAAATTGGTTATAATCCAATAGTCCAGCTGGCAAAGTCCGAAATCCGAGGTATCGATTATAACTCAATGCTCACCTTATCTCTGTCCTTCTGGATAATTAAATGGACACATCGTATCTTCTACCCAATTTTCGTTGAAGATGTCTTTTATTTACAACTTTTATATTTTCAAATTTATGCTAACCAGTAATACATTATTTTATTTCTCCTCTGATGAAAAGAGCTTATCTTTGAAAATCCACAGATTAAGGAAAAAATTTTTTTTTTAATATTCCTTGCTTGAATATTTGCTAAATAAATAAATATTGTAATTTATCCAATTTTTATTTTCATCTTTGTTCTGATATTAATGCTCTATTCATTATATCGAGCATCCCCTTATCGCGATAGAATCTAAGATAAAATATTTATCTTTATTGTTTCATGTTAATTTTTATATATATATATAAATTCCCGAAACAGTTTTTCATGGTAAACAACTGATGATCCCTTAAAATAGTGTTAGAAACTAACTAATATAATAACTGTAAAAAATAAATTGACTTACATGAGTGATTTTCCACTGGAAGACTTGAGACTATAAGTTTTTTTTGTTTTTTTTTATATATATTTTTTTTTATATAGTTTTAATGGTTGAGAAACTTCCGAGACTATATATATATAATGTTTGTATGTACAGGATTGATTCTTAAACTAATTAACTGATCATTAAGAATTTTTGAACACATCTGCTAGGGTGAGTAACGTGGACTATATTTAGTTTAATTTAGGTTTATGCAAAGGGAGTTGAAGCCCTTAGTGACAATTCGGATACCGCCAATTCTTGTGAAATTTTAACAATGAGTATTCGACATCAATTAATATTTTCCAGATTTCAATTTCTTTGGAGGTCCCTTAAAACCTCCAAATATAATATGGGCGCAGCCTCCGATTTGAAAATTCAAATATTTCAGATTTGCATTAAATGAGTTATTAGATACTAATTACGCAAGATTCACTGAATTTCAATTTCTTAAAATCCCTTAAGTTAGACATTTTTTAAAATCAGAATAAGAATTCTAGACATAAGGTTTAACATCATTATTTTTTAAAATTTGAATCTTCGTAAGGGGACATAAAAGTGGTGCAAAACTGTTCTCTTCAGAGAATTAATTTTAATTGTCCTATAACACTTGTGTGTAATATATATATATATATATATATATATATATGAGAGATATGGATACATGGGTGGAGAGATCGAGATCTCAGAACTCTTACAGTTCATAAAGTTACTCACAGATCCTAACATTACACTGGGTTTCGTTTCAAATCGTCAAATGTTTTTGTCTAAGTTCACTTATTTGATCCAAATACGAAAAGACGACCGGAAATCATTGCGAAATATGAACTGAACCAACATCTGACAATTGTCTTTTGGGAGCATGAGACCTGGTGTAATGTTGGGACCTGTGGCGTGAGTTGACTTTACAAATGTTTTATTGAATGTCTTTGAGGTCATTGGTGTTAACCCTCACCCCAACATGCATTAGTTGATGTATTGTTTCAAATGTTGGTTTTTAGGTTAAATGTTACTTGATTTATTACAAGTTTATTTGTTTACTAGTTGTTAGGTTGCAAGAGTATAGGAAGTGATGACGTCACGTGCAAGAGTATAGGAAGTGATGACGTCACGTGCAAGAGTATAGGAAGTGATGACGTCACGTGCAAGAGTATAGGAAGGAATAAGGAGTTATCTTTTAATTTGCATATTACGTTTTATTTTTGATTTAAGTTTTCTTTCTGAACCGCTAAAACTGGGAATTTAAAGTGTGTGTGTGTTAGATAGATAGATAGATATCTTTTGGGCTATTCGCAAATTTTCCGCTTTAACGTATTATCGAAACACCTCAGCCTCCGGGCTGGGATCAAAGTGTAGTATCTGTTCTAGACTGAGGTAATTAAATTGTTTGTACCTTTTCATCGATTAAAAATCGACCTTGTGTCTAACTTTGCCTTCGTGGGGAGGCAAGTAAATAGGGACTTGGGTGCATACTTCAGAGCTTCACTCACCACATGCTTGAGAACAGTCGTCCTCTAAGTAACTGGTGCTTAGCTATGATCTCTCTACTCGTGTACGTTACGCTGATGACACAACACACAAGTGATGACGTCACATTGCCGCTGTTTTGCTACGTTGAAGTTCTCTACTTCTGAGCTTGAAACCTCTTGCGAGAAATGGACGATGACAGTGAACCCAGACAAATACAAAATCTTTTCCTCTTATCAGTAGAAAGCAAAATGGTTGAAAAGAAAAAAAGATTGTTTCTTGGCTCAGTGGTTGCAGGATCCTCATCTGACGTAAGCAGAAGTATGGGAATATCAACTTCTGCATTTGGACTTCTAAAAGAGAAGATTTGGAGCAGGAAAAGACATATCAATGTCTGAAGTGAAGATTTTACAATGCAATGATAGTTCTTATTGTTTGGACATGTTTCCCGGCTGCCAGACTCCAGCTATGTAAAGAAATCATATCAAGAGAATTTGAGAATTATTTACTGAAGTAAACGGACCAAAAAACAGGGGGGGGGGGGGAATAACACAAATATGACACAAATAAACGTTACCAAAGGCAAGATAAGTAACTCTTCTACTGACCTGAATAAGATTTTTTTGTGTTTTAACTTATTTTAAAGCGTTTTGTATGTAAATGTGTTGAAGAAAAAAAAAAAAGATGGCGACATGGTCAACATGTGACGTGCGAACATCACCCTAAAATCGGAAATTTGAAAAAAAAATACAGCTAATGAGATATACAGTTCAATTAAATATGAAAATTTTCGTCCAATTGGTGACGGTTATTAGCTGTATTTTTGTTTAATTTCCGATTTTGGGGTGATGCTTGAGAGCTCACGCGGTGACCAGTCGCCATTTTTCTGTTGTGTTGACCTATCGACACTAGTTTTTTTAATTTTTTATTTACGTACAAAATGTATTAAAATAAGTTAAAAACAAAAAAACAACTTATCCATGGAGGTAGAAGAGTAAGTTATCTTGCCTTTGGTAACATTTAAAAAATTTTTTTTTTTTCTTTTTTTAACATAGTTCACCCCAAACAAGGCAGGCCGCCACTGTAGACGTAAGGGACTACTAAGAAAAAAGGAAAGGGGAGAAGGTTAGCGAGATGTCTGTTTACATTAGTTTTAAATTTCTGCATGTCGGGGAAACAGGGGGCAGGGAGGGAGTTCCACAGGCCAGCAGCACGAGGAAAGAAGCTATTTGAGTAGAAGGCTCTCCGGCATCTGGGGACCTCCACAGTGAATGGATGAGATTTAGTTGATTGTCGAGGGGGCACCAGAACAGCCAATTCATCGGAGCATGATCCATTGAAGTATTTGTCATATTTGTTTTTTATTTCTTTTACCCTTCTTTTTGGTCTGTTGATTTCACTAAATAATTCCCGAGAATTCAAGAAAAATCAAGTGGATGACCACCAAAGAGATGGTTCAACCATATAGAGGTTGAGACTGGCATGCGGCTCCTGACAGCTGAAATACTGGCCCAAACGGAATTGTTTACAAGCATGTGGTGAAGCACTCTGACGTATGCATATAAGTCAAGTATAAGTAGCAGGATTTAATTAACATTTTGAAACTATCTATTAAAAAAATGTGGCACTTGTGCAGTTTAGTAAACAGCGGCAGATAATCCACAAGAAGTAACGACCAATAGATTAAAACATTTTTAATAAATTTATTTATTTATTTAATAAAATATCGTTTTTGAAAGAAAAAACATTGTAATAAAATAAAGTAACATTTTGGCCAAAACATTGTAATAAAATAAAGTAACATTTTGGCCAAAACATTGTAATAAAATAAAGTAACATTTTGGCCAAAACATTGTAATAAAATAAAGTAACATTTTGGCCAAAACATTGTAATAAAATAAAGTAACATTTTGGCCAAAACATTGTAATAAAATAAAGTAACATTTTGGCCAAAACATTGTAATAAAATAAAGTAACATTTTGGCCAAAACATTGTAATAAAATAAAGTAACATTTTGGCCAAAACATTGTAATAAAATAAAGTAACATTTTGGCCAAAACATTGTAATAAAATAAAGTAACATTTTGGCCAAAACATTGTAATAAAATAAAGTAACATTTTGGCCAAAACATTGTAATAAAATAAAGTAACATTTTGGCCAAAACATTGTAATAAAATAAAGTAACATTTTGGCCAAAACATTGTAATAAAATAAAGTAACATTTTGGCCAAAACATTGTAATAAAATAAAGTAACATTTTGGCCAAAACATTGTAATAAAGTAACATTTTGGCCAAAACATTGTAATAAAGTAACATTTTGGCCAAAACATTGTAATAAAGTAACATTTTGGCCAAAACATTGTAATAAAGTAACATTTTGGCCAAAATATTGTAATAAAGTAACATTTTGGCCAAAACATTGTAATAAAGTAACATTTTGGCCAAAACATTGTAATAAAGTAACATTTTGGCCAAAACATTGTAATAAAGTAACATTTTGGCCAAAACATTGTAATAAAGTAACATTTTGGCCAAAACATTGTAATAAAGTAACATTTTGGCCAAAACATTGTAATAAAGTAACATTTTGGCCAAAACATTGTAATAAAGTAACATTTTGGCCAAAACATTGTAATAAAGTAACATTTTGGCCAAAACATTGTAATAAAGTAACATTTTGGCCAAAACATTGTAATAAAGTAACATTTTGGCCAAAACATTGTAATAAAGTAACATTTTGGCCAAAACATTGTAATAAAGTAACATTTTGGCCAAAACATTGTAATAAAGTAACATTTTGGCCAAAACATTGTAATAAAATATACTTTTATTATGTTCGTTTATAACATTTTAAATTATAAAAAAAAAATCACTGTCAATTTCAGAAACTAATATTTTATTACAATGTTTTGGCTAAAATTTTATTTTATTGAAAATAAACTCTATTTTATTACAATGTTTTTTTTCTTTCAGCAACTATATTTTGTTAAATAAATAAATTTATTAAAATGTCTTAATCTATTGGTCGTTACTTCCTGTGGATTATCTACCGCTGTTTACTAAACTGCACAAGTGCCAAAAATGTAGATATTTTAAAATCACAAAATTCTTAAAAAAAAAAAATCTAACAATTAACGCCCCCCCCCCCCCCCCCCCCCCGTAACCAAATGCAAAAAAAAAATATTTTGTGTCGGATTTAAAATTTACAAATTTCGTAAGATGTTCTATTGATTCAATCGCAAAATCGATTTTTAATGACGTATTTTTCTCCCTTGAAGCATCTTTCCAAATCCTATCATCATCGATTTAACGTCTGTTTTACATGCAGGCATGTCTTGGACAGCTTTAAGAAAGTGAATTTCAAACTAACCTATCTCTGACCAGGTCTTTAGATTTGCATTGAATTTGCTCCATAGTCAATACACACCAATTAAGCAATTTTCCCTGAATTTCAATTTATTCTTAAGACTCCTTAAGCTTAAGCCTTAAATTTGAGACATTTTCTAGAATCAAAATCATGTAATGGATTTTGATCAAAATTAGAATAAGGATTCTAGACAAAAGGTTTAGTATCATATGTTGATTTTAATCTTTGTAAGGGGGCATAAAAGTGGTGTAAAACTGTTCTGTTGGGGGGTGGCGGCGTCATTTTTCCTGTCCTTGGACGCTTATACACGTACACACGTATACAACCTCTGTCAAAAGTGACGGGGGGGGGGGTATTATCCTTCGCCAGTGTTCACACTAATATTCATATAAAATAACGTTTGAATCGGTGAAAGTAAAACAAATGAAAGAAAACGTCTCATGGTGGAAATAGATTCAAAGCGAGGGTTGTCCGACTTGCTATCTGCTTTCTCAATTCCCCTAAATATGTGAAATGGATTCATCCAGCAGTGTTTTTTTTATTATTATTTGCTAACTTTTGTGATTGGACGAATTATATGACACATTACTCTTTATTATAGAATAGAGCAGATATATATATATATATATATTGAAATGTTTTTTTATAGCGTTTGTTGTTCACTTCCTAAGTGATTAAGATGCAGAAAATTGCATTATTAGTCGCCCTTAAATTTATAGGACGTATTTTTCGTTAATATATATATATTTTTATTAATTTTTTTTACGTACATAAAAGTAATCCATGGCTACGTGTTTCTGGCTCACAGCCGTCATCAGCATGGCTAACTTAGACCAGGATCGAACCTTCGATGTTGCAATCTTCTGCATTAATCTGTACCACTTAGGAAGTGAACAACTAATTAATAATGCAAAAGTAACAAACGCTATCATCACCAATAAAAAAAAAACAATTACATAAAATATTCTGGTGATGAAAACCGTACATATTTGCAGGCAAGGCGTCATGGTCCGCGTGTAAAACGCTAGACTATTGATATCAACATTGTAAGTAAAATAACAACGAACGCTACAATCACCAATAAAAATAATTACATAAAAATACATTAAATATTTAGGTGATAAAAATCGTACATATTTCTAGACGGGCGTCTTGGTCCGATGGTAAAACACTAGACTATAGACATCAATATCAAAGGTTCGATCCTGGTCTAAGTTCGCCATGCTGATGACGGCTGTGAGCCAGAAACAATGTGTCTATGGATTACTTTTAATAATAATAATAATAATAATAATAATATACATCAACAAAAATACGTCCTATAAATTTAAGGGCGACTAATAATGCAATTTTCTGCATCTTTATCACTTAGGAAATCAAAATAGCAGTTAGCGTAAAGCAACAAACGCTACAATAACAACAAAAAAATAATCGTACATATTTCCGGAGGTAAAACGCCACACTATAGACACCGACATTGTAGGTTCGATCCTGGTCTAAGTTAGCCATGCTGATGACGGCTGTGAGCCAGAAACACGTGTCCATAGATTACTTTTATGTACGTACAAAATTAATATATATATATATATATATATATATATATAAGCAACGAAGGTAGAAGGTAGACTTATGCAACAACTGCATACGCTTATCTCTGCTGATGCAATCGACATGTCCCCCCTTTTTTTCTCATTAAAGATCTATAGTAGTAAGACATTTTGCTTTTTTTATTTTTTCCTTTTCAAATTTTTAGTAATCCTTGTTTTATCTCGATGTTACCAGAACGACGACCACCGCAGTTCGCAATGGCGTTGTTTTCTTTTTTCTGTTTTTCCCTTTTCTGTTTTTCCCTTTTCTGTTTTCCTTTTTATTGTTCTAAAAACTTATTTGTTCTCACATGCGCACAACCATGGGATCTTTTTCTTCTCCCCCCCCCTCACCCTTGCTATTTATTGTCTATTCATCTATGTAATCCATTATATGAATAAGACAACTTCACGTGTGTGTGTGTGTGTCCCGTGACTACGTGATTTTAAGAATTTCACATTGAATTCTTAGTCTGAGAGACTAATTTTGAATGTTGTCTTTTTATTATTCTATATTTGACTGGCGTTGCAAACTCAGTTTTCTAATTCAAACAATCTAACTCAAGATCAGTGGGCAACCCAACTGATCACATTTCTTCTAGTAATAATATAAATATATATATATATATATATATATATATATATATATATAATCATGTATCCACATAAAATGTTATAATCAGATATAATTTTTTATGTGTCGATTTTCAGTATTTACTTCAACAGTGCTCAATACGAGAGTAGAGTTAGGTAGTAAGTTATGAAAATATATTTATGGCAATTAAGCTACATGGAGGCTTCCGCGTTTCATCCCCGTAGGGAATCGTCAGCCTGACGATTCCCTACGGGGATGAAACGCAGAAGCCTCTATGTAGCTTAATTGCCATGAATATATTTTCATAACTTATATATATATATATATATATATATATGGATAATGAAGTGATGAAATAGATCGAATTTGCATAGTTTAGGGTGTTCAAACAAGGAATACACATACAAAAATACCTTTAAACCATAGCTTTTCAAAGATACTGCTCTTATTGTCAGGTCTGACCAATAATAATTGAATATTAATTATTAGAGGGGAATATCTTGAAAAATGCAAAAGTGGAAAAAAAAATTTTGGAAAACATAAGGAAAAATTTCTGTAAGTCCTGAAACAGATCAAACTACGGGTAGAATGTTTTCATCAAATTTTAATGATCCAAACCATGTATTGGCCTTCACCGTATCTCGATAGGATCTAATATAATTTCTGATTTTTATATTATCCATTTATATTATATATGTATGTGTATATGTATGTATGTGTATATATAGACTAATATGTATATACGGCACACTCACGTTGACACACCGGTTCCCGTTAGATCACCGAAGTTAAGTGACGTCGAGCCTGGCCAGTACTAAAATGGGTGACCATTTGGGAATACCAGGTGCTGTGTGTGCTCTCTGCTTATCTCGGCATTGTTTCCAGTCGTCTTGAACTACTTGCCATTGGAATCAAGCAGTGTCGACTCAGGAAAGGTGTTGGTGGGATTGTGCAACCCTTGCAATTACAATTACATGCGCGGGCATTCATACGTCGAAATCAACGGGAGAGTCCATCATATATAGACTAGCGGAACCGTGGAAATTCCAGTTGTATTCTTCATCTGTTGTACATTGCTACCGTGCGTAAAAATATGAATGTCCGGCGCGAATGCGGACCCCACAATACCACCTCTGTTCAAACGAACAACTTATCTAAATAGTCTTGTTAAATTAGTTTCAGAAAATATCTGTGCCAGGGGGGGGGGGGGGAAGTCTATTGTCAAAACCGGTGTAGGAGTTTGTGACATCTTTTCATTCTATGGATGCCCGGAGCGAACACAGCTAACCCCCACCCCCCCACCCCCCGATATTATTGTAGGATCTTTGGACAGAACAGATACTGCACTTTGATCCAGACCCGTATTCTTAGTTTCCGGCATCAGATGAAATTTAAAAAAAGAGAGTGAAGGGTGATAACGTACGTACGAACACGAAATTGCTAATTGATAACATTGAATCGTTTTCTTTTCATTTTTAACCCCCGTCGTACATGTATGTACATATTTAAATACCCCCCCCCCCTCTTAATCCCTTGTTGAACTCCTGCTGTCTCTGGAGGTTCTGTCCCCCCCCCCCCTTTTCAAGTGATCGGCCCCTTCGTCCTTCTCCCGGTAGAGAGGAGTCACATTTCAATATAAACTTTTGTATATGGTTGGAACACAGTATCCGTTCTATATCTTTTCTGTCCTCGGTCAGTGAAGCAGAAATCCTTCTAGATCGAGGAAAATTTTATTTTTGTCTTAATTCAGTGTGCCCCTTATTGGGGAGCTGGTTTATTCCCCCACATTAAAAACCAACCTTCTGTCTAATTGTGCCCTCGTGGGGAGGCAAGTAAATAGGGACCACCTGAACTTCTGGTTACATCCTAAAACGCCTAATGTATTTTCCTGTGCCCTTATTTACTTGTCTCCCCAACGTGGGCAACGTTAGACACAAGGTCGGTTTTAATGTAGGGAAATCCAACTCTCCACAAAAGGTCAGTCTGGATGGAAACATAATACGTATAATCCTATCGGCGCTCCCGCGTGAATAAGGACACCCCGGGTGACAGACAATAAATACTTCCCCTTTTCACCTTTATGAGGAGGTAATGCTGAATATTGTTCCTATTTACTTGGCTCCCCACGAGGGCAGATTAGACACAATGTCGCTTTTAAACACGGGGAAAATCCCCTTGGCCCTCGAAGGGGTATTGTGAATTGGGAAAAGAAAATACCTGTGTTATCTTGTCGGCACTCACTCGCGGATAAGAGCACCTCCAGGCGATGGACAAATAACCCACCCACCCTCTGAAAAGGAGGTAATGCCTCGGAGGATGCTCTCCTCAGATTGAACGGATAATAGATTTTGATCTTAACTTGAAGGCCGTGCGTCCTTAGCTGTTTATAAATGTATATGCCCTTCGGATCCCCCCCCCCTCCCCCCAAAATGGATATTTAAAAGTATAACTAATATCTGTTAACCAAATATTTGTGGTGGACGTTCTCCATGTATTTGTACGTAGAAACATTCAATTATTAACTATGTAATTAAGCATTTTCGGGGGAGGGGGCTGTATTAACCTAGTATCTCGCATCTACCTCCTCCTCCTCACCCCCCCCCCCCATCCTCAATTATTGATGTTTAGTTTCTTTATAGTCAAGATTCTGTTATTACTCCTATTTCTACTTTTCGTATGTAATTTCGTTTGCTTACGGTGGGGGGGGGGGGGAATGCGTTTTTTTTTTGGTTTTTACTGAAGAAAATAAAAGAAATAACCAGAACGACCCCCCCCACACACACACATACACATACACATACATATACACATACATATACACATATACACACACATACATATACACACACATACATATACACACACATACATATACACACACATACATATACACACACATACATATACACACATACATATACACACATACATATACACACACATACATATACACACACACATATATATATACATACAACATATACATACCCACATATACATATACACACACACATACACATACATACACACATATACTTACATACACACACACATACATACACTTACGGTGGATGGGAGGAGTAGATGCGTTTTTTTTTTTTTCTGAAGAGAAAAGAAATCAGAACGGCACACGCACGTACACACACACACACCCACACACACGTACACACACACCCCTACACATGCTGCTGCTGCTGTTTTTGTTGGAAGTTGAGCTGTCTCTCACTTTTCCAATTTGCATTACCTCTGAATGAAATTTTCCTTTTTGTATGTTTTGCTGTCTCCAATATTATTATTTTGCTAACCATATTGGAGAAAAGGACGCCGACTTTACCTTAAAAATGCCTGCATTTCCAGTTTTTATTCTTATCTTTATTTACTTTTTTATTTATTTTTTCATCACATTCAGTTGAACATCTACTCTACAATACTGACATGTGTTGGACGGCTTTTTAGAAATTGACTTCCAAACTAACCTATCTCTGACCAGGTCTTTATTTATCCCCCTTTCTCTCAAGTCCATCTTTATCACTTCCTCCCATGTTTTCCTTGCCTTTCCCCTGTGAGCTGACCCTGCTACCTCAACTGTTCTACATCTACTAACCCAAGAACTCACCTCCGATCTTTCAATGTGGCCACACCATCAAAGTCTGTTCTATCCTGCACACATCTTAAGATTAAATCTGGACAGTATAGTCTAGATTTAATCTTCCTCTGAGGTCATCAGATCTAAGCCTGTCTTTAAGACTCACATTACACATCCATCATATCGTTTACATATCATTTCTCTCCATGCAACGCATGTCCTCAACCCTCACTTTATACATGTTATGTAGAATAGAAATTTTAAAAAAAACCCAAAATCATTTTCTTGCATTTATTTATTTCCTTTGACATTTTTTTTTTTTAAATTTACTAATGAGTAACCACATATCAAGGCCAAAACCTACTCGAGGATAACGGTTTGAATCAGATGGAATGATTGTCAGTTGAATGATGAAGAATATTATGAGAGGATTGAGAATTATTGATCGAATATTTGAAGGGAGGGGGTGGCATTATGACAGGAATATAAGTATATATTTACTTATATAAAGTTATGTATGCTTATGTTTATATATTTGTATGTACAGGATTCAATCCTAACTGATCATTATTAATTTTAGAACACAGTTGCTAGGCCTAAGGAGTCGTAATGTGGGCTATGTTTGCATAAATTTAGTTTTATGCAAAGAAAGGGCGGAAGCACTTCGTAAAAATTCAGATACATCCACTTTTTAAAAAAATTTTAACATTGGACATCAATTAATAAATATTCCCCAAATTTCAGTTTCTTTGGAGTATTTTAAAACGGTTTTAGGGGGCATAATACGAGCACAACCTCCCATTTTAATATTCAGATATTTCAGATTTGCATTAAATTTTTTCCATGGTCATTAGACACCAATTAAGCAAGATTCCCCAAATTTTAATTTCTTCTTATGACCCTTAAGCTTAAATTTTGGATATTTTCTAGAATGAAAATCATGGATTTTGATTAAAATTTGATTAAGGATTCCAGCCATAAGGTTTAGTAGCATTATGTGTTGATTTTAATCTTTGTAAAGGAATAGAAAAGTAGTACAAAGCGGAATTACTTTTACCTATTCTGGGACGGGTATTCAAGTTGTATATACGTTGGAAATAAATCAAGTTTTGCTCACAGAATTATTTCTTAAAAGCCAATTTGTATATATTTTTTATTTCATAATTTATTTCTATATTTTTAAAAGGCATTTAAGAAATGTCGCATTAGTAGAAGAATCTTTCGACTCGAGTGACAGGATTCATTTTAAATAAAAAAAATCTGTTTTCTAATTTTTTTAGTTTTAAAAAGTTTGAACCAAAAAAGTTTGAACCGAAAAAGTTTCCTGAAAACTTTGTATTTGTAAGTTGGACGTTTTCGAGTTCAATTTGAATTTGCAAGCATTTCAAAAAATTTAAACATTGGTTTCGCAATTTGTATGAAGTTTATAGCAAGAGTTTTTATAATTAGTATAATTTGAACTGTTCTCATCTTTTGTATAGTTTTAATTATTCCGACTACTGTTATCATCACAACGTTTCGGCCACTGCCACCTCCGACCTTCTTCAGGTATATCTTTTCAAACTGTGGAATATTTCTGTCGAACTCAGAAATCTGGACGAAATTTCAAATGGAACCATTTATTTAGTCCACAGAGGCTCTCGTTCCGTCGGTCATAACGGGGGAGAAGTCTTCGGTAATTCACAACGACGGATTTTGAATATTCTTTGATTTCGGTTTTCTTGCTAAAAGATCATGACTGTTCCACCTTTACATTCGCATTTCTCTATTAATAAAACTATCCGACAAGATCGTGTGTGTCTGTGTGTCTCACCTATACGTAACTTTGATAAATACACATATAATAAAGACCAAAGAGTATTTATTTATCTGTGTGTATGTGTATATATATATATGTATATATATATATATATATATATATATTCATTCTTTTATTCTTTCAGTCATTTCTAGTTAGAATTCTTTCTAGAAAGACATCGGGTACTTACGGGAAGGACTACGTGAAGATTGCCAACATCCATAAGTGAAAAATGGTACTGTGGAACCGACTGGATTTGAACTTGGAATCTCCAGGTCGTCAGTCTGTGTCGTTATACACACACACACACACTAGTATTTCATTTCATCAGTATAAAATTTTATAAGGAGATAATTTTTGATGTATCAATTTTCAATATTTACTTCAACAGTGCTCGATACGTAAGTAGAGCTAGGTAGTAAACTATGAAAATATATTTATGTCAATTAAGCTACACAGAGGCTCCCGCGTTTCATCCACAGGGGAATCTTCAGGCTAAAATGCATTCCGATTTTTAGCCTGGAGATTTCTCTGGGGATGAAATGCGGGAGCCTCTGTGTAGCTTAATTGCCATAAATATATTTTCATAGCTTACTATATATATATATTATTTATTTATATATATATATATATTATTTATTTATTTATATATATATTATTTATTTATTTATATATATATTATTTATTTATATATATATATATTATTTATTTATTTATATATATATTATTTATTTATATATATATATATATTATTTATTTATTTATTTATATATATATTATTTATTTATATATATATATATTTATTTATATATATATTATTTATTTATTTATATATATATATATTATTTATATATATATTATTTATATATATATTATTTATATATATATTATTTATTTATATATATATTATTTATTTATTTATATATTATTTATTTATTTATATATTATTTATTTATATATATATTATTTATATATATATATTATTTATTTATATATATATTATTTATATATATATATTATTTATATATATATTATTTATATATATATTATTTATTTATATATATATTATTTATTTATATATATATTATTTATTTATATATATATTATTTATTTATATATATATTATTTATTTATATATATATATTATTTATTTATATATATTATGATAGTAGGAAAGTTTTTGAATAAAATCAATGTACTATTAATTAGTAGACAAGAAAAGACGTTAAAAGACTTATCGCCTTGAGGGGAAAAAATCTCGGACGATGCGATAGAAAAACAGAATTGTTGATCTAACGAAACGAAGCCGTGTGTAATTATATAAATAGATATTATTTTATTTAAAAAATTTAATTAGATATAAAAATAATTTAGTGTTATCAAATATTTTTTATTAACACCTCATTGTAAACTTTATTTATTGCTTTCTGTGAAGGATTCGTTTTTCATTCAACACATTCCGGTCGGTCTAAAACGTGACCCTGGGCGGCCATATTGGCCATATTGGACGAACTTGAGATTATTTACGAATTTCTTCGATAGTTCATAGATTTCAACTGTGCGTTTCGCACGTTTTCATGCGTAATACTAGTTGGATTTTAACTCGAAATGATTCTTCGGTTAACATAATTTAACAAAAACAACAACTTAATGCCATTCCTAATACTTATACACATAATTTATCGCATTCTGTGTGGAAGCACCGTTAGTAGGATAACCTAGATATTCCGTATGTTCTAGAGTTTAGAAAGATAAACCTGAAGGTCAAAGGTTACAATCGACTGAAATGTGAAAAATAAAATTCAAGATGAGAATAGTTGTCCGATTAATACAAATTTTAAAATAGCTTCAAACGGAGAGCTTCACCACATCATTGAGAACAGAACTTCCGTCCTGAACACATGTGGATAAGCAGGTTCTACTGAAGTACTTGGTGCTTCTGCAGTTTCACAATGACATGTAAGGCCTTTCTTTAATAAAATAGCTAATGTATGAACTTTATGTACTTACGTGGCAGCTGAAAAGACTGTACACCAACAATTACGCAAATTCATCCAGTATTTATTAAATAAAAATAAAAAACGATTTTATCTTCATGTCGCCACTTTTAAAAATATATTTTGACTTTTTCCGAAAGTTATCTCCCTTGCCTATTTCGTATGCTAAACTGTCTACTGATACTAAAATCGCGCCCCCCCTTTCTTATACTGAATAAATTTGCGTAATTTTTTCTGTACAATCTTATTTTTAGCTAACACGTAAGTACATAACAAAGTTTATACATTTAAAAAAATATTTTAATGTCATTGTGAAACTACAGAAGCACCAGGTATTTAAAAACATTTCTGTCCCCTTTTTATGGCGTGTTTTGCGGTAAATTCCGATTCACAAACAGCAAATCGTTTGTTTAGGGCATTGTTTTTGTTTTCGGTCCATTTCTTTTTTTTTTACCTGCGTCTGAATGGTAGATCGTGGTAGAATATGATGAGGGCTACTTGGGGCCCCGAAAACCCTTGTTAAAGATTTCATACGATTCTTCCAATAATAGCTGAATGAAAAATGCCATTTTTTTTTTCTTTGCTTCTGACATTCTTAATTTTCTCAACTGTTTTGCATTATAATAATCAATTTAAAAAAAAATAGGAGGTTGATTAACAAAAAGAAAAAAAAAGAGGAAATATAGCAAAAATGGGGGCGAGGCAGATGTGGGTGGGGGGTTAAGAGTCAGCAAAAATGCGAATGTCAAAGAGGGTTAGTCGGGTTTGGAAGAATAGAAGAATGGAAGAGGAGACTGATGAGAGGTATGTAGACAGATAACCAAAATAATTTAAGTCTGTTGGAAGGTGGGGGGGGGGGAGAAGATGAAGACAAAAAGACATCCGAAAGGAAGGGACTTGGAATAAGAGGGAAAATGAGAGTGGTTCTTTTGGTGTGTAGGGGGGGGGGGGGGAGAGAATTGGTATGAGGGGGGGGGGGGCTCCCCTCATCTCCAAGAGAGAGAAAAGTTTGTTGGCTGGGGTGGCGGAAAGAAAAATCGGAAGACATTTTTATATTGGGTGTGTGGGGGTGGGGGGGGGGATGGAGATGGATCTAAGGTGGTTCCAGATAAGAATGCGGGATTTGTGCACGAGAATACAGAGAGGGGGGGGGGAGACCAAAAATAAAGAGTTGCAAAGATGAAGAAAACATTGGAATCGGGGGAGTGTGTATGCATGGGGGAGGGGTGTGAGTAAGCAGATCTGGAAGAGTGAAAGAATAGATGGGAGCCAAGTTGTGGGAAATAATTAAAAAAAACAAAAAAAACAAAAAAAAACGGAGGGGAGGTGAATCCATGGATGTTTTATTTTTTTATTTATTTATTTATTTTTTTTCAAGAATTATTGAATGTAGCAGTTTGCAATAATGGATTTTTAAAGAGAAAAAAAAAACAAAACAAGGATTAAAATTTTATTTTATTTTACCTCTCTTAATTCTCAGAGATCAAAAAGCCGCTTCTTGATTTTTTTTTTTCATGAGTTACGTTCTTTTAGGGATTGACCTTGTTCCTTTTTCTAGATGCTATCTGGACTTGCTTGGTCTTCCAGGAATTGTTTACGTATTTTATTCGAGTTAGTCCTAAGAGATCAAGAAGCCCCACCCCTGGGACTAAGACTTGCTTTTTTTTTAGTTACATTGGTAAAATTGTCGATTCCCAAACAAAATAGCGGACAATAAATCGTCTGCAATTTTCTGATTTTTTTTCTGACCTCACAAATGAGTAAGTAAACCCAAACAAATTGTTTTGGACTAATTTCACAACTGTATTTCCTTTTAAAATAATTTAAGGTAAATTTGAAATTAGTCCAAAACAATTTATTTGGGTTTACTTACTCATTTGTGAGGTCGGAAAATTGCAGACGGTTTATTGACTGCCATTTTTTGTTGGGTATCGACAATTTTATCGTTACATTTATGTCAAGAACTCTTTTAAGGATTGACGTTGTCCCTTTTAGGGTTGCTATCTGATTTTCCTGGGATTGTCTAAGTATTTTATTTTTTTTTTTTGAAAGTTGTTTTTTGATGCTGGTATATTTGAGCAGTACTAAATTTCTGCCCTCAAATCTCGCTGACACGCCCCTATTCCGAATTCGTGGCCAACGCTCATAAACAACGCTTTTCTCCAGCTTTTTTGTTTATTTGCTTTTTCACCTGCTGATGATTTGACGAAGAATCGAAAACGTTCGTGATACATATGGAACATGCATCAACGTCTTTGATTTTAACACAAAAAAGATGAGAAAAATAAAAGAAATAAAAAAAGGTATAATTAAGCAGAAAAATGATGTTATTTTTAACAATGTTTATATATATATATATATATATTTATATATATAATGAAAAGTCTTGGCTTAAGGAAAGAAAAATAAACATGTTTTTACCGAGTACACCTTGCATTGAACAATTGGAGTTGAAATAGATTTGTCATTCGTACATATTTATCTTTCTTCTTTCATTTATATATATATATATATATATATATATATATATATATATATATATATATATATATATGGCACTTCAGAAAAACAGTCGCCTCTAGAATCAGCGTGCCGCTATTCCGAATTCACAACAGCAAGCCGCAATCAATAGACTGTCTTTCTGGTCATAATTTTTGAAAAGTCAATCTTTTTCATGTAAAACTTTAGAATTAAAACTTGCTGAAAGGAAAAGTTTTGTATTTTTTATTTTAAATAATTTCTTTAAAAAAAAAATAAGTAATCAAATACGTGTTTTTTTTTTTTTTTTTTTTTTTCCCCAAAAAAAAATTGAAACATTAATTTTTCTATCAATCATAGTATTGTCGGATCGCAGATATTAAAAAAAAAATCCATTTTTACTTTATATTTAATTTTCATTAAAAATTAAAAAAAAAAAAAAAAACCAGCAAGTTTTAATTATAAAGTTTTACATGAAAAAGATTTTGTACTTTTTAAAAATTATGACCAGAAAGACAGTCTATTGATTGCGGCTTGCTGTTGTGAATTCGGAATAGCGGCATGCTAACTCTAGAGTCGACTGTATTTCCGGAGTGCCATATACCCGTTACAGAACGAGTATAATTCATTCCCCAAACAGTTTTTCACTGTTTTTCTGGCTCCTTACAGAAAATTAGAATCAAGATATGATGTAACTAATCCTTATTTCTAAAATCCTTATTCTAATTGTGATCAAAATCTTTATACATGATTTTCATTCTAGAAAGTGGCTAAAATTTAAGGCTTAAGCTTAAGGGGTTTTAAGAAGAAATTGAAGTTTAGGGAATCTTGATTTACATTTGTTTTATGCAAATTTGAAATAATTGAATTTTCCATATTATGCCCCCCCCTCTCCCCCGAAAACCTTTTAAAATACCTCAAAGAAACTAAAATTTGGAGAACTGTTACAAGTTCACAAAGATCAGAGGTGTATGAATTTTCATTATTGCTTCCATCCCCTTTTTTACCCCCCTTTGCATAAAACTAAAAGTAAATATAGCCCACATTACAACCCCTTATGCTTAGCAGCTGTGTTCCAAAATTCATAATGATTGGCTAATTAGTTTAAATCCTGTGCGTACAAATATATTAACAAACCAAACTTTATAAAGATATATTAATAATATTAATTAATTTGTTAACAAAACATTGTTTTAAAAAAGGTAGTTAAAACGTTAGGGAAATATAAAATTTAGTCAACAATAACAAATAATAGTTAATTAATAAAAAGTCCTTTGTCAAAAGTAATATGCAAATAACAGAATTACCTTTTTTTTAAAATTTTTTTTACTTTTTTACTTTTTTTAATTTTTGACAGTTCAATAGAATAATAGATAATATTATTCCTTTTGGGCATTTATATAACGACAGCTAACGAAAAAAAGAATAAATAGGCAACAAATAAATGTTACCAAAGGCAAGATAAGTTACTCTTCTACCTACCTGTATAAGTTTATTTGTGTTTTAACTTATTTTAAAGTGTTTTTAGTTCGATTTAAAAGTGTCGAGACGTCACGCGATCACATGCGGCCATTTTTTTTTTTTTCAATTCTAACATGACGTCTCGACACTACTAATCAAACTAAAAAAAAAACACTTTAAAATAAGTTAAAAACACAAATAAACTTATCCAGGTAGGTAGAATAGTAACTTATCTTGCCTTTGGTAACATTTATTTGTTACCTGTTTGTTTTGCTTGTTTTTTTTTTTCATCCCTTTTTCGTTCTGTTAACTGTCGTTCTAAATGCCCTTCCTTTTCATCAAAGATCGGCTGGTATGCTTGAATTCGAATAAATTGATTTTCATAAGACTTCAACATTTCTGTACCTAAAGTGTCTTTTGTTTCTTGTAGATGCGTTTATGTTAGTATGCCTGTGTGCGTCGTTCTAATAATAAATCCAGTCGACATTAAACAAAATGGCCACCCAATGAAAGTAAAATGATTTGTTCGGAAAGAAACCTGAATAAAAGAAATATAATACTAAAAAAAAAGTGGGGAAGGAGGCGGTCTATATCTCTCTATCTTTGTGACTGTACTTGACTGCTCTGAACGGTTTCCGAAAAGCCTTCTCCTTGGATTTGGAAAATGGAAGCGATCGTTGGAAGGCAAAGGAACTTTATTTTCTTAACAATCTGAATCGATCTCAGGCTCGGAAAAAGGAAGTGATAGGAAAAAAAAAAAAAAAAAAGAATTGGCCCATCCTTCGATCTATAATAAAGACCAATGTGTATTTATTGGTATATAAATAAATAAATATCCATCCCGTCACACAAGTTAGTAAAAAAAATTAAAATAAAATGCCCTCTATAAAACTGCTTCATGTGTTTAGGGGGAAGAAAAAAGGGCAAATAGCAAGTCAGACGTCACTCTCCACTCGCCGTCTGAAATGAAGTCAGAAAGAAATCCGTCACTTTCCATAATGAGCCACGGCTGCGGAGAGGGAATGGGGAAAATTATTTCCCACAACTTTGTTTTCATCTATTCGTTCAGTCTTCCCATCCATACATCCGGGGAACCCTGCTATTTTTATATAAATATTAGTGCGAACACTCACGAAGCATAATTTTTGTTGTTGTCACTTTTGACGGAGGGTTTACGTTCGTTTGGTAATATTGGATTCTGCTTTTACTTGAAACTGAACCCGTGTCGCTTAAATGTAGTTTGAGGTGGAAATCAGATTAAATCTGGACAGTATATGAAGAGGAGACTTTGTTGCTTTGGTCACATTGAAAGAATGGATTAGAGTGCTTGCGTTAGATGTAGAACAGTTGAGGTAGAAGGGTCAGTTGGCAGGGGAAGGCAAAAAAAAAGAAAGGGATAAGGATGAATTTGAGAAAAAGACTAATAAAGACTTGGACAGAGATAGTTTAGTTTTTAAGTAAATTTCTTAAAGCCGTCCAACACATGCCATCATGTAAAACTGATGTTAAATCGAATAAGATGATTGGTCTTTGGATTGTGCATATCCGAATCCTGCCAACCCCCCATTCTGTGCTGACAAAAATGATCCATTTTATTATAATGAGCAAATCACGAAAACAATAAAAATTAGTTTAATACAACTCAAGTTCCCCCCACCAAAAAGGCCCCCCCCCCCAGACCCCTCCCTCTCGTTTTCATTAAGTGTTATAGCATTTTAAAAAATTTATTTACAACACTCAATAAACCTAACCCCCAAACAAAAACAACAAAACACACATATGTGGTGGGTACCAGCCTAGGTTTGTACTACACAAAGTGGTCACAGTATTTTTAAAAAATACTACTTGATTCGGCATTACTTATGTAATGCCGGAAAAGGTTGATATGCCGTCAAACAAACAAACAAACAAAGAAGGGCCAAGTAGGATGGAAAGACCGAGAGGGGAGAGCACCAATCAGACCTCCACTGGAAGGGAGTGGATAGTACTGGAATCATGGGAAGGCTTATTGCCACTCAGATTCCAGAGAAGGCTGTCCGTTGTCCACCTTATAGCGATGTCTGAACACATCCACAAGAATAAAACTTAGCAATGAAAACTCTATTTGAAACGTAAGCGTGACACAGCACCAAGATGTTATTTGAAACGTGACGCTTTCTTTTACGAATTTCCTTCAATCTCTGAGTTTTCAGACATGAAAATTCTATTTCAAACATCAGTGTGACCGACCTATTAACCGTAGTGGATTGATCTAAAAAAAACAAAAAACAATCAAATGACCTATAACAATTAAAAAAAAAAAAAATAAATAAAATTAGTCCTTTTTTTTTTTTCTGAATGTTTTTTTTTTCTGAATATTTTTTTTTCCCCCTCATTTCTTTCTTTGGAAACGTAAAAATAAAAACAAAAGTAGTGAAATCTCTAAACGATTCAAATCTTTGTTTTGTTGACTGGATAAATTCCATAAAATATAGAAATTTTTTTTTTTTTTGCATCAAACTTTTTACATTTAAAAAAATCATTAAAAATAATTTGAGGCTGTGGCTTTTAAAGCAATTCGCCTGTGAATATATTTTGTAAATATCAATAAATTGAACTCTTTAAATTCCAGAAATGTTTTTACGCTATTTTATTTGAGCATTTTCTTCAGTTGCCATTTTTGTCTGTGATTTGAAGATTACGATTTTAAGCTTTATTAGGACAATTGAACTTTGTCGCCTTATTGATTTTGTCAGTTGGTCTGAGTAGAATAGGACCGTTTGTGGGTATGTGAGAGAGAGATATCAAAATATATAGAAAAAAATATTGATAACAAAAATATGCCCCCCCTCCCCCGGTCACATATTTTTGTGAGTCTGAAACGACAGTATTATGGTGAACGAACATATCCTACACTGAGCCTCCAAAGGAGGAGCCAATGCCTGGGAGGATATGAGCACAAAACAGATACTACACTACCCCACCGTCACCCACCTCAAAAAGGAGAAGGGGTAATCTTGGGAGGATGGTATCATGTGGAATGAACATATACTATAAAGAGGTAATGCCTGGGAGGAAAAAAGGAGATGGTGATGCCTGGGAGGATGGTGTCATGATAAACAAACGAACATCTATTACACTGCCCTCTCAAAGGAGGAAGTGACCCCCCCCCCTTCTAAAAAACTAGGTAGTCTTTCAGAAGATGGTCAACAACAAAACAGATACATTACCCCTCTCCCAAAGGAGGATGTAATACCTGGGAGACAGTTTTATGACAGAACCGATACTACACTACCCATCCCTATTTAAAAATAATGCAATAATTTCATATTAAGTAAGTTTTGTTTTTTTCTTTTCATTCATATAAAAATGCCTAGTCATAAAACATTATTTTTTTATCATTCCGCAGACTTTTGGCTAAGATCAAAGTGTAGTATCTGTTTTCAGCTTCAGAGCAACATCCTACGTTTTTAGCAATGCCCGAAGTTTTCATGTAAATTTATCTCCCTTGAAAAATAATGAATGGTAAAACACTAAGAAAATGTTAAAACGTTATTTTTAATTAAATCCCTTTAATTAATATTATTAATGATTATATTACTATAACCGAAACTATTGCGTATATGTAAGAAAATATGACAATACAAATTACAAATGTATATTACAGAATATTAATCTATTAGGAATATCTATCGCTGTCTGTGGGTGTTTGCAGGTTACTATATATACGGTATTTCGAAATATTTGTATGATAGAATTAAATAAGCGTAGGCCGTTTTGATGTTAATATACTAAAAATATTTCGCATTTATTCGTTTAGATATATATATCTTCCTCCACTCCCTCTCTGCCACCCACTTTACCCCTGCTCATCCCCCACCTCTTTCTCTTACCACCAGCCACAGTAGTCCTTGCTCACCCCATCCTTCCATTTTTTCCCCACTCATTTTCTTCAACATTCATTTCTATTTCTCCAACAAATACGGACGTCCACCCAGTAGTGGCCATTATTTCATTCTATTTTTCCTCCCAATATGTCTACCCTACATGTATCTGTACTTGCATGACATTTTTTCTCTATTTTATCATCCTGATGAAGTCTTATAAATAAAGACGAAACGTTGATGTACACATAAAAAACATCCATTTTTTGGTTTTCCTTTTTCATTTTCCCATCACGTCGGATTACCTTCATCCTTCTCTTCCCATATATATATATATATATATATGTGTGTGTGTGTCCAAACATCCGTTTTTAGCTGTTGATCTACCCAAACCAATGACATTTGTAAGCAGCACTTACAAGTAACATGAATTAGAACAGATGCATAGAAGACATTGCCAAGGCTGCTGCAAAGAAAGTGCTAGAAAACTTCTTACACCTGACATTATCCTATATCTCTACAAAGCCACCATCCGTCCATGCATGGAGTATTGTTGTCACATCTGGGCTGGTGCACCATCCACTAGTCTCTCCCTCTTAGACAAGGTCCAAAAAAGAGTCTCTAATCTGATAGGTCCCTCACTATCCACCAAGCTCTAGCCCCTGTCCCATCGCCGCAATGTTGCATCCTTGTGCTTGTTCTGTAAGTACTTCAGTGGAATGTGCTCCGATGAACTTGCTGCTCTGATGCCCCCTCGACGTAAATACAATAGACCAACCTGACAATCAGCTAAATCCCATCCATTTACTGTGGAGGTCCCCAGATGCCGGAGCCTTCAACCCCAAAAGCCTCTTTCCTCGAGCTGCCACCCTTGAGAACTCCTTCCCTGCTCCCCGTTTTCCCGACTGTACCGACATGCAAAAATTTAAAATATGAACAAGCATCTCGCTGTATTGCTCCCAATTTAGGATGACACCCCCCCCCCCCTCCCCATAACTTTCATCCTAATTCTCAATAGTCCCGTACATCTACAGTGGCGGCTTGCCTTGTTTGGGGTGAAAAAAAAAAATTGCTTGCATGCAGACGTTGTTTTTTTTGCAACACGGACTTAGGCTTAGGTTGTTTCGAAAAGTTAAATCATTCTTTTCTACTTCGCCCGGGTAAAATCGGGATCGGGTTCTGCTCGTAATTTATAAATGGCTTCCAAAACTTTCAATCTTCTTTCAGAACTCTCATCCTTTGCCATAACATCAAAGTCTCCCTGTTCTGCACACATCTCCCTATACTATCCACATTTAGTCTTCCTCTGAGGTCATCAGATCTAAGCCTGTTTTTAAGACTCACATTACACATCCATCGTATCATTCTCATATAATTTCTCTCCATGCAACGCATATCCTCAACCCTCACTGGCAAGGTTTCACTTCCATACATCATCACACTGCGTACACATGCCTGATAGATTCTTTCCTTGGTAAACAGTGGTAACGCTCTGCTGGTTAGTAATAGCAGAAGTTACCTGAACTTACTCCATCCACTCCTAATTCTTGCAATCACACTAGCACCTGCTCCACCCTGTGCTCCAGTGGTATCAGCCGTAATTTCTAATTAACTGAACAAGTCATCCATCTCTCTTAGCTATCTATGTATTTCTCTTGTTCCTCTCACTCTATGTTAATTCAACCACTCTAATTTTGCTTAACGTCCCTGTGAACATTTAGAGAAGTGATTTTTTTCCAGTATTGCCATCTAATTTACATGCGTGTCTGTACACTCCGCAAACACTTATGTAAATTAGATGTTAACTAAACCTGTGTACTGCTATATAATAATAATAGAAGTAAAGTTATTTTTAGTCATGCAAGAAGAATATCTTACCTCTTGTTTCATTTTACTTCAGTCGAAGTTCTCAGAAATCAAGGAACCCCTTCCTGGGTCTAACACATAATCTCTGTATGAGATACGTAGATATTCGAATATTCCATTAAAGTTCTCCTTTACCTGTCAAATGTTGAATTAGTAAAGAAGTTAATAATATTAATTTTCCTCTCCCCAATTGACTAGTTGATTATGTTGTAGTATATCTTTATTGTGGTCTCTTGGTCTTACCGGATTTCAGGACAAGAATTCATCTGGTCTGGTGGAGTATCCAGTTAAGTGTTGTGACTTGAGGTAACATTACTAGTATAAGCCAGTGTATGGCCATTCGAAGGGATCTTATTTGGGCTTCGAATACTATGTTATTTGGTCAGTTTACTTCTAGGGGTAAGTATCCTCATGCCAGGTTGTCCTGACAAACCTTTATACAGAAAGACCGAAGACACTCGAGGATGGTGTCTAGTAGGTAATTCAAACTCCCCAACAAATTAAAACACCCTTAACAAATATGTCAAAGTTTATGAATTTTCAAATGAAATCTAAGTAGAATAGTTGTAATGGTTGTGACCCGTTGGGTCACAGGTACGTCTTGTATCCAATCTTATATAATTATTAATGACAATATATGTATTAGCATATACTATCAGTGCCCTTTTACTTTGCAGTCTCCTTAAAAAATTCAGCTCGATGATTGTCAATTAGTGACAAGAAAGTCAGGTTCATATTATATTCCAATAACCATGTTTTTATTTTATCATTTTTATTTTTTCACATTTCCAAAAAACATAACATTTCTGTGAGATATATATTTTACGGTCCGTTTCATTTGTCTTATGCCAAACAACGTTTTAATGTCAATATCGTCTCTGCAACATTAGAAACTCATTCGAAAAATTCACAAAGAGTAAAAAGTTCTTGGATTAAAGTGTCTTAAAAAACACCTACACTATAGTGGTTCATTTTTGGGTGAAATCGAACAAAAAACAAAGAAAAGAGCAAACTCACACGTGGGGGAACCCACTAATATGCCATGTGTGATGTTAAGAATAGGTATATGTGTGCGTATGTATGGAGGCGTATGTCACCAGGTCGGATATGTAGAAAGAATATGTGCGCTTAACCCAGACGTTATTATTTAATAAAAATAAACAAAAAAAACCATAAGATCCCCTTAGATTAATTTAGTTAAATATAAGATGTTAATTCCTACTCGCTCTATGTTGGGTGTTCAAACCGGCTGCTACCACCACTCCCTCTGATTGTGTTTGAAGTGCCGAGGATAAATTCAATTTTCTATCAGTATCAAAAATGTAATTGTTAAGTTGGATGCTTGAATAAAACCGCAAGGTTGAAATAAATTATTGCATCGACAATCATGTAATTTCGTGTTATTATATTTTACGTTATTATTGCTCTGTTTACCACATTGAGCTCTCTTACCCGGATTTCTTCCTGGAATTATTCCATTATAACACTATATATATATATACATATATATAAAAACATTGCCATAACAATTAGTTATAGTTTCATAATAACTTGGTCAAATTAATAAGTTAATTGCCAAAATAATAAAATTTAACTTTAAAAATACTATTTTATTTTTAATAATTAGGTTAAATAAAAAAAAAATTAAAAAAACCTAGACAAAAACGAAAGTAAAAAAACAAACAAAAAAACTTTCCGGGCAACACTGGGGTAGGTAAAGCTAGTTCCTATTTACTAGCCTCCCCACGAGGGCAGAGTTAGGAAAAAGGTCGGTTTTTAATGTTGGATAAAATCCAGCTCCCCTAACAAACAAACAACAAAAAATACCTCGGTCTAGAAGGATTTCTCCTACACTGATCGAAGATAGAACAGATGAACTGTTGTATAAGAACAGATACTACACTTTGCATTTAGCCAAAAGGTCAAGGAGTCAGAGTAGGTACAGCTAGTTTGGCATGAAGAAATGTGGAGTTTGTAATTTTCCTACTCTGTGAATTCGCCTTCAAATAATTTCGAAATTCCTTGCATGAGTTAACGACATTATCCCCCCCCCTCCCCCTCCAAAAAAAGGCAAAACAAATGTTGCTCGATAAAAATGTTGGTAACTGCTACCTTTTTTTTTTTTTTTCGTTTTTCTTTTTTTAGAACTGATAAAAAAAATATTTAAAAAAAATCCTCCCAAATCCTAGCATAAGATAATTTTAACAATGGCGGCAGTAATCACTTCCATCAGGTTCAGATGGAGTCAAAATTATTCACTCCTCTCTCCTCCTCATCCTTTTGCCTTTTTTTTTCCTTCAAACATTTTCTATTTATTTATTTACTTTACTTTAAGCTTCTTGATTCAAGCCAGTTCTTTCATTACAAAGATACCTTTTCACTTTTTCGTATCTAGGCTACCATTTTTTTTTTTTTTTTTTTAATTTTCTTTTTTTTTCCCCAAAAAAAATTCATTTGAATACAGGTAATGTTTTAGTGCAAGATCTATAGATAGATAAGATACGAACTCAAAATTGGGGAAATTTGTCCTTGAAAAAGAAATGATCTAACATTTGAGTTTACTACAATATGGTGATCTTCCAAAAGGTATTTGCAAAGAAATTTTGGCACTTCTTTACTTTAGCTGTGAATCAGAAATCAATTTTAAAGAGTTACATTCACTCTTAACCCAATCAATCGGAAATAAGTTATTTTTACCATTATTTTCAAAAGATAACTTTTCGTTTTATAAAGTTTTAAATTATACAAAAAAAAAATCACTGACTATTCGTTTTATAAAATGTTACATTATTAAAAAAACACTGTTAGAAAGTTTTAAATTATATCCCCCAAAAACATTATTTTTATTATTTTTATAAAATGTTACAGACAAACTCTTCTTTTTCATAAAGTTTTAAATTATACAAAAAAAAAAATCACTGTTGACTATTCGTTTTATAAAATTTTACATTATTAAATAAAAAACACTGTTCGCTGTTATTATTGTTCGTTTTATTTTTGGATAAAAACTTCTAATTCTATTTACTTCCGGTTGATTGTCTGCCCCTGTTTTCAAAATTGAAATTCTGATTAACGGCTAAACTAAAGAAGTGCCGAAATTTATACCATTGTTTAAATTTGTTTCGGAATTTTTGAGATGAGGATTGATAACTTGGATTATTTAGACTACTATTCTCATCTTGATTGTTATATTTATAACGTATCGGCCTATGGAGCCTCTTAACCTTCTTCAGATGTTTTTTTTTTTTCAACTAGGCAACCATCTAGCTCAATTCGGGAACCAGTCCTGACTTTTAAACTGAGCCCTTTAATCAATCGGGTGGATTGTTCTCATTCTGTCAGCCATGACCGAGTAGAAATGCTAACACGTGGCTTAAATAAAGGGCCCAGTTAGAAAGTTTGTAAAGGTTCTCGAGGAAGACAAAATTCGAAAAGAGGCGCTTCGAAGACCCTAACCCATCGATGAGAGACATATGAATATAACTTCCGACCTTTTTTGGAACATTCGATAACCTTACGGATTTTCTGAATCTATTATTTAATCTGCAGGTTTAGCATTTTTACCCGGTCGTGGCTGTCCCTTGTGAATTAAATTAAGGATTCCGTTTGAAGAAATGCACTTGAAGATGATCATAGGTTACATCAGCCGAAAGTTAAGACTCAGCTCGTGTCTTTCAATCGTAGGCGTGTCTCTTTTCTTCCTAAGATTCTCATGGATGGCTCTGCTCTTGAGGAGAAATCGACTCTGAAACTTCTTGGTCTTTCTTTCTCATCAAATCTTTCTTGGAGTTCATACATTAGATCCATTGCTTTTCTGCTTCTCATAAAGTCGGTTCTCTCTATCACCCCAAACACTTTATCGCACCTGAGGCAATTCTCTATCTTTACAAATCTACAATCAGACCATGTATGGAGTACTCTTGTCATATTTAGGCTGGTGAATCTCTGTCCCATTTGAGGGTTCTTAATAAGGTGCAGGAACGTATCTGTAATTAGATTGGCCCTACCCTTCTTCTCTGCGCCCTCTCTCTCACAGATATGATGTTGCTAGTCTCAGTCTTTTCTATAAATATTATTATGGCATGTGATCTTCGGAATTGTGTGATCTATTCCCTGCTTCTTTTGTTCCAGCTCGTTTGACTTGTTGGTCTAGTGGTCTCCATCAATTCGCCGTTTTGATACCTCATTGTAATACAGCTTCCTATTCCAATAGCTTTATTCCAAGAACTGCAGGCTTGTGGAACTCTCTTCCTGTTGACTGTTTTCCTCCTACCTATAACCTTGGTCTTTTCAACACTGAGACCAATAGGCATCTCCTGTCTTTGCGATAATCATATTTGTTCTTGTTAGCTCCTTACATCAAGTGGCTTCATGCCTTGTCTGGAGCGATTTCCATAAAAATAAAAACGTTGTCAAAGATGAGAATAATACAATTTGATTTTGTTGGATTTAGTAATCTTATATTTCTCGAGGAACAAACCAAAACTCTGGAAAAAAAAAAAAAAATTTCATTTATTGAAACTTAAAAAAAAATATAAATTTTTTAAAAAGATTTTTCTGCAAGTCTCCTGTTTAAAAAAAAACGATTTCATTAAAAAAAATTTTGGGGGGGTGTGTTTTATCTTTTTGTTTTTTGCTGAGGATGGAGCATCCTACTGGATGCCAGACATTCACCCGCTATTTTAGACACTCCAGCTGAAGGATCTTTTTAAGATTCTAACCGTCTCTTTAAGTGCAATTGCTTGTATCTCTCTTGCGCTTGGTTCACCGGGTATATTCGCCAGGTAGTTTTTGAAATTCTTTTTCATTAGTCCTGTTGCTCCTATAATTACTGATATGATGGAGATTTCCCTAAGATTCCAGTTTCTTTTCATGTCGTACATAAGATCTTGATATTTCGTAATCTTTTCCCTTTCAGCTCTGTTTAAACCAGCATCATTAGGGACACTGACTTCAACTAGGGTTGCTACTTTCTCCCTTTTGTCCTATGTTACTATGTCAGGTTTAACAGCTCCGTTTTCTAGATATGTAGCTGTAGGGATTACATAGTCATAGTGGATGGTGTATAACTTATTTCCAACTGTTCTTTCTGGTATATGCTTCCAGGACTTGCTGCTACACTGGATATTCGTGTGTGTGTTAAAGAAACTAGATATATCCGTGACCCGTTGGGTCACAACCACCACTATTCATTCTACTTGTTTTTATTTGAAAATTCATTAACAGAAATATCTTTTAAAACATTCTTCTGGCATAACTAAAGTTTGGTTTTACGGCATATCAACCCTTTTCGGGTTATTTAATGCTGAATCCGGTCATTTTGGTAAAAGTGTTTATGCTTCAAGTTCTTTATATGTTCAAATATTTATTCATGGTGTTTGGTTTGGTCGTTTTGTAGAGGAAAAATGCTGTTTTTGTTTTTCGCTTTGCAGAACATGATTGAGTTGTGCAAAGGAACAGGAAAAAAAAACACTAACATCAATGTTTGGTGCATTTTAAGTAAGGAAGCCAGTATCTATAGACAGCCTGATCTGGTAGCAGCAGTGGAATAACTAAAAATAATCTCTTTATTTCTAGAGTACAAAATCGACATCGAAACGTGGGGTGTGTCATTTCTTGGAGGTGTGATCCTGAATGGGTTTTACACCCACCAGACCATCCATGGCAACAACACTCCATTCATGGGCGGATGGTGGCTTTGTAGAGATACAGGATAATGTCAGGTGTGAGGAGTTTACTAGCACGGGAGAGGGAGCCAACTTTCTTTGCAGCAGCTTTGGCAATGTTTTCAATGTATTTATTCCAATTCATGTTACCTGTGAATGTTAGGCCAAGGAGTTTGAACAGTTGACTCTCGGGTAGGGTGTTATTTTCCATGACAATCGGTGGTTGAAGAGGTTTCTTGTAGTTGTTGAAGGAAAGAAGCTTTGTCTTAGCAGCATTAGATGTTACCATCCATTCCACTAGACTGGAGTCACTTTCTAAGGATTCAGCCATTGCCACGGATATGACGAGAGTAAAGCATGGTGTCGTCAGCAAATATACACATCTCAGACACAATGTCATCAGGGAGGTCGTTTATGAAAATCAGGAACGATAAAGGTCCAAGGATGGATCTCTGGGGTACACCTGCATTTATGTCATGTTGTTTGGATGAATGGCTATCGAGAACAACTTGGATCTTTCTTTTGGTTAGGAAGGATGTAATTATATTAAATATTCGTCCAGTATGAATTAATTTTTATGAGAAGCCCTTTATGCCAGACCTTGTCAAAGTCTTTGGATATATCGAGCGTTACCACCCTAACTTTACCTACCTTGTCCAGTGTATGGTATATGTGTTCAGAGATGATTGTTAGGATATCCGCAGCTCTCAAGCAATGCCGGTTCAGGAGTGGTGTGTTTGGAGATTGCGTAACTGTTGCTCCACCATAGATCTCTACGCGATCCTAACCCTAACAAGGTATCCATATTCTTTTGAGACTGAAAAGAAGACTTTCATTCGATTTTTAACGATTCATTTTGAAATGTGTAAAATCTTAATTTTTGGCAACCAGCGACAACAGATATTTCTCAATTACATATTTGGTAATTAAGACAATCTCTTTTTTTTTTCCTGTATGGCTGTGAAAGGTGATAACGTACATACAAATGAATGTATTATACAGATGGCAGAACTTATTTTTATAATGACAACTCAACATAATCGTTTATATCTGCACACGCGCGCGCTCTCACACACACACACGCGCCGTCACGTACGCACGCACACATGCTCTCTCACGCGCACACACACACACACACACGCGCGCTCTCACGTGCACGCACGCACACACTCACACACACGTACGCACACACGCGTGCCCTCACACACACGTAGTTATGTGGATGGTTTTTTGTTTTGTAAAATAAGCTACCGTTTGTTTTCCGTCGAACTTAATGCACTTTTACACCCTTGACTAACAGCAAAATCACACCCCTTCACTGTAGAGGTCCCTAGATATGGAAAAACTTTTAATTCAAATATCGTCTTTTCTCGGACAACTAGCATGTGAAATTCCCTGCCCGCTCCCGGTTTCCTCTAACTGCACCAAAATGCAGAAATTTAAATGTAATGTGAACGAACATCTTGCTTCACAACTCCCCACTTAGGATGCCCCTATAAATATGGCTCCCCTAATTCACAGTAGCTCCTTGCGTCTCGATGGCAGTGTACCCCCTTGTTTGGGGAGGGGGGGGGGAATAAATTTTTTTTTTTTTTTTTTTTAAATGCGCACACAGTTATGTGGATATTTATTTATTTATTTATTTTTTTTTTTTTTTTCGTGAAATAAACGACTTTTTGTTTTCAGTCTAAAATTTAAAAAAAAAAAAAAGTGAGAAAAAATATAAAAAAATATTTTCATCGATTCATTTGAGTGCTTATCAAGATGAGGTCAGGTCACATATGGAAAACGCAATTTCAAATAAAAATTTTTTTTCATACTTACGTATGAGGCAATAATTAGTATACACAAAAAAGAATGGGGAAAATTATCGAGTAGATTTTTAATAAAAAAAATAAAAATCAGTTTTATTGTATTTTGCCGATCGCTATTGATTTATTACGTGTTAATATGAGTTACGTCCCCCTGCTCTCCGTGTGTTTCGCTGTAATCAATGGCGGATCCATAATATACGCTAAGACTGGTTTTTATTTTTATTAAAATTCTACTTGATAATTTTTGCTAATTTTTGGTGTAGATACCTATTTTTGTCTGATACATAAGTATATCAAAGAGTATTCCGGTTAATATATTTGGAACTGCGATTTGCACCTGTGACCATATCTCAAGTATTATTTATTTTTTTAATTATTGATACCAGTTTTCCATTTTTACAAGAAAAGAAATAAGCTTAATTCCTATTTCAATAACGTCAATTATTTTCCGTTAAAATTGGTTTTGGCATCATTTCAAAATCAAATTATTTTTACTTGAACTGTTTTTTTTATTTAAATTTTTTATTTTTATTTTAAAGTTTCTATTTATTTGCCTCCCCACTAGGCAAAGTTAGACACAAAGTCAGTTTTTAATATGGGGGAAATCCAGCTCCCCAAATTGAGGCGCCCTGGATTGGGATATGAATAAAATAAATGGTTCAGTCTAGAAGGATTTATCATCTTCTGACTGAGAACAGCTACTACATTTTGATCCTAGCTCAAAGGCTGAGAAGTAGCGTTTAACAAATTTCATCGTACACGTGAAACACTGTAATGAAAACTTGCCCGGAGAAATATAGTCGCCATCTTTATAAACTAGTCGCGAAGTAGACAAGCTAAGGAAGTACTGATTTGTGGTTTTTTTTTGGTTTTTTTTTGAAAAATTTTCAACAAAGAAAAATGGTAAAATCTTTTTCTTTGATTTTTGTCTTTACACCCCCCCCCCCCCCCCGCCACAATGTTCATTGTCTTTTTCTAGAAAATTATGAACGAGTTATGCGCCCCTTTAGCCTCGGTCTCAGTGTTTAGAAAGATGGCGACTATATTTTTCAGCATATTTTTTATTTCGGCATTTCACATGTACGATGAAATCGATTGCTTTTATTCTAATGATATATATATATATATATGGGAAAATGAAAAAGGAAAACCAAAAAATGGATGTTTTTTATGTGTACATCAACGTTTCGTCTTTATTTATAAGACTTCATCAGGATGATAAAAATAGAGAAAAAATGTCATGCAAGTACAGATACATGTAGGGTAGACATATTGGGAGGAAAAATAAAGTGAAATAATGGCCCCTACTTTTCCTCCCAATATGTCTACCCTACATGTATCTGTACTTGCATGACATTTCTTTCTCTATATTATCATCCTGATGAAGTCTTATAAATAAAGACGAAACGTTGATGTACACATAAAAAACATCCATTTTTTTTGTTTTCCTTTTTCATTTTCCCATCACGTCGGATTACCTTCATCCTTCTCTTCCCATATATATATATATATATATATATATATATATATATATATATATATATATTGTAAAACGCACATTAATCAGGTTTGAAACTTGCCATAACTTAGTTTTTATTTTTGTATAACATAATTTTCGGTAGAAATAATTGGTATTTTTTATTTCACTCAAGTTCACCTGCAACGAGGCGCAATGCCACTGAGGCGTAAGGGGCTACTGAATTCGGGGCATCCTAAGTGGGGAGTTGTGCAGTGAGATGCTTGTTCACATTACATTTAAACTTCTGCATGTTAGTACAGTCAGGGAAACAGGAAGCAGGAAGGGAATTCCAAAGGTTAGCAGTTTCAGGAAAGAAGCTATTAGAGAGTCGAAAGCTCTCCAGCATCTGGTGACCTTACAGTGAACGGATGGGATCTTGCTGACTGACGGCTTGATCGGGGAGTATTTACGTAGCGGGAGCGTTAGTGCAACACGCTCGTCAGAGCACATTCCATTAAAGTACTTGTACAAAAAAACCCTGAAAAATTTAGAAACACATTTCACTGAAAAATTTAGAAACACATTTCACTGAAAAATTTAGAAACACATTTCACTGAATAATTTAGAAACACATTTCACTAAATAATTTAGAAACACATTTCACTGAACAATTTAGAAACACATTTCACTGAAAAATTTAGAAACACATTTCACTGAAAAATTTAGAAACACATTTCACTGAAAAATTTAGAAACACATTTCACTAAATAATTTAGAAACACATTTCACTGAACAATTTAGAAACACATTTCACTGAACAATTTAGAAACACATTTCACTGAAAAATTTAGAAACACATTTCACTGAAAAATTTAGAAACACATTTCACTGAAAAATTTAGAAACACATTTCACTGAAAAATTTAGAAACACATTTCACTGAAAAATTTAGAAACACATTTCACTGAAAAATTTAGAAACACATTTCACTGAAAAATTTAGAAACACATTTCACTGAAAAATTTAGAAACACATTCTACTAAATAATTTAGAAACACATTTCACTAAATAATTTCGGTGACCGAAATAGTTATTAACCAAAATATAAATCTCACAACAAAACCAGGTTTTTCGCTAATCCCAATCTCGAGTCGAAATCAGTCGCCGCCACCAGACCCTAAACCGTTGCTTTCTTCCTGTGCTTATATTTGGAAACTCGGCTATAAATAATGTTTCAAATGATTCAAATCATGACAGATAATCAAGACACAAAAAATCAATATCGATGCAGACCATTTAAAAAAAAAAAAAATGGTTGACTGCTTTTATTTTCTGCTGTACATATCTCATAGAATTTGATTTGATACGAAATTCACTTCCATTTTCTGTTCATCAATTTTGCTTGTAAGGCTGGCGTATGTATGTAGATATGTACTTACATACATAGACTCTGCGTGTTTCGTTTAGAACCGATAATTTATTGGTTCTAAAATATACTTAATCTTTTAGGGGACATTTTTTTTAGATAAATTTCTCGGCACTTTTTTGCATTAGAACCCACGCTAACTTTGACCCTAACCATAACTCTAACTCTAACCCTAACCCCTAACTTCTAACCCTACTTTGACTCTGACCCTAATGACAGGGTCAAAGTTAGCGCAGGTCCTAATGTAAAAAAAAAAAAAAAGCCCCAATTTCTCTTCTATTTTCTGTCCAACGATCATTAAAGTCTTTGTTGTGTTCTTTCTTGTTCGGAATCGTGTTATCGCTTGCTAACTCACTTTCTTTTCATATATTTCTCCGTTACTGCTTCGTATCTTCTTGTCAGCTTCTTCTCGCCGTCGTGTCGTCTCTCCTTCCGTGTCGTCTCTGTGGCTAGAACCCGTTGTTCGTTCGTTATTGTGCGTATAACTTTGTTGAGTTATAGTAAGAAGAATTTAGGTAAGACAAAATCTGGAAATGGATGGAGGTTTATTGAGAGAAAAATATTAAGTAATCACAAGTAGAAATTACACATAATTATGAAGGAGAGAGACAGTTATATTAAACCTAAGTAACTATAGATAGATAGACACAGATCAGTGCCCATCGTCGCGCCTAATTCTCTACAATTTCGCCAGCGACCGTTCAGTTCGAGCTCCCAAACTGGTGTCATTTCAAATCTAATCGTTCTCTCTTGATTTCGGCCAACATGACGTTACATCTGTGGGTCCCTCTCCGCATATCGCTCTCAGCCTTGGCCTTTATTGACTCTACCTGTCAAATCTCACCCTGATATCGGATCACTCTAGAATACACTTGTTTCACGCACGGGCAAGGTTATTGCGACCGTACACATTCACATGTCTATACTAGCAGATCTACGCATCCATTATTCAACGCATTATTTATAATGCTTACATATGCACATATGCATATTTGATGACTGCAATATCTTGTCAATCGAGTGCCACTCCTTCATTCAAAAAAAAAATGTCATTGTCTGAAGGAGTATCGGTACTGAGATTATAATTAAAGAGATCTAGCTTTCTACGACAGCTAGATCCCTCTCTCGGTTTAAAATGCTGAACTCCAGGAACAAGCGAAAGCAAGATAGCCAGTAACAAGTTGAAACTGCACATACACATGTGAGGAGTGGTCTTCCATTTTATTTATTTATTTAAAAAAAATAAAAACTGGGCTATGCACACATCGAAAAAGTCCAACGTAAATAAACATTCCTTAATATAGCACATAGAGTAATATCGTTGTAACCATGCGTTCCTAACATGAATAAATTTGGTGTTTTGACTTTTTTTTTTCTCTTTTTTTTTTATACATTGTGCTTGTTTTACAAATACTTCAATGGATTGTGCTCCGATGAATTGGCTGCTCTGGGGCCCCCTCGTCGTAAGGTCACTAGACCAACTCGACAATCGACTAAATCCCATCCATTCACTGTGGAGGCCCCCAGATGCCGGAGAGCTTTCTGCTCAAATAGCTTCTTTCCCCGTGCTGCTGGCCTCTGGAACTCCCCCCCTGCCCCCTGTTTCCCCGACGGTACTGACATGCAGAAATTTAAAACTAATGTAAACAGACTTCTCGCTGCGCAGATCCCAATTTAAGTTGACCCCCCCAACCCCCAACCCTCTCCCTTTTCTTTCTTCTCAGTAGCCCCTTACATCTACAGTGGCGGCCTGCCTTGTCTGGGGGTGAACTATGTTAAAAAATAAAAAATATAACGTATACAGTATACGTATTTACCTGCTTTTGACTGAGAGCAAAGTGTCAATTTTCCAACACTGGGGGCATTTTAAGTAGAATTGCCCCCTAGAGTAAATGTGGTATTGTGGTGACTGCAATGATTCTTCTACCCAAGAGTAGGATATGTTATCGTAAACATAGGATGACCAACGACCCCCATTTACCCCACTTTTAGTGACCTTGTGCCTAAATAAAGAATTCAAAGTGTAGTATCTGTTCTGGTGCTACACTTCATCTG
>OY744547.1:1513200-1523200 GCA_963556195.1 Sepiola atlantica
AAGTGAAAAATGCGATTCCGACATGAAGAGCGAAAGGGAAGAAGGTGCAGTTTAAAAAAAACAAAGAAAGTAATATGGTGTTATGAGCCTAGTGAAAAAATACATAGTAGTGATCCGCTTTCAATCCCGAGCAACGCCGGGTCGCCCTGCTAATTACTTATACATCGTAATTTTATTTCACGATGTAAACCATTGAAATGGCTGAGTTGATTTCTAAGAAACCGAAATGCATTATGGTGAAATACTTTTTTGTAAACAATATTGTTTAATAGTATTTTATTAAATTGAAACTTTACTCGAGAAATTAAGTGATTCTATTTATCTTCCTCCCACAAGGTAAGATGTGACACAAGGTCGGGAAAGTGGGGGAAAACCAGCGCTCGAGAATTTGAGCACTCTGGTTGTTTAAAAATTGCCTGGGTAGCCCTGTCGGCATTCCCCGGTAGGGGCGCCTCAGACAGTTACTCCTCCCCAAAGAGGGGAGGCAAAGCCTGGGAGGGTGCACCTCCTAGAACTGCGCAGGACTGACAACCCCCAATAGACCGGCGTAAATCCAGACCCAAAGGCCCGTCGATACCAGTCTATTAGGCGGGGTAAAAAACCCGGTACACTCGTATTTAGATTATAAATAACTAATTTAGTCCACAGGGCTGGGAATAAACAAAAAAAGTCACAAAGTGAAAAATGTAATTCTGTGTCTCCGCAAGAGGGACCACCTGACACGGGTGTCATTTAGAATCTCTCTGGGGTTGAAATAGTGAGAGTTTGAATTTCTTGTGTGAAACAAATTCGCCATTAAACTTCCGTTCATATTTTTTTTAAGATTAAAGAAATTGAAATTATTGTTAATGTTTTAAGTAAATATGCATTCTGTTCTACTTATACAGATTTACACCTATGATTCTTTACCCCAACCCCCGAACCTATCACCGGTAATCCTTTCCTTCTTCGCGAGAGCCGACTTCCATTCCATCCCACAAGTTAATAAACTGTATATATTCAAGTTGGTATCTTTTTCGCCATTGTTCATTCAGTTCTGTGAATCATTGACTGATTAAGATAAAAAAAAAATTTAAAAAATGGAGTCTTTCTATTTTTATAATTTTAAGACCCCCCCCCCCCCTCGGCCCGCGGTGTGAGTCATAACCGTAACGAACCGTCGTGTTCTTCTCAGTGTAATCTTTTTTTCTAAAGTCGCTTCTCAACCAATCATAGGATTTTCTTTTGTTAAATTAATTGATTTGAAAGTATTTCAGTTTTTTGTTGTTGTTGTTTTTCTCCTGCAGGGAATCCTCGGGTAGTTTCCAGGACACCCTCTATCTCTGTCTCCCCCTCCCTTCTATCTCCCCTCTATCTCTGTCTCCCCTCTATATCTCTGTCTCCCCCTCTATATCTCTGTCTCCCCCTCTATATCTCTCTCTCCCCTCTATATATCTCTCTCCCCTCTATATATCTCTCTCCCCTCTATATATCTCTCTCCCCTCTATATATCTCTCTCCCCTCTATATCTCTCTCTCCCCTCTATATCTCTCTCTCCCCTCTATATCTCTCTCTCCCCTCTATATATCTCTCTCTCCCCTCTATATATCTGTCTCTCCCCTCTATATATATCTGTCTCTCCCCTCTATATCTCTCTGTCTCTCCCCTCTATATCTCTCTGTCTCTCCCCTCTATATCTCTCTGTCTCTCCCCTCTATATCTCTCTGTCTCTCCCCTCTATATCTCTCTGTCTCTCCCCTCTATATCTCTCTGTCTCTCCCCTCTATATCTCTCTGTCTCTCCCCTCTATATCTCTCTGTCTCTCCCCTCTATATCTCTCTGTCTCTCCCCTCTATATCTCTCTGTCTCTCCCCTCTATATCTCTCTGTCTCTCCCCTCTATATCTCTCTGTCTCTCCCCTCTATATCTCTGTCTTCCTCTGTCCCCCTCTCTCTGTCTTCCTCTGTCCCCCTCTCTCTGTCTTCCTCTGTCCCCCTCTCTCTGTCTTCCTCTGTCCCCCTCTCTCTGTCTTCCTCTGTCCCCCTCTCTCTGTCTTCCTCTGTCCCCCTCTCTCTGTCTTCCTCTGTCCCCCTCTCTCTGTCTTCCTCTGTCCCCCTCTCTCTGTCTTCCTCTGTCCCCCTCTCTCTCTCTCTTCCTCTGTCCCCCTCTCTCTCTCTTCCTCTGTCCCCCCCCCTCTCTCTCTCTTCCTCTGTCCCCCCCTCTCTCTCTCTTCCTCTGTCCCCCCCCTCTCTCTCTCTTCCTCTGTCCCCCCCCTCTCTTTCTTCCTCTGTCCCCCCTCTCTCTCTCTTCCTCTGCCCCCCTCTCTCTCTCTTCCTCTGCCCCCCTCTCTCTCTTCCTCTGCCCCCCCCTCTCTCTTCCTCCCCCCTCTCTCTTCCTCTGTCCCCCCTCTCTTCCTCTGCCCCCCTCTCTTCCCCTGTCCCCCCTCTCTCTTCCTCTGTCCCCCCTCTCTCTTCCTCTGTCCCCCCTCTCTCTTCCTCTGTCCCCCCTCTCTCTTCCTCTGTCCCCACCTCTCTTCCTCTGCCCCCTCTCTTCCTCTGCCCCCTCTCTTCCTCTGCCCCCTCTCTTCCTCTGTCCCCTCTCTCTTCCATCTTCCTCTGTTTCCGCCCTCTCTCTCTTCCTCTGTTTCCGCCCTCTCTCTCTTCCTCTGTTTCCGCCCTCTCTCTCTTCCTCTGTTTCCGCCCTCTCTCTCTTCCTCTGTTTCCGCCCTCTCTCTCTTCCTCTGTTTCCGCCCTCTCTCTCTCTCTTCCTCTGTTTCCGCCCTCTCTCTCTCTCTTCCTCTGTTTCCGCCCTCTCTCTCTCTCTTCCTCTGTTTCCGCCCTCTCTCTCTCTCTTCCTCTGTCTCCCCTCTCTCTCTCTCTTCCTCTGTCTCCCCCCTCTCTCTCTCTTCCTCTGTCTCCCCCCTCTCTCTCTTCCTCTGTCTCCCCCCTCTCTTCCTCTGTCTCTCCCCTCTCTCTCTCTTCCTCCCCCCTCTCTCTCTTCCTCTGTCTCCCCCCTCTCTCTCTCTCTTCCTCTGTCTCTCCCCTCTCTCTCTCTCTTCCTCTGTCTCTCGCTGCCTCTGCCCCCCCCTCTCTCTCTTCCTTTGTCCCCCCCTCTCTCTCTTCCTCTGTCCCACCTCTGTCTCCTCCCCCTCTCTCTGTCTCCTCCCCCTCTCTCTGTCTCCTCCCCCTCTCTCTGTCTCCTCCCCTCTCTGTCTCTGTTTCTTTCTCTCTCTGACAAAAATACTAATATTTTTAATGACTAATTCTCGTGTGTGAAAACTTAGTAAAATTTTCTGATAAATTTGCCAAATTCGTATGCAACCTTTTTTAGTTACATAATGAAAACAAACATCTACTAATTATTCAAATGATTTCAGATTGAATATTCAATTTTCAAACAAATATTCTTTTAAAGTTTTATTTATTAGTGTAGATTTTCATTTTATTTGTGTCAATATAAAATCTATTACACACACACACACACACACACACACACACACACACACACACACACACACACACACACACACACACACACACACACATATATATTACTAGAATTTCCGTTCCAAGACTGGAAAAATGAATACCTCCAAACAGAACCTGTATGCACCATGTGCATGTCTCCTTACGAATATTAAAATCAAGATGTAATTATACTAAACCTTATGTCTAGAATTCTTATTCGAATTTTGATCAAAATCCATTACATGATTTTGATTCTAGAAAATGTCTAAAATTTAGGACTTAGGGGGGGGGGTATTACAAAGCAATTGAAGTTCAGGGAATATTTATTTTTCTGTATTAACGAGTCACAACTTATCAAGGCCGAAAAGCCACTCGAGGATAATGGTCAATGAGTTTGTCAGGTGAAGAGTGAGATAACGTGAGGATTAGTAACAATGGTTGAGACTGACCAGAAATTAGATTATTTAAAAGGACGGCTCAACAAGAATTTGGTGACATTGGACTTGAAAACGAACATGTAGTAGTCAGCTGGGAAGCAGCCCCGTGGTTTGTGTTCTGCGGACGGATAGTTCTTAGAAAAGAAACTTTGCTCATGGAAGTTCCGTTTTGTTTTAGGTACACAGAGGGAGAAAGGGAAATTATTTATGGTAATAAGTTTTTGTAAATGTTTTACGGGGTGGGGGGGGGCACCATAGATTGGAGCTCAGTCGATCACCTACCATGAAAATAACGATGGAGCAGAGAAAGACTAGCAAACTCTCTTCTGTGAGAAAGAGGCTGTAGAGAAGAGGAGAGGACATCCCCCCCCCACTAGATTTCAGAGTCGGTTTTGTACTCTGTCAAGGCAGGAAAGAGTCCTCTGAGCGGCATCTCCCCAGACGTGGCAACAGTATTCGATCTTAGAGCGTATTTAACTCTTATACAGTTAGAGGATTGGGATACCTTCTGGAGCAGTAGAATGATCCAACCATTTTTCCCGCAACCGTAGCAACAGATTTGTATGTAAGTCTTCCATTTGAAGTCTCGAGCGAATGTCAGTCCTAGAAGTTTATCAAATGAGGAGGATCTGTGCTTAATTGGTGTCTAATGACTATAATCAAATTCAATGCAAATCTGAAATTTGAGTTTTCATATTGTGGCCCATAAAAACCCTTTAAAATACCGAGGAGAGTAGAAAGTGACTAACTTGGGTTTACTTTCGTCAGCCTCGTAACTCTCGCTTCTCTTATTTTGCCCTTTAGTCCTCACATTCAATGTGCGATGTTTCTGACAAATGGGGAAGAATTGCTGTTTTCTGGGTTGGAATCTATCAATCTAACACTTACCGTTAGCTAGTTTTTGACCTTAAAGTATTTTTTTTTTTTAGCTCCTTAAATCAAGTGGCTTCATGCCTTGTCTGAAGCGATTTCCATAAGAAAAATAAAACTTTATTAATTGATGTCTAATACCTATTGTTAAAATTTCACAAAAATCTGAGGTATCTGAATCTTCACGAAACCCCCTCCCCCCCCCCCCATTCCCCTTTTGCATAAAACTAAACTGAATATCGCCCGTATTTTGACCCCTTACGGTTAGCAACTATGTCCCCAAATTCATAATGACCAATTAATTAGTTTAGGAGTAAATCCTGTGCATACAAATATCGAGCGGAGGATGCACACCAACGCGTTTCTGGCGTAAAACATCAAGCAGAATTTGGATGTACCTTTCGGTACCCTAACCTTAACCCATACCTTAACTCTGACCCTAATCCTAACTCTGACCCTAACCTTAACCTTTACCCTAACTCTGACCCTAACCTTAACCCTAACTCTGACCCTAACCTTAACCCTAACTCTGACCCTAACCCTTACTCTAACCCTTACCCTTAACCCTAACTCTGACCCTAATCCTAACTCTGACCCTAACCTTAACCCTAACCCTAACTCTGACCCTAACCCTTACTCTAACCCTTACCCTTACCCTTACCCTTAACCCTAACTCTGACCCTAACCTTAACCCTTACCCTAATCCTAACCTTAACCCTAACTCTAAACCTGACCCTAACCCAGTCTTTTGGAACAACCTCTGATTTGTCACGTCTTAATGTCTGCTTCATCTGCAGCCATCAATATTTCTGCAACAACGCCTGACGATCCTGCAGCCTTACCCTTCTTAATTTTACTCCCAGCTTTCCATACTGTTTCTTTTTCAATTCTTAAAACTGAAGCAGAAACGCTTCTGCAATTTCTAGATTTCGCCATCCCATGAAAACTCTGTATTCAACACTTTTTAATACAATCATTTTCTAGCAGCCCTCTTGTCCTGTTGATTTGTTGTTACCACTCCATTGTCATTTCGACTCCAACAATATCCATATTTGTCTTTGCCATCTGTTTAGCTATTTTGAATACTTGTCCCTTTTGCTCATCCCTTCATAGTATATCCGTAAATCTAGCTTGCTCAGCCTCCACATTAGCTTTGTAGGTTGCTCAGCCTCCATCTTAGCATTGTAGGTTGCTCAGCCTCCATCTTAGCTTTGTAGGTTGCTCAGCCTCCATCTTAGCTTTGTAGGTTGCTCAGCCTCCACCTTAGCTTTGTAGGTTGCTCAGCCTCCACCTTAGCTTTGTAGGTTGCTCAGCCTCCACCATAGCTTTGTAGGTTGCTCAGCCTCCACCTTAGCTTTGTAGGTTGCTCAGCCTCCATCTTAGCTTTGTAGGTTGCTCAGCCTCCACCTTAGCTTTGTAGGTTGCTCAGCCTCCACCATAGCTTTGTAGGTTGCTCAGCCTCCACCTTAGCTTTGTAGGTTGCTCAGCCTCCATCTTAGCTTTGTAGGTTGCTCAGCCTCCACCTTAGCTTTGTAGGTTGCTCAGCCTCAACCATAGCTTTGTAGGTTGCTCAGCCTCCACCTTAGCTTTGTAGGTTGCTCAGCCTCCACCATAGCTTTGTAGGTTGCTCAGCCTCCACCTTAGCTTTGTAGGTTGCTCAGCCTCCACCTTAGCTTTGTAGGTTGCTCAGCCTCCACCTTAGCTTTGTAGGTTGCTCAGCCTCCACCATAGCTTTGTAGGTTGCTCAGCCTCCACCTTAGCTTTGTAGGTTGCTCAGCCTCCATCTTAGCTTTGTAGGTTGCTCAGCCTCCACCTTAGCTTTGTAGGTTGCTCAGCCTCCACCATAGCTTTGTAGGTTGCTCAGCCTCCACCTTAGCTTTGTAGGTTGCTCAGCCTCCATCTTAGCTTTGTAGGTTGCTCAGCCTCCACCTTAGCTTTGTAGGTTGCTCAGCCTCAACCATAGCTTTGTAGGTTGCTCAGCCTCCACCTTAGCTTTGTAGGTTGCTCAGCCTCCACCTTAGCGTTGTAGGTTGCTCAGCCTCCACCGTAGCTTTGTAGGTTGCTCAGCCTCCATCTTAGCTTTGTAGGTTGCTCAGCCTCCACCTTAGCTTTGTAGGTTGCTCAGCCTCCACCATAGCTTTGTAGGTTGCTCAGCCTCCACCATAGCTTTGTAGGTTGCTCAGCCTCCACCATCGCTTTGTAGGTTGCTCAGCCTCCACCATAGCTTTGTAGGTTGCTCAACCTCAACCATAGCTTTGTAGGTTGCTCAGCCTCAACCATAGCTTTGTAGGTTGCTCAGCCTCCACCATAGCTTTGTAGGTTGCTCAGCCTCCACCATAGCTTTGTAGGTTGCTCAGCCTCCACCATAGCTTTGTAGGTTGCTCAACCTCCACCTTAGCTTTGTAGGTTGCTCAACCTTCACCTTAGCTTTGTAGGTTGCTCAGCCTCCACCATAGCTTTGTAGGTTGCTCAGCCTCCACCATAGCTTTGTAGGTTGCTCAGCCTCCACCATCGCTTTGTAGGTTGCTCAGCCTCCACCTTAGCTTTGTAGGTTGCTCAGCCTCCACCATAGCTTTGTAGGTTGCTCAGCCTCAACCATAGCTTTGTAGGTTGCTCAGCCTCAACCATAGCTTTGTAGGTTGCTCAGCCTCCATCTTAGCTTTGTAGGTTGCTCAGCCTCCACCTTAGCTTTGTAGGTTGCTCAGCCTCCACCTTAGCTTTGTAGGTTGCTCAGCCTCCACCTTAGCTTTGTAGGTTGCTCAGCCTCCACCTTAGCTTTGTAGGTTGCTCAGCCTCCACCTTAGCTTTGTATGTTGCTCAACCTTCACCTTAGCTTTGTAGGTTGCTCAACCTTCACCTTAGCTTTGTAGGTTGCTCAGCCTCCACCATAGCTTTGTAGGTTGCTCAGCCTCCACCATCGCTTTGTAGGTTGCTCAGCCTCCACCATCGCTTTGTAGGTTGCTCAGCCTCCACCTTAGCGTTGTAGGTTGCTCAGCCTCCACCTTAGCGTTGTAGGTTGCTCAGCCTCCACCTTAGCGTTGTAGGTTGCTCAGCCTCCACCATAGCTTTGTAGGTTGCTCAGCCTCCACCTTAGCTTTGTAGGTTGCTCAGCCTCCACCTTAGCTTTGTAGGTTGCTCAGCCTCCACCTTAGCTTTGTAGGTTGCTCAGCCTCCACCTTAGCTTTGTAGGTTGCTCAGCCTCCACCTTAGCTTTGTAGGTTGCTCAGCCTCCACCTTAGCTTTGTAGGTTGCTCAGCCTCCACCTTAGCTTTGTAGGTTGCTCAGCCTCCACCTTAGCTTTGTAGGTTGCTCAGCCTCCACCTTAGCTTTGTATGTTGCTCAGCCTTCACCTTAGCTTTGTAGGTTGCTCAGCCTCCACCTTAGCTTTGTAGGTTGCTCAGCCTCCACCTTAGCTTTGTAGGTTGCTCAGCCTCCACCTTAGCTTTGTAGGTTGCTCAGCCTCCACCTTAGCTTTGTAGGTTGCTCAGCCTCCACCTTAGCTTTGTATGTTGCTCAACCTTCACCTTAGCTTTGTAGGTTGCTCAGCCTCCACCATAGCTTTGTAGGTTGCTCAGCCTCCACCATAGCTTTGTAGGTTGCTCAGCCTCCACCTTAGCTTTGTAGGTTGCTCAGCCTCCACCATAGCTTTGTAGGTTGCTCAGCCTCCACCATAGCTTTGTAGGTTGCTCAGCCTAAACCTTAGCTTTGTAGGTTGCTCAGCCTCCACCTTAGCTTTGTAGGTTGCTCAGCCTCCACCTTAGCTTTGTAGGTTGCTCAGCCTCCACCTTAGCTTTGTAGGTTGCTCAGCCTCCACCTTAGCTTTGTATGTTGCTCAGCCTTCACCTTAGCTTTGTAGGTTGCTCAGCCTCCACCTTAGCTTTGTAGATTGCTCAGCCTCCACCTTAGCTTTGTAGGTTGCTCAGCCTCCACCTTAGCTTTGTAGGTTGCTCAGCCTCCACCTTAGCTTTGTAGGTTGCTCAGCCTAAACCTTAGCTTTGTAGGTTGCTCAGCCTCCACCTTAGCTTTGTAGGTTGCTCAGCCTAAACCTTAGCTTTGTAGGTTGCTCAGCCTCCACCTTAGCTTTGTAGATTGCTCAGCCTCCACCTTAGCTTTGTAGGTTGCTCAGCCTAAACCTTAGCTTTGTAGATTGCTCAGCCTAAACCTTAGCTTTGTAGGTTGCTCAGCCTCCACCTTAGCTTTGTAGGTTGCTCAGCCTAAACCTTAGCTTTGTAGGTTGCTCAGCCTCCACCTTAGCTTTGTAGGTTGCTCAGCCTCCACCTTAGCTTTGTAGGTTGCTCAGCCTAAACCTTAGCTTTGTAGATTGCTCAGCCTCCACCTTAGCTTTGTAGGTTGCTCAGCCTAAACCTTAGCTTTGTAGGTTGCTCAGCCTCCACCTTAGCTTTGTAGATTGCTCAGCCTCCACCTTAGCTTTGTAGGTTGCTCAGCCTCCACCTTAGCTTTGTAGATTGCTTTTCTTGCTGCCCTCTTTGTCATCAGATACATTTTATCCCTAAACCGTTTCTCCGCTCACTTCATTTCTGCTTTTCTTTGATACACTTCTAAACTTCCACATTTCACCATGTCACCCTATATCCTTTGAATCCTTTTGTCCACTCACAAATCTGTTCCGTTGCCTCTGCACGGTTCTATAACAATAAAATCAAGATCAAACCGCAAACGTTGGCGTCTCGATGGGTAGCCACTGTTTACCTGCATGAGTACACTGCACTGGCCATGACTGTTCCGCACGTTGTGTCGGAGCTAAGTCGTCGTCCGACTCAGTCAGTGCTGCAACAGAAAATCCTCGTTCCAAGTTCGGCCACGCGTCCAGCGTCAAGTTCGGCCACGCGTCCAGCGTCAAGTTCGGCCACGCGTCCAGCGTCGAGTTCGGCCACGCGTCCAGCGTCGAGTTCGGCCACGCGTCCAGCGTCGAGTTCGGCCACGCGTCCAGTTTATAAACAAGTAACGAGTTTAATTGTTGGAGGTTACAAAAGAAACTTGTGTCCCCAGGTTGAATGGCAGACTTGCAAAATAAGACTTTTGTCCTCCGACCCCAAAAAAGATAAGTCCAATCAGAGCAATCCTTTAGCTAAGAGCCCCAATGGTCCCATCTTGCCTGGAGAGGCACTCAGCTCCAAAATGGCAGACAATGAATCGGCTGCTTTTTTCCCGACCTCACTAATGAGTATTGATTTACTCCTCTCCAGGAGTTAGGCACAAGGCCAGTTTTTATCTTACTCCCACAAG
>OY744547.1:1530700-1553745 GCA_963556195.1 Sepiola atlantica
AATACTGGATGAATTTGGATAAGTTTTGGTGTACAGTCTTTTCAGCTACCACGTAAATACATAAAAAAGTTGATACATTTCTTAAGCTATTTTTTAAAGAGAGGCCTAACGTGTCATTGTGAAACTGCAGAAGCGCCAATTTCATGTGGATGTTTCGTTAACTCTTGGCTTGTAGCGAGCGGAACTCTCCTAAAATGAAAACAAAAAATGTTAAATGCACAAGTGCCAAAATCAATTCTGTGTGGTGAGTTAGGGAGTGTTTTTGTTTTTTACCCGAACTTAGAGTTAGTGACAGTTAAGGGAGGGCATGTCATATGTCATAGATATATATACACACACACACACACACATATATATATATATATATATATATATATATATATATATATAATGTCAAGTTATTACAATCCGCCATTTCTTAGAAATGTCCCTTGACCCTTTGGTATTTCGTAGAAAGTTATGTCCTATCTGAGAAACTGTTGGCCCGGAAATCGGTGAGCATGTAACGTTATAAATTCATATGCGAAACCTGGCGTTTAGAATTAGGGTTAAATGAAGATCCCCATGCAATCCTACCCCAAGCAGACCCCACAATAAGCTTGTATTACTTTGGATAAAAAATACTCTAGATAACGTAGTTTCAGACTACGTATGGTGAGGGGGGGGGGGAGAGTCCATCTCCATTTTCAAATTGTAAATATAACAAAGTTGTCCGGCAATGCAGAGCACGCCATATTATTGTGGTGTCCTCTCTGACGAAATAAAATTCTTATCCAACTACTTTTGAATAAGTTTTAGACCCGCAAAACTACGTGCATTCTATCTCCATGTTCAACTTATTTAATAAAATAAAGTTGTCTTGCGTGAACGCAGACCTCACAATGTTATTTTGCGTACATTATGATCAAAATGAAATATACGTATCCGAGTACCCTGGCTAATGCAGTTTCAGATCATAGATTATGTAGAGGGGGGGGGGTATTTACAAAACCCAAGGAGCAGTTCACGAACTACAACACACACACACACAAACACATTAGTAGAATACCCGTTCTCGGACGGGTATAAGCAATAAATATAGCATGAGGGTTAAAATATGATATTTTCTTTCTTTGGGGTGTATGGTACAGTTTTGGTACCTTATCTAACTTATTGTAAAAGTTATTGGGGGGGGGGGACACATCACCTAAATGGTAAGTTTACAAAAAATATGTTCCCATGTTACTCACCGTGTTGCCGAGAATATATATTCCAAAATTCATAACGATTCTTTCCTGAGTTTAGGGGGGGGGGTGTACAGGGTGATCTAACTTTATATAGAGAGAAGAGATAAAGAAATGAAATACTAAACGCTGTCTAATAAGAAATTAAACGTTGTCTATATAATTATAGACAGGAAGTAAACACTGTCTATATAACTAATAAGCAGGTGATAGGACTAGTGGTAAAATTGTCGTTTCTCCACCAAATAAATCGTCTGCAGTTTTCTGATTTTTTAATTTTTTTTTTGGTTCGATCTCACGAACGAGTAAGTAAACCCTCAATAAATTGTTTTGGACTAATTTACCAACTGTATTTCCTTTTAAAATAATTAAAGGTAAATTTTAAATTAGTCAAAAACAATTTATTTGGGTTTACTTACTCATTTTGTGATGTCGGAAAACTGTAGCCGGTTTATTGTCCGCCGTTTTGGTTGGGAAGCGACAATTTTACCACAATGTCTACATAGGTGATAGGAATGAAAAACAAAACAAAAAAACATTAAACAGAAATGTATATTGATTCTACCCCAACGCGCATATACACAACATCTCATAAAGAGTACTGTTCACCTCGGATCGGATTATGAAACTTATTCAATCGTTGCACGTTTTTTCTTTTTTCTTTTTCTTTTTCTTTTGTTTATTCGGTACATATTCGATGGTTGTTGGGTCCCAAAACGGGTAGAGAGGGGGGGGGGGTTACCCGTCGGTCGCCAATTTTCTGATGAACAACATTTTTGTATCATCGCCATCCTCCGTTCTTCTTTCTGTGTTTGTTTGTAGATCTAAAAACATTAATCTGCTTTTTTTGACCTGCACTGACAGACCCAATAAATACGTTTTTGTTTCTTTCTTCCTTCCTTGTTTTTCGTGTTTGGGGGGAGTAAGAGGGGGAGGGGGGCGGGATGGAAGGCGAGTTCGTGTGTGGCTTTTATGCGTGTTCTTCGTCGAGAGCGGTTGGCTGTTGGTTGGTAGTAGCCATTGAGCCACGTGATGACGAGAGGGCAGAGATGATGGAGGAGGAAGAAGAAGAAGAGGAAGAAGGACCCGCGAAATCAGTCTGACCTAATTAAGCTGCAAAGGCAGTTTTTCTCCTCCAAAACTTGCTTTGTCTTCTCTCCTCTTGTCGCGTCTCTGCTCTCCCCTCCTCCCCTCTCTCTCCCCATCTCTCTGTCTCTCCACTTCTGCGATCTCTCTGTCTCTCCTCACTTGTGCCGTCTCTCGTCACGTGTGCCGTCTCTCGTCACGTGTGCCGTCTCTCTCTCTCTCTCGTCATTTGTGCCGTCTCTCTCTGTCTCTCGTCACTTGTGCCGTCTCTCTCTGTCTCTCGTCACTTGTGCCGTCTCTCTCTGTCTCTCGTCACGTGTGCCGTCTCTCTCTCTCTCTCGTCATTTGTGCCGTCTCTCTCTGTCTCTCGTCACTTGTGCCGTCTCTCTCTGTCTCTCGTCACTTGTGCCGTCTCTCTCTGTCTCTCGTCACGTGTGCCGTATCTCTCTCTCTCTCGTCATTTGTGCCGTCTCTCTCTGTCTCTCGTCACTTGTGCCGTCTCTCTCTGTCTCTCGTCACGTGTGCCGTATCTCTCTCTCTCTCGTCATTTGTGCCGTCTCTCTCTCTCTCTCGTCATTTGTGCCGTCTCTCTCTGTCTCTCGTCACTTGTGCCGTCTCTCTCTGTCTCTCGTCACGTGTGCCGTCTCTCGTCACGTGTGCCGTATCTCTCTCTCTCTCGTCATTTGTGCCGTCTCTCTCTGTCTCTCGTCACTTGTGCCGTCTCTCTCTGTCTCTCGTCACTTGTGCCGTCTCTCTCTGTCTCTCGTCACTTGTGCCGTCTCTCTCTCTCTCTCGTCACTTGTGCCGTATCTCTCTCTCTCTCGTCATTTGTGCCGTCTCTCTCTGTCTCTCGTCACTTGTGCCGTCTCTCTCTGTCTCTCGTCACTTGTGCCGTCTCTCGTCACGTGTGCCGTCTCTCTCTCTCTCTCGTCATTTGTGCCGTCTCTCTCTGTCTCTCGTCACTTGTGCCGTCTCTCTCTGTCTCTCGTCACTTGTGCCGTCTCTCTCTGTCTCTCGTCACTTGTGCCGTCTCTCTCTCTCTCTCGTCACTTGTGCCGTATCTCTCTCTCTCTCGTCATTTGTGCCGTCTCTCTCTGTCTCTCGTCACTTGTGCCGTCTCTCTCTGTCTCTCGTCACTTGTGCCGTCTCTCTCTGTCTCTCGTCACTTGTGCCGTCTCTCTCTGTCTCTCGTCACTTGTGCCGTCTCTCTCTGTCTCTCGTCACTTGTGCCGTCTCTCGTCACGTGTGCCGTCTCTCTCTCTCTCTCGTCACTTGTGCCGTATCTCTCTCTCTCTCGTCATTTGTGCCGTCTCTCTCTGTCTCTCGTCACTTGTGCCGTCTCTCTCTGTCTCTCGTCACTTGTGCCGTCTCTCTCTGTCTCTCGTCACTTGTGCCGTCTCTCTCTGTCTCTCGTCACTTGTGCCGTCTCTCTCTGTCTCTCGTCACTTGTGCCGTCTCTCTCTGTCTCTCGTCACTTGTGCCGTCTCTCTCTGTCTCTCGTCACTTGTGCCGTCTCTCTCTGTCTATCGTCACTTGTGCCGTCTCTCTCTGTCTCTCGTCACTTGTGCCGTCTCTCTCTGTCTCTCGTCACTTGTGCCGTCTCTCTCTCTCTCTCGTCACTTGTGCCGTATCTCTCTCTCTCTCGTCATTTGTGCCGTCTCTCTCTGTCTCTCGTCACTTGTGCCGTCTCTCTCTGTCTCTCGTCACTTGTGCCGTCTCTCGTCACGTGTGCCGTCTCTCTCTCTCTCTCGTCATTTGTGCCGTCTCTCTCTGTCTCTCGTCACTTGTGCCGTCTCTCTCTGTCTCTCGTCACTTGTGCCGTCTCTCTCTGTCTCTCGTCACTTGTGCCGTCTCTCTCTCTGTCTCGTCACTTGTGCCGTATCTCTCTCTCTCTCGTCATTTGTGCCGTCTCTCTCTGTCTCTCGTCACTTGTGCCGTCTCTCTCTGTCTCTCGTCACTTGTGCCGTCTCTCTCTGTCTCTCGTCACTTGTGCCGTCTCTCTCTGTCTCTCGTCACTTGTGCCGTCTCTCTCTGTCTCTCGTCACTTGTGCCGTCTCTCGTCACGTGTGCCGTCTCTCTCTCTCTCTCGTCACTTGTGCCGTATCTCTCTCTCTCTCGTCATTTGTGCCGTCTCTCTCTGTCTCTCGTCACTTGTGCCGTCTCTCTCTGTCTCTCGTCACTTGTGCCGTCTCTCTCTGTCTCTCGTCACTTGTGCCGTCTCTCTCTGTCTCTCGTCACTTGTGCCGTCTCTCTCTGTCTCTCGTCACTTGTGCCGTCTCTCTCTGTCTCTCGTCACTTGTGCCGTCTCTCTCTCTCTCTCTCGTCACTTGTGCCGTATCTCTCTCTCTCTCGTCATTTGTGCCGTCTCTCTCTGTCTCTCGTCACTTGTGCCGTCTCTCTCTGTCTCTCGTCACTTGTGCCGTCTCTCTCTGTCTCTCGTCACTTGTGCCGTCTCTCTCTGTCTCTCGTCACTTGTGCCGTCTCTCTCTGTCTCTCGTCACTTGTGCCGTCTCTCGTCACGTGTGCCGTCTCTCTCTCTCTCTCGTCACTTGTGCCGTATCTCTCTCTCTCTCGTCATTTGTGCCGTCTCTCTCTGTCTCTCGTCACTTGTGCCGTCTCTCTCTGTCTCTCGTCACTTGTGCCGTCTCTCTCTGTCTCTCGTCACTTGTGCCGTCTCTCGTCACGTGTGCCGTCTCTCTCTGTCTCTCGTCATTTGTGCCGTCTCTCTCTGTCTCTCGTCACTTGTGCCGTCTCTCTCTGTGTCTCTCGTCACGTGTGCCGTCTCTCGTCACGTGTGCCGTCTCTCGTCACGTGTGCCGTCTCTCTCTGTCTCTCGTCATTTGTGCCGTCTCTCTCTCTGTCTCTCGTCATTTGTGCCGTCTCTCTCTGTCTCTCGTCACTTGTGCCGTCTCTCGTCACGTGTGCCGTCTCTCGTCACGTGTGCCGTCTCTCGTCACGTGTGCCGTCTCTCTCTGTCTCTCGTCATTTGTGCCGTCTCTCTCTCTCTGTCTCTCGTCATTTGTGCCGTCTCTCTGTGTCTCTCGTCACTTGTGCCGTCTCTCGTCACGTGTGCCGTCTCTCTCTCTCTCTCTCTCTCTCGTCACTTGTGCCGTCTCTCGTCACGTGTACCGTCTCTCTCTCTCTCTCTCTCTCTCTCGTCACGTGTGCCGTCTCTCTCTGTCTCTCGTCACGTGTACCGTCTCTCTCTGTCTCTCGTCACTTCTGTTTTCTCTCTCGTCACTTCCGCCTTCCTGATATACACACTAGAATTAGGGTAGTGCGGTCGTTATGGGTGTTGGCTGTTGGTTTGGCATACTAGGTTCAAGTTCTATCGGGGCAACTGCATCACGTTTATTCATACCTTTGGGAAATTGATTCTCTTTCCCTCAACTATGGATTAAATAGTAGTGTAGACTAGACTCTCAAGCCTTGCTTGTGCAACTAGTCTTGAAGAAGAAAAAAAAACCCTTAAGTAACACTTGTTTATACCGGCATATTTTCTGCTCACCTTGGACTTAAGAAATGCTGGTTGGGATTGCGTACCCCTTGCTTCACTATAGATTCCTTTAGCTGACACCCTTACCGGACTATGCATTGTCTGAATGAGGCATCTTCTGCCCAAAACGGCCGTAGTTTTGAACCAGCAGCCCACACACCCTGTAGCTGTTATGTTTTCTTCAAAAATAATCATGCTGAGGAAGTCTTACAATAAAGACGAAACGTAATACGATTAAACTTGACCTGATTACCAAAAGTACCCACATATTCTGATATGTCTGTGATAGTGTCCCCAGTACTAATGTGAACTGTCAGCCTCTTCAGTTCTGTTGCTATTATCATTTAAAACAGGATCTTTGTCCGTAGACTTCAATGCTCTCGCCTTTTCCACTACGTTTTTTTTAATGACGAGTGATTCATCACCTCCATCATATATATATAAAAAATATATATATAAAAAAAAGAAAAGAAAAATGGACGTAATCTTTTTGTTTAATAGTCAATCAATATCATTTGTTGTTTTCGTTTTGTTTTTTTTCTTTTTTTAATTTTTGATATCTCGTTTTCACCGTCCCCACCCTCCCTTTTGTTGGGGGGTGCGGAGGGCAATGGGGATTCTTTACCATCATCCTCCTTAAATCGAGGCGTGTTTCAGCATTTCTGAATAAAAATCAACATTCAGTTGGTCATCGCAGAATTGAGTCATAGATAGGTTTCGTTTTTTTTCTTTTCTTTCCTTAACTTGACAACGCGCAATATGAACATTTGGTGTTTTACTTTCACGACAATATCAAAAAATATTTAAAGAAATGTATAAACTTTGTTATGTACTTAGGTGGTAGATGAAAAAAAGACTACACTAAGAATTACGCAAATTCATAATGTTTTTTTCTTTTTTTTTTCTTCTTATAATAAATATAAGAAAAAAAAAGAAAAAAACATTATCTTATGTATCTGTAGACATTTATACTTACTTATTATTATTTACCTGGCACTTTTTGCTGCTAGGAAGAAAGTGTAGTATCTGTTCCGATGGATACTGCACCCCATAGACTGGTATTGTCTTGGCCTTCGGGTCTTGATTTACGCCCGTCTATGGGAACTGTCCTGTGCAGTTCTAGGAGGTGCACCCTCCCAGGCTTTGCCTTCTCACTCTTTGAGAAGGGGTTAGTTTATTGCTAAACGCCTGAGGCGCCCCTATCGGGGAATGCTGACAGGACTGCCCAGGCAATTTTTAAAAGTACCAAGTACTCTTCCTCTAGAGTGCGCAATTCCCACTTTCCGACCTTGTGTCACATTCTACTTTGTGGGAAGTAGATAAATAGGTGCTTACTTAGTAGGCAAGGGAGATAACTCAAATTTTGTTTTCAGGAAAAGTGAAAATGGCGGCCGATAGATAAAATCGTTTTTTATTTTTAATTAATAAATACTGGATGAATTTGCATAATTTTATTTCAGCTACCACGTAAGTCCATAACAAAGTTTATATATTTCTTTAGTTATTTTATTTTATTTTCTTTTAAGAGGTCTAACATGTCGTGACGAAGTACCGAACATTTTTGGTTGCATCCTCGCGTCTCTAAGTGGAGGCTTGGTCTGTGCGTCCTTCAGTCTGTGAAATGTCCAGATTGAACGAACGCGTCTTACGTGTCCAGGCATCTATAGGCTTTGCCCCTATTTGCTTGCGTCCCCTACGAAGGCAAGGTTTGACCGACAGCTTTGGAAGCTATTTACTTTTTATTTCTGCTCCCTGGAACAACCTGACAGGGGAGGTCGTGATGATGTTTACCATATCCAGGTTTAAAGTCGCCTTAGGAAAAAAAATTTAAACGTGTTCATAGAGAATGGTAGTTTGCTTGAAGCATTGCTGGGAATTGTAATAAATGCATTAAGAAGGCTGAAGACGATGCACAATGAATTATGGGATATGTATTCTAGGCAACAGGGTATGTAATGTGGGCACAACCTACCATTCAAATATTTCAGATTTGCATGAAATTTGATCCATAGTCATTAGATTCCCTGAATTTTAATTTATTCTTCAGACACCTTAAGCCTTAAAATTTAGAATCAAAAGCATTTAATAGATTTTGATCAAAATTGAAATAAGGATTCTAGACATAAGGTTTAGTAGAATTATATGTTGATTTTAATCTTCGTAAGGGGACATCAAAGTGGTGCAAAACTGTTCTGTTCGAGAAATTAATTTTACTCGTCCTGGGACGGGTATTTTTCTCTCGTGTGTGTGTGTGTGTGTATATATATGTGTGTGTGTGTATATATATATATATATATGTGCGTGTATATATATATATATATATATATATGTGTGTATATAGATTTAGATTTTTCACTTATAAAATAGATCATTCAGTGAAGACCGGGGTTGTGCCAATAAAAACAAGCTCGATGATACTCGATTACAGAGTACAGAGCATTTATATGTGATTTTATGAAGGCTTACCAAAGCATTTCTTTCATGACACCAATGATCACCATTAAAAGATATTTTTTTTTTTTTTTACAAATATTATTTATTCAAATTAAATGTTTTTTCCTACACGTGTTTCACTACCAAGCAGTTACTTGCTTGGCAGATCATCAGGAAAAATAAATGTCTGGAATACTGGTTTCAACTGCCGACAATACACAATGTGGCGTTGCAATAGTTGAGGTCACTTAAGAAGAGAAGAGGAAAAAAATAAAAATAAAAGTTAAAATTAAAAAACAAGGAAGAACAACGATAAAAAAAGGAAAGTCCTAGAAAAGTCTTAGAAAAGTAGCTCGTGCATTATTTCTTCCACCAAGCCAACAAGCAAATAATCGGTCCCAAATACATTAAAAAAAACAAAAAAACGGAACAATGTGCGATAATACACTTTCACGTCGGCCGGCACAATGATGAATAAATCCCCCCCCCCCCAAAAAAAAAAAGAACTAAATCATTCAAGATACCGCTCACAAGTTACCATTCCAATCCAATGATAGTATGGGAATTCTAAATCCAACTTCTCACAAAGAAAAGTCAACATAAATGTTCGTCCGAGTTCGAAGAGCCTTATTTCAATGGCTGATTTCTTACCCTTCGAAACAAACACACGACGAGTTGAATGTCAATCTCGCAGAAAACTCCCTTATATTAAGAAAAAATCTTAATTAGTAGATAGAAACTATTTATTCAAAATACTGTTTCTAAAAATATTTATTATAATAGAAATTAATTATCTAGTGTCTGGGACGTCATTTCACATTTTGGGAAAATATCCTGCATTTAATTAACTGCCGAATTATCGTTTTGTTGTTTAACGAAGCGAAAAAAGCCTATCCCGCAGAATTTGTTTTTAAAAGATTATTCATATATCAAAAATAAAATGTTATTATAAAAAAGTTTTCTACAAAAATCTAGTTATTATTTTAAATCATTTAAAATATTTCCTTAACGGCTGTGTCTGTTTGCAACTCTCTGTGGAGAATATTATTCTATATTCCATAAATAAATGTTACTACGGAATATCGTTATCAGAAATCTATTTTCTATTTTGAAAAAAACTTTTTTAATGGACCGGGTTATTTTTTTGGCCAACTTTACGAGAAAATATCACTCTAACTCGTTAAATGACAGGAAACTTTGTTATTACTAATTTAAAATCCCGTACAAAATACTTTTTATAATAAAAATCCAATTGTTTCTATTTTTAGAAATTAAGTCCGTGTCGGCATGCATGTTTTTAAAATTATTTTTTCCTTAATTATTTTTTCCCCATTCCTGCCACCCATAGTTTTATTTAATTTAATCTAATTAAAAACTAATTTAATTTAATTTAACCTAATTTAATTAAAAAGTGATAGCATCCAGGTTGCTATTTCTTATTTTTCACTTAAAATTACTTGAAATTCCCAATGCATTTCGTATAATATATCTATTTCTGAGAATAAATTGTGATTTATTATTTATTATTCCACTATCTTTTTATATGTAACAAAATTTCCCCCCTCTATTCTGCTGAATAAGTATTTACTATAGTTGACTATCAATGGGCCTTATTCCGATAGAATATTCCTACCTTATCACCCCCAACCTAAGTCTCGAGCCTCCGCTAATAATTGAATCAAGACATATCTTAGCATAAGTACGTGTTACTAATTCTCATCCTCTATATTATACACTAATTATTGCCTCAGGAAGGGTCCATCCTGCCTATCTCTGCTGTAAGTTTATACTTCCCCCAATTCCCCTCCTATCCAGGTTTTAGGCTTGATAACAGGTAACGGTTTCTATGCAGACAGCATTGTAGTATTTCCTGTCTAGCGTTCAGTAAATTATCTCTAACTTGGAAAGAGATCGAACCTTCGATATTGATGTCTATAGTCCAGCGTTCTACCACTGGACCAAAGTCGCTCCGTCTAGAAATATGTACGATTTTTATCACCTAAATATTCAATGTATTTTTATGTAATTATTTTTATTGATGATTGCAGCGTTCGTTGTTTTTTTGCTTATTATTATTTCGATTGTTTCACTTCCTAAGTGATTAAGATGCAGAAAATTGCATTATTAGTCGTCATTAACTTCATAGGACCTTTTTTTCGTTAATATATATTTTATTATTTATTTTATACGTACATAAAAGTAATCCATGGACACATGTTTCTGGCTCACAGCGGTGATCAGCATGGCTAACTTATATATATATATATATATATATATATATATATGTATATATATATATATATACTTATTAATGACAATATATGTATTACCATTTTATGGCGTATTAGTGGGTTCCCCCACATGTGAGTTTGCTCTTTTCTTTGTTTTTTGTTTGTTTTCACCCAAAAATGAAACCACTGTATATTGTAGGTTTTTTCAAGACACTTTAATCCAAGAACATTTTACTCTTTGTAAATTTTTCTGATGATTTTGTAATGTTGCAGAGACGATATTGAAATAAAAATGTTGTTTGGCACAAGACAATTGAAACGGACCGTAAAAAATATATCTCACAGAAATGTTATGTTTTTTTGAAATGTGAAAAAATAAAAATAAAAATAAAATAAAATAAAAACATGGTTATTGGAATATAATATGAACCTGAATTATATATATATATATATAAGTTAATCCAACAAAAGATATAAGAGGCAACTAATATCTTTAATTAGTGAACATCCGGATAAAACTGAAGCTCAATATACTGGATAGAGCATTAATAGCATAATATAAAATGAAATAATAAAATAAGGTGGGAATCAAATTTTATTAGAATTCAATGTTCAGGCAAAATACCTTTCAATTTTTTATTTTATTACCTGCAGTAATGTCATTGCGGTAATGGTCCTCTGAGTAGAAGAATTTTCTTTGAAAACTCATGAGTTAAGGACTTTAAGGTACTTTGCCTGAACATTGAATTCTAATAAAATTTGATTCGCACCTTATTTTATTATTTCATTTTATATTATGCTATATATATATGTGTGTGTGTTTAATAGGCCTAAACCTTTCCCAACCATATTGTTGTTCCTCATCAAAGGGCAGTTAATAGTGTGGGAATATTTCATTTCCTTTTGTCCTTGCTATAATTTATTTTCTAAAACATCGCATTCTCGGGTCAAATATCAACTTCACAACTTATAACATTTTTTTTTAAATTTAAAATTGTTTCTTTTTCTTTTCTTTTAAAATGTCACATTTTTTGACAACTCTTTTATTTAACCCCCCCCCCCCTTAATTTCTGGACAATTTAGTATTTCTGGTTTTGTTTTATATTTATTCATTTTTTTTTTTTTTTTTATCTCTGAAACTTTTTGAATCCTTTTTTATTTTTTTTAGTTGTAATTTTTATGGTTGTATTTTGAAGAAAACAAACAAGTTTATTAAATAAGAATGGTTTTATAATCTTCACTTTATAATAAAGGTCAATGTGTATTTATTTGTGTGTGTGTGTGTATTCATATTAGAATAATACCTGTCCCAGGACAGGTAAAATAATTTTCCAGAACAGGTTTGCACCACTTTTATGTCTCCTTACGAAGATTAAAATCAAGATATAATGATACTAAACCTTATTTTGAGAATCCTTATTCTAACTTTGATCAAAATCCATTACATAATTTTGATTTTAAAAATGTCTAAAATTGAAGGTTTATGCTTAACGGGTCATAAAACGAAATTGAAATTCAGGGAATCTTGCTTAATTGGTGTCTAATGACTATGGATCAAATTTAATGCAAATTTGAAATATTTGAATTTTCAAATGGAAGGTTGTGTCCATAAAATCCCTTAAAAAAACTAAAAACAAACAAACTGAAATTTGGGGAATATTTATGAATTGATGTTTACTAGCTATTGTTAAAATTTCACCAAAAATCAAGGGTATCGGAATTTTCACAAAGGGCTTCGATACCCTCTTTGCCCCCTTTACATTAAACTAAATATAGCCCACATTACCCACCTATCAGCTGTGTTTCAAAATTCATAATGATCAGTTAATTAGCTTAGGAGTGAATACAAATATCTAAACCTATACACATACCTAAGTTTCCAATTAAAGATAAATATATGTATTTCTATCCCATCACACCAAAAGTTAGCGAGTAAAACCCATGCGTTTTTTGTAGCTGCCGAACAAGATCACTTCAAGCGGTGAAGGGAAGCAAGAAAACCAATAGCAAGTCAGACAGTCACCTCACACTTACTTCATCCCCTCAAATGAATTCGGAAAGAAATCCTCCACTCTATAATAAAAAGGCGGGGGTCTCTTTAGGTCATCAGAAATGATCATTTATATATTAAAAATTACAGAATTACTGATGTAATTCTGTAATTTTATATGAATATTTGGCGCTTTTTCGTAATACTCCACCATCCGTTTTTCTCAACTTTTGTTATTGACCAATTTTTTTTCTTTTTTCGGTGTATAATTACTTATCATATTGCTAGAGAATTCTGTGGTTTTTGGAAAAAAATTTCAAATAATTTTGATTTTAGGAGGGGGGATCAGTTTTGTATATAAATTTTACGTAAATTGATCCCCCACTTTTTGACCATCACAAATTTAAAAAAAGATTTTTCTGTGTACAATTACTTATGTCGCGAGAGAATTACGGGTTTTTTCAAATATATTAGATTTTAGGAGGGGGGATCTGTTTCCTATGTAAATTTGATGTAAACTGATCACTTCCTTTTTGACCATGTTGCAAAAATCTTTTCTTTTTTTTTTTTAATTTCCCCAAAACCCGGAATTCTCTAGCGGTATAATAAATAATTGTACACAGAAAAAAATAAAGATAATTGGTCCGTAAAAAAGTTGAGAAAAATGGGTGGTGGAGTATTACGAATAACACCATACAACATGATCAAAATGTGGGTGATCAGTTTACGTTCTATTTATATAGAAAACTGATCCCCTCTCCTAAAATCTAAAAAATTTTTTTTTAATTCATGAAAAACACTGAAATTCTCTTGTGACATAATAGGTAATCATATACCGAAAAAAGAATTTGGTCAGTAAAAAAAGTTCAGAAAAACGGATATTATGAACAAGCGCCAAATATTTTTTATATATATATATAAAAACTAGCAGGACTCCCTCCCTAGAAATTTTGCGGTGTTTTCTACATCAATCTGTTTAATTTATTGTTACAAATATTTCTTTTTGAAATAATAAATGTCTATTAAGAAAAAAAATGACTTTCCTTCTGTTTAAATAATTGTCGTCATTGTGATCCTTTAATTAAATAAAACGAATGTTTCTTTATTTAAAATCGTAATTTAATTCTTTATAAAACAATAGATATTCTCTCTTCTTACGATAAAAATAAGTGTCAGCTAAATTTTTTCAAATCAATAAAACGAATGTCATTTTTAAAATCGATTTAAAATTGTACTGTTTTTTACTCGACGGGACGACATGATTTGATTTGGGAACAATTTATTTAAAAATGGGTAAAATCGGAATTGTTTACCTTAGCGACATCAGATTAATCACCAATCTTTGCTGATTGAACGATCTGATTTTTTTAATGTGTGAAAAGTGATAACGTACGTACGAACATGGAATGACTTAGTGTATTATTGGTCCCCCGATTTATAAAATCGGGGGACTTATGTTTTGAGGCCTGTTCGTCCGTCCGTCCGGATTTTTCTCCGCAACCATCGATTGAATTTCTCTGAAATTTTGCATGAAGTTGTAACTTTGGTCAGGTTAGAAAGTGACATTCTCCGATTTTTGAAAAAAAATCTGATTAGCAACCCCCCCCCCCCCGGGTGTCAAAAGGCCCCGAAATGGAAAAAAATGACATTTTTTGCCCCATAACTTTTCATCTATCCATTCAATTTCTCTGAAACTTTTCCAAAATGTGGAGGCAATTGTTCCTAATAGAAAATAAGTATCGCTGACCTTGGAAAAAATCTGGTTCGCGCTCCTGGGGAGGGAGGGTGTCAAAAGCCCCCAAAATGGCAAAAAATGACCCTTTTCTCCCATAACGTTTGATCCATCCATTCAATTTTTCTGAAACTTGGCCAAAATGTAGAGGCAATTTTTCTGGATATAAAATGAGCATCCTTGACCTCAGAAAAATTCTGGTTCGCGCCCCCAGGGTGTCAAAGGGGGGTGGGGGTCAAAAATCGACTCACATATAGAGGTGGACCACGCACACGCGGCTTGTTATTGTTATTATAGATTAATAGTGAGTGCAAACACTAGCGAAGCATATTTAAAAAAAAAAATTATTTTATCGTTTTTGCTGGAGGGTGTATATTTGTGTGCAGCAATGTTCTTATGGCAAAACCTGTTGAGAATAATAATCACAACTTAAATTATTCTACAAAAAATGGTTTGCGGAGGGGTTGTATCTTTCCGAGTTGACCTCCAGGGGGTGCCCTCTGCTGATCTTCGTGCATCCTAACACTATGTGATGCGCAAAATATAACGCTTCCATAGCGAATAAATGTTCGTGCGTGGTGAGGAGTTACATCCTTCTCGGACTCCATTTTTCAAAATGTTGGAAAATAAAATAATGGTAAACCTTTTTAAATGCATTTAAAAAATTTTTATTTTTCTTTAACGTAGTTCACCCCAAACAAGGCAAGCCACTACTGTAGACGTAAGGGGCTACTGAGAAGAAAGAAAAGGGGAGAAGGTTGGGGGGGGGGTCAACCTAAACTGGGATCTGTGCACCGAGATGTCTGTTTACATTAATTTTAAATTTCTGTATGTCAGTACTGTCGGGAAACAGGGAGCAGGGAGGGAGTTCCAGAGGCCAGCAGCACGAGGAAAGAAGCTATTTGAGTAGAAGGCTCTCCGACATCTGGGGACCTCCACAGTGAATGAATGAGATTTAGTTGATTGTCGAGTTAGTCTAGTGAATTTACGTCGAGGGGGCACCAGAGTAGCCAATTCATCGGAGCATAATCCATTGAAGTATTTGTAAAACAAGCACAAGGATGCTACATTGCGGCGATGGGACAGGGACTGGAGCTTGGTTGACAGTAAGGGACCTATTAGGTTTGCGACTCTTTTTTGGACCTTGTCAAGGAGGGAGAAAGTAGTGGACGATGCACCAGCCCAGATGTGGCAACAATACTCCATGCATGGGCGGATGGTGGCTTTGTAGAGATACAGGATAATGTCAGGTGTGAGGAGTTTACTAGCACGGTAGAGGGAGCCCACCTTCTTTGCGGTAGCCTTGGCAATGTCTTCAATGTAATTGTTCCAATTCATGTTACCTGTGAAGGTTAGGCCGAGGAGTTTGAAAGATGAACTCTCAGGTAGGGTGTTATTTGCCATGACAATCTGTGGTTATCTCCATAATACTAAAACTATGATAATCTTGATTGATTTTTTACACAGGGCGGATGAGACAAGAAGTGGTAGGAGGAAGGGAATAGGGGATGGTTTGTATTAAACAGGGTTGTGAAGTCGGAAGGTACAATGGCCAACTCGGACTCTTAGAATTCCAAAATACCCTTCTCCAACTCTTTATTTTTTAAGTTTTCCAATATTCAGACTGTCTGTAAATTCTTCGGAGAAAATTCACCAAACATTGATGTTATTGTTTTTTCATTTCCCTTTGCAAAACTCAATCATGTTCTGCAAAGCCAAAAACAAAAACAACAATTTTCCCCTACAAAACAACCAAACCAAACACCATGAATAAATACTTAAACATATAACGAATTTGAAGCATTAAAACTTTTACTAAAATGACCGGATTCAGCATTAAATAACACGAAAAAGTTGATATGTCGTAAAACAAAACAACCAAATCAAACACCAAAAATGATATTAAAATACATAAACATTTTTTAAAAAAATGATATTAAAATACTTTAACATTGAAAAAAATATTAAAATACATAAACATTAAAAAAAATCATATTAAAATACATAAACATAAAAAAAATCATATTAAAATACATAAACATTAAAAAAAATCATATTAAAATACATAAACATTAAAAAAAATCATATTAAAATACATAAACATTAAAAAAAATGATATTAAAATACATACATTAAAAAAATGATATTAAAATACATAAACATTAAAAAAAAATGATATTAAAATACATAAACATTAAAAAAATGATATTAAAATACATAAACATTAAAAAAAAATGATATTAAAATACATAAACATTAAAAAAAAATGATATTAAAATACATAAACATTAAAAAAAATGATATTAAAATACATAAACATTGAAAAAAAAATGATATTAAAATACATAAACATTAAAAAAGCTAATGTTTTTAGCATTAAATGACCCATACGAGGTTGATATGTCATAAAACAAACCAAACCGAACCAAACTCTGACTCCTTTTGACTCTACAACCCTAGTATTAAACACAAAAGTCTTTGAGTTCAATCCCTGTTCGGCAGTAGATTTTTATTATCTTTAATTACGTGCAAATATACATTTTAGTTTTATCGTTTGTTGCAAGCTTTCAATGAAATCTTTCCTGATTTTTGTGTTTTTTTTGTTCTAATGATAAAATGATTTTCTTTTCAGACTTCAACCATTCATTATGGACCCAACTGAACATTCAGCTAATTCAGCCCGCAACTTTTTTGATGCTGCCAGCATTTTAAGTAAGTAAAATCTGACATTTTAGCCTATTTTCTATCTTTATAAATTTACCATCAGACAATGAGAAACTGGAATTAGAATGGAATTTAAAGTGACATTGGAATAAATATGCTGATGATGCCACACTCTATTCTGGTGTTGCTTCTGATCTAGAAGTTGACCTGGGTTCAGTAGTGGATTGGGGTACGAAATGGCTTGTTTCGTTTAATTCTGTTAAAATGCAGCCTGTGTCTTTCAATCGTAGGCGTGTCCTTTTTTCCTGAGATTCTCATGGATTGTTCTGCTCTTGAGGAGAAATCGACTCTGAAACTTCTTGGTCTTTCTCTCTCATCAAATGTTTCTTAGAGTTCATACATTAGATCCATTGCTCTTTCTGCTTCTTATAAAGTCGGTTCTTTCTATCGCTCAAAACACTTTCTCACACCTGAGGCTATTCTCTATCTCTACAAATCCACAATCAGACCATGTATGGAGTACTGTTGTTATATTTGGGCTGATGAATCTCTGTCCCATTTGAGGGTCATTGATAAGGTGCAGAAACGTATCTGTAATTTGATTAGACCCACCCTTTCTTCTTCTCTTCACCCTCTCTTTCACAGACGTGATGTTGCTAGTCTCGGTCTTTTCTATAAATACTATTATGGCATGTGTTCTTCAGAATTATGTGATCTACTCCCTGCTTCTTTTGTTCCAGTTCGTTTGACTCGTTGGTCTAGTGGTCTCCATCAATTCGCTGTTTTTATACCTCATTGTAATACAGCTTCCTATTCCAATAGCTTTTTTCCAAGAACCGCAGGTTTGTGGAACTCTCTTCCTGCTGACTGTTTCCCTCCTACCTATAACCTTGGTCTTTTTTAGGCTGTATAGATTGTATATCTTCTATTTTCTTAATCAGGATCCCGGGCAACACTGGGTAGTCCTGTTAATATTCTATAAATACATATAATTTATTTATTCTTTTTGTGTTTACGTGTTAAGTGACTTCATGTGAAAGAGTTAGGGGAACTTTCTTTCTGTAACTGTAAAAAAAACAAAAGTAAAACTTTGCTATTTATATCGGAATTAACACTTTTCTCTATTTAACGCCAGTGTAGTATCTGTGTACGTTGCCTGACTTCATATTTGCAAGCCGCTAAATGCTGCTGGCTGTCACTTAGATGTTTGCACGTCGGATGGCAAGTTTTGTCACTTATACTTTACTCATTGTTTCATGTACAGCCGAGATCCCCAATTACCGGGACATGGACCCGTACCTGTGGATCATTTCGTACCGAAACAATAAAAAAGTTTTGATTTCGTAGTGGAGCTATAAAAATGCATTCTACCTGAACAGGGATTGAACCCACACCTTTCTGATTTGGATTATTGTGTTGACAGACAGCAAATTATTCATTTTACATATCAATCTTCACAGATGGGAAATTGGTGAGGGTCCATGGCCCCCAGGTTGAGAAATTCATCTCAATTTCAGCTTTTCTTGCTATTAGTCACTAAAATCCTTGAGTGATCCGTGTCCGGTTTTGCAGACAACATTTTTGGGGCTCGATATAAGCAGGTGTATTACGTCTGTTCAGTCGGTTAATTCAGCGACTAGCCTGCCGCTCAGTTCTAGTCGATTTCTCTCGTAAATTTGCTCCCTGTTGTAATAACTGGTGTTTGTTGCATCTGTTCGTCCGTCAAAGTTTAAGTCTGTTAAAAGCTGATCGACCTTTGGCTTTCTGTAGGCTCCGTTTGCTATCCTATGGGAGTCGGGATACAAATGATATCAAAATCCAATTTGATTTACGACAAATCTTTATTTTTATTTCAGTCTGCTTATCGTTTCGTTTTGAAAAATGGCAATTTCTGGGCAATCTCGGCTTTTAGTGAGGCGGCAATTAACACGACACGCGACAAAGAGAACGTAAATCTTGTCGCTTTTCATTTGAACTGGTCTCGCGTGAAAGTAAGTTTCGTTAAAACTAACTAAGTTATATAACTCGTTCTTATTTTGTTTTTGTGATAACTAACAAAGTTACATTTAAGTAAAAAAATTTTTTTATTTTATTTTTATTTTTTTATTTTTTAAAAAACTATTGCTGTTGAAAATCACTTTTAATTCAACAGTTCCCGGCTGCTTAGTCCACAGAACTGGGGGTTGGCTTGTCAGGTCTGCTGTTAACGAATAGTCCTACAAAGTTTCAACTGGTCTTACTCGAAAGTAAGTTTCATTAAAACTAAGTTACTGTAATGGTGATCTACCCTATTGCGTCATTCCATGGACTCTTCCCGAGGCTATGAATAGTGATAATGGTTACCAAGCCAGAAGCAATCTCTGACAACCCATTACTTCTGTACTTTCTATAATACGTACTCGTGTTAATTCTACCTCCTTGTCTTATTTCCAGGGAAGTTAGATCTCGGCTTTTTAACAGAATTCTGTTTTTTTTTTTTTTTATGTAATTCAGAAAAGGCGGGATTTCTGCCTCTCTCCGTTTTCAACTTGTCTTACTCCCTCCTCTCTCTCTCTTCTCTCTCTCTTCTCTCTCTCTTCTCTCTCCCTCTTCTCTCTCCTCTCTTCTCTCTCTCTCTTCTCTCTCTCTCTCTTCTCTTCTCTCTCTCTTCTCTTCTCTCTCTCTTCTCTTCTCTCTCTCTTCTCTTCTCTCCTCTCTCTCTCTCTTCTCTCTCTTCTCTCTCTCTCTTCTCTCTCTCTTCTCTCTCTCTTCTCTCTCTCTCTCTCTCTCTCTCTCTCTCTCTCTCTCTCTCTCTCTCTCTCTCTCTCTCTCTCTCTCCCTCCTATATATATCTCTCATCTCTCTCTCTATATATATATATATATATCTCTCTATCTCTTCTCCGGCTTTCGTACTCTCTACTAGTACCATATAAACTGATGCTACCTGTTCCATGGTCGGCGACTGAACTGGCCCCTCATCGGGGGTGGGGGTTTCTCTGGTGGGCCGCTGAACACCCAGCAACGCTATAAAATCAAGAGCTGACCAAGGCGGATGAGCTTACACTGATGGAAAGTAGAAAGTGGACCTTGGGTTTACTTTTGGTAGGCCCCCCCCCCCCCCCCCCCATTATTTTCTATTTTAGTCTTCATATTGGTCCTTATTTTTATAACGTTTCGGCTGATGTAACCTTCGACTTGCTTCAGGTTCATCTTTTCGAACTTTGGTGGGAAAAGGGTAAGCCCATCTACCCTGAAGGAGGTTACATTGTCCGAAACGTTGTGAGAATAACATCCAAGATGAGAATAGTAGTCGACTTAGGAGGTCATTGTCGCTCAACACATGCGCTGCTTCCCTGAGACATCTTACTCTTCGCTGTTCTTCTTTCTATAAATTTTTACTTCGTCACACAAAGATACATAGTTTCTCCTTTCTTTCGAAAAGATGCACCTGAAGAAGGTCGGAGGTTACATTGGCCGAAACGTTGTGAGAATAACATCCAAGATGAGAACAGTAGTCTGAATAATACAAATAACAAATCTTTTATGTCGGCTTTTTTATGCCGTTTTCTTAAGATTTAGCCATTAACTTTGATCCAACCCGACTGGCTGGGTGTTTCAGAAATTTTTAGATGAGGATTGCTAATTCGAACTATCATTCTCATCTGCATGGACCTCTGGTGCAACGGATAATAGTGCTAAGTGGCAAAACTTGGATATGGAGGGAAATGCTATGAGAATGGATGTGTAATGTGAGTGTTAAAGACAGGCTTAGATCTGATGACCTCAGAGGAAGGTTAAATCTGGGCAGTATAGGGAGATGTGTGCAAAACAGGAGACTTTGATGGTATTGCCATGTTGAAAGAATAGATGAGAGTTCTTGAGTTAGTAGATGTAGAACAGTTGAGGTAGCAGGTTCAGTTCACAGGGGAAGGACTAAGAAAATATTATAGAAAGTGATGAAAATGGACTTGAGGGATAGATAAAGACCTGGCTAGAGATAGGTTAGTTTGGAAGTCAATTTCTAAAAGCTGTCCAACACATGCCAGCATGTAAAACCGAATATGAGCATAATGATAAGTGACAATCTCCTGGACGTTGAAGGTTCAATCCTTAGTGCAGGCGATACTAAGAATACAATTAAGAATTACTTAAGACTTTTACCCGTTCATGGTTGACGGGACAAGAACAATCTACCCCTGACGGAATGAGAATAAGTTATCCCCAGTACCCCCCCCCCCCCCTCCCTCCTCCTCCTCCCCGTATTAAATAAAGGGTTCCATTCAATATTCCATACAAATTCCCAGGTTCGGCAAAACTCACCTGAAGATGGTCGGACTGGTGCTACCAGATAAGGCTGTCTGAAGTTATTTACTTCCTGACTAAAAATGCACCAAACATTGATGTTTTATTGTTTCTTTTGCTGTTTGCAAAACTCAATCATGCTCTGCAAAATCTAAAACAAAAAACAATTTCCCTCCCTCGCCTTTGTCCTCCTCTCCCTCCCTTCCCTCATTTCACTCACCATGAATAAATACAATAAATAATATAAAAAAACTTGAAGCATAAAAACTTTTACCAAAATGGCTTGATTCGGCATTAAATAACCCGAGGAAGGTTGATATGCCATAAAGCAAAACAACCAAACACCATGAATAAATACTTGAACATATAAAAAACTTGAAGCATCAAAACTTTTCACCATTCTACAACTAATGTTTCGGCATAAGAGGGTTGATATGCTGTAAAACAAACCAAACCAAATGAAGAAGGTTGGAGGTTACATCAGCCGAAACGTTGTGATGATAACACCCAAGGTGAGATCAGTAGTCCGAATAATGCAAGTTGCTTTGCGTTGTATGTCTTTCAATAAATTCGGGCTAATCCTGTTCAACTCATAAAGATGTCTGAATAACAAATGTGAGAAAAGAGGTCATTTGTTATTGATTTTTGGTAAGTTGCAAAAAGATATTTCGATTACTTTTGTCATTTCTCTCTTTTTGTATCTTTTAATTTTCCAGTAAATTCTGCCGATAAAAGAAAACAACGCTATTGTCGTATCGTTAGCGTCTTATTCCTTCATCCCAAAGTAAATCTGAATTCTTCATTTCTGCTAACAGATGAAGAATTGCGCCAGATTCTCTTTACGGTTCTTAAAGAATTAGGCGAGCTTGATTTTCTTTGATGTTTAAGAAACCATGTAATTGTCTTGCATATCCATTTGTCATAATCGTTCGTGTTGGTTATTAATGCGTTGTTAGCGACTCCCCCCCCCCCCGTTTATATATATAGTTAGTATATTATATTTATATTTATATATATAGTTAGTATATTATATTTATATAGTACTTACATAAATTGTGATTGTTATTTGTAGTCAGTTACTTAGATTGTGATCTTGAGTGGCTTTTTGCCTTGATAAGTTGATATATATAATCAGTAGTTACATTGATTATGATAACAACATTTATACAGTTAGTTACAGACTATTATGATAGCATTTATACAGTTACACAGACTATTATGATAGCATTTATATAGTTAGTTACATAGACTATTATGATAGCATTTATATAGTTAGTTACAGACTATTATGATAGCATTTATATAGTTAGTTACAGACTATTATGATAGCATTTATATAGTTAGTTACACAGACTATTATGATAGCATTTATATAGTTAGTTACACAGACTATTATGATAGCATTTATATAGTTAGTTACACAGACTATTATGATAGCATTTATATAGTTAGTTACACAGACTATTATGATAGCATTTATATAGTTAGTTACAGACTATTATGATAGCATTTATATAGTTAGTTACAGACTATTATGATAGCATTTATATAGTTAGTTACAGACTATTATGATAGCATTTATATAGTTAGTTACAGACTATTATGATAGCATTTATATAGTTAGTTACACAGACTATTATGATAGCATTTATATAGTTAGTTACACAGACTATTATGATAGCATTTATATAGTTAGTTACACAGACTATTATGATAGCATTTATATAGTTAGTTACAGACTATTATGATAGCATTTATATAGTTAGTTACAGACTATTATGATAGCATTTATATAGTTAGTTACACAGACTATTATGATAGCATTTATATAGTTAGTTACAACAGACTATTATGATAGCATTTATATAGTTAGTTACAGGACTATTATGATAGCATTTATATAATTA